>CAUYLG010061500.1:0-308524 GCA_963573385.1 Cacajao melanocephalus | reverse complement strand
ACAAAATAGACTTTAATAGTAACAAAGACTAAAAGAAACAAAGAAGAACATTACATAATGGTAAAAGGATCAATGCAACAAGAAGAGCTAATGATCCTAGTATATATGCACCCAATACAGGAGCACCCAGATACATAAGATAAGTTCTTAATGACTTATAAAGAGACTTAGACTTCCACACAATAATAGCAGGATACTTTAACATTACATTGTTAACACTAGATAGATTAACGAGATAGAAAATTAACAAGGACATCTATAACTTGAACTCAGACCTGGAACAAGTAAACTCAATAAATATTTACAGAATTCTCCACCCCAAAACACAAAACATACATTTTTCTCAGTATCACATTACACCTATTTTAAAAGTGGCCATATAATTGGAAGTAAATCACTTTTCAGCAATTGCATAGCATTTCACAGATTTAAATGAAATATTGGTTGGCTGTTTGTTTGTTATTTTCTTCCCTTATTCCTTCCTGTCTCCGTTATTAAGCGTAATTATTGGCATAAAAGAGATCTTTAATCCTATTTTTAGATAGCATTCTAGCCTGGGCAATAGAGCAAGTTTCTCATTCTCTCTCCCTCTTTCTCTTCCTCTTTATATCTTTCATTATTTTTTTTTTTCTTTCTTTCTTTTTCTCTTTCTTTCTTTTTTTTTTTTTTTTTAAAAAAAGAGATATCTAGACAGGTATTCGTCCAAAGCTTTGCAAGCTTGCACTGGGTCGGTTGCAATGACTCACCTCAAAGTGTACATTCTAAGTCAAATATCTGTATTTAAATGTTTTTAAATGAATAGAAAGAAAGGAATGTGCAGAAATCAGTCTTAGTTTTTTTTTTTCAGCTAAATGTGAATAGTAAAGGGAGAAGCATTTGCAGATATGTCTACCTATCAATAATTTAATAAGATTAATTCCTATTTTAAGACATTACTGCTTATAAATAAATCATATATATTATTAATAGTAATACTATATGATACAACTCAATCACTTTTAAGATGGATTCATGTTGGTCTTTTATAATAAAAATGCTACATTATAGCGGTTCAATATAATGCAAAACCTGCATTAGATGGACTCTGTTTATCTGTTAGGAGGATTAATTATTATCCCTCTAGTATCTTTGAAACTGTGTATATATATGAAAAGTGGTCAAGATTTTCTAGTGATCAAAAATTATATATTAAGAGTTCAGAGATTTCTGACTAGAGTCAATGTGTGGACCACAAAGACATGGTTTTAGAGGTATTCCGAAGCTTCTTAAACATGCTTTCGATTTAAAAGAAAAAACGTCTAGTACCAGCTCAAATATGGTGTGTAGATCCTTGCAGAGAAACATAATCGAAGCATCAGAAAACAAGATATGGCTGGGGTTTTGTTGTTTGATTTGATTTGGTTTTTTATTGTAATATATTCACAGAGACTCAGAAGTCAAAAACAGGACAACACTCTGAAAAACCACCATTCTTTTAGTGAGTCTGATTCACAGGAATGGCTCTTTCAACCAGCAGTGATTGTCTTTTGATGGCAAAGCAAAGTGGAAATTATTTAGTTACAAGACTTAGTATTTTTTTCATTATAAAAGAATAGACACATTATGGTTGGTGAGCCTTGTTCCTTTTACTTTAGCCAGCCCCTTGCCTCTAGAACATTAAAAACTTCCACTCAAAAACCAATTCTGTAATACATTACCTAGTGTATGAATAAATACCAAGCAGTGATTGTGTTTTGGGTTGTGAAAAGGCACACCTTCATTACACTGCTGATTTTGTTTGCAGAAGTTTTGTATTTGAATAAAGTCTGTTGGTCATGACATGTTGAGATTCACTAAACACACAAGCTCATGCAATTTCAATTCATCATTCATTCACTAGGCAAATATATTTAACATCTTAGCTGTAGCAGGCACTAAAGTAAATTTGGGCAAAGAAGGTAGAGTTAGTAATCTTTTTACACATGGGCTATAGGCCCCTTACAAACAAATAGATGCATATTACTCTTACCTTAGTGATATTCTACTTTGTTTGCTTTAAGTATAAAATATAAATATTTTATCAGATAAAGGAGCTGATAGTTGGACATCAAGCCAAAATAAAAATTTGTTCAGTGTTTAGTAAGGAGGTTGTAAGAAAGATAATGTTAGGTTGTTATTTTTTCTTTCTCTCCTTTGCTCTGTCCCTCCATGTTCATCTCTCTTCCCCCTGCTCTCTGCCTCTCTCTCTTATTTCATCTTGCCTCTTTCTATAGCAATTTTCTTTTGGGCAAAGAAAATGCAGTTTGTATAACAAAAACCTAAGGCAGAGAAAGACCAGTAAGAGTATTTTTCTAGTTGCCCTGGTGATTTGTTTCTTCTTCTTCTTCCTAAGAAAATTATGGTGGCATCATAATTTATTTTGAAAAGAAATGATACACTAACAGTAAACCACAGCACCTCTTGGAACATATTAAAAATAATCAAACATCTGAATGGAACTTTTAAATGACTCTGAAGAGCTAAAATTCCAAAGCTGTATTCCAGTGAGATTCTGAGTCATTAGCATTAAACTGACGCTAGTGGTCTGTCACTTCCTGCCACATTGAGAGGGACAAATGCCTAAGGAAAAGCAAAGAACTGTAGGTAGCTGAAGGTTACATGAAGAGCACGGCATGTGCAGCAAGAATGGCAGCAAAAACATGTTAATTATTTTTGTTTTTTGTACTAACTTAAAGGGCAAGAAAACAGGAAATAAATGTTGACAACCTATTAAAGTTGTTTTTCCACCCCTCAAAGTGAAAACACATTTACACAATCAGATAATACAAATGATTAAAAAATGACATGTGGTCTTGTATGTGGTCAAAATTGATATAAAGCTTACTTCTGTAGGAGCTGAAGAAAATCCTGTATGCTCGTTTGCAGAGGAAAAAAAAGTAATCCTGTTGTATGAACTTCTGGTCAGTGAAGAGATTAAAGATGTGTAAACATACTCTAAGCATTTCCTTTCAACATTAGTTAGCACAATATACTTAGCCAACTCTCTAGGAATACATGGAAACAAGACAGATGGCACGAGACACTCCATTCCTTCCTCTTATTAAAATAAAATGGGTTAGAAAAATATGCTATATTTATTTTTTCTTATGGGTACTATCTGCCTATCAGACCTTATTCTACCAAACTCTGTAAACTGACAATGACTTTCTTACAAAACTACAACATAACTCAATAGTTCCACAGCTGTTAATCTGTTGGATTTAACTCTATTCCAAACCTAAGGACCAAGTTATGTCTGTTCAATATAAGGGGAGACCGAAGGAGAACTTGGGGCATCTGGATAGAAAATTTCCTCACCAAACATGTGAAATGGTGTTTTGTTCCACATTAGAAGAAATTTCCTTTAGTTTACAGTGCTAGATACACCAATGGAAGAAGACAATATTGAATATTGGGAATTAGGAGAAACAAAGCAAGACTAAAACAGTCAGCAAAAATGTTAAATAGGGATCAGTTTATCATCTTACACAGCATAGAAAGCTAGCATAACTTTACACGAAGGTGCATATAGATAACTGGAGTAGAGTATGAGTAAGGGTCAGATAGTCAGTGACTGGCAAAATCTAGCTTTCAAAGTTCAAAAATTTAGAGGTGGATGTAAATGGGAAAATCTGTTGCATGCTGATGGCACGGTTATGACAAGGCCGTTTAACTACTCAAAAAATGTTGATAGTTGTCATTTTGTGCCCATTGGTGCACTGAGTTGAGATATACTTATAAATAATATGCATTTCCTACCATCAATGAGTCCACAGCCTAGGTGGGACAAATCATCTAATAGTTATTCATCATGGCAGGACTAAGAGAGGGTGCTAAAAGAAACTGCAATGCCTCAGCCTAGCCTGATGATGGTATTCAGGAGTGAGTAAAAGCTCTGGTTCCCTAGATGAAGGTTGGGATGAAAAATGTTTATTAGGAATCAGCATCTATGAAAAGAATGGAGAGTGTATTTGTCTGTTTGGGCTGCCATAAAAAAATACCAGAGACTTGGCAGCTTGCACTGCAGAAATCTATTTTGTCACAGTTCTAGCAGCTAGAAGTTCAAGATTAAGGTGCCATTAGGGTTGATTTCTGGTGAGACCTTTGTTTAATAGATTGTAGTTGGGTACTTCTTGCTGTAATGCTTATATGGCCTTTCATTACTACACGCATGAAGAAAGAGAAATCTCTGATGCCTCTTCCTCATCTCATAACAACACCAGTTCTGTCGTATTAAGGTTTCACCTTCATGAACTCATTGAACCTGGATTACCTCCCAAAAGACCTCTTTTCCAAATACAGTCACATTGAGGCTTAGGGCTTCAACATATCAATTTGAGGGAGAAAAAATTCAGTTCATAGAGGAAGAAAACATGAATGAACAGAAAAAATTGAAATATGTAGACTTCAGAAAGCCACGTGGGCAAGGAGTTCTGGAGTGAGTGTCCGACAGGATTTCCCCCACTGAGTTGAATGCAGACTTCTTTACCCTCACTTCTCTGCCTCGTATTCAGACCAACCCTAGAATGGATATGACTTTGCACAAAGCAGCTGTCCACAGCTGAGCAGAATGTGAAGTTGCTAACAATTGGAAGACATCTGATGACCACATTCTCTACAGTTGGATGTCAAGTCCTTCCTTTAGATGATCTAGGCAACACATCTCTGTGTCCAACACAGGGTACCCGCAACTACTTCATTAGATATTTAATGAAATTAGAAAAGAAAACATTTTATCTGAGACTTCAAGGGCAATTAATTAGGTGCGAAACACCAAGACCTTCAAACCATTGACTCACGATGTTCACTCCATCCAAATCTTTCCTCTTACTTTATTTCTTTCAAACCTAGCTCAGGTTCTGCAACTAATTATTATAATAACTTGCAAATATTTTAACTCAGTTGTCTCCTAGCTTATATCCTAGACCCTGGAAAAACTGATATATGCATTTTCTTTCAGCCTGAACTCAGCTAAATGCGATGAAAGAAAGATCCTGGATGACTGGTGTCATTAGCTGCATTTGAACACACTGCAGCCTGTCAGTCTGACTGGACTCTTTCTCCAATGATTATTCACACCTTCTCACTGATCCTCAAATTCCCCATCATGCCTCCACTGCTTGAACTCAGCTAATGAGCCTGTCTTGAGGAAACAAGCACCATTAAATGGGAGTTCTCTTAACTTCCCACCACAAAATCAACACCCATTTACTCTCTTGTGTTGAAAGAAAAGAATTATCTTTTCTTCTAGGGCAGTAGACGCTGTTAATGTGTACCTGAATAACATTCTCAAAATTGTTGTTCTGGCAAAATTCCTTTTCTTTCCTGTGTCAATTCTCTCTTCCTCACTCTTGGATCATTGTTATCAAACCACAAATGATATAGAGTCTTTTATTATGAAATACCACTCCTTTGACTCCATTTGCCTCTACAGAAATAGTTTTGTGCCTCTACAGAAATTGTTCTTTTTTTTTTCTCTACTTCCTTTTTAACCCAATTGTCTGAAATTAATATGTCAGGCTCTGCTTGTGCTTCCTCAACTCCCTTTTACACCCCACTCCACTCCAGCCTGGAGTCTGCAGCCCTCACTGCACTGAAACTGAACTTGTTAAGGCCACCACTGAATTCAAGTTGCTAAATGAGTATTTTCTGGTCCTTGTCACTCTTAAGAGTGAAAAGAATGTATCTTTCTTTTAGATACATTCAAGTTTTGGCCACTCTCTTCTTCTTAAACAACCTCTTGGTTTGACTTCTCTAACATCTTCTTCTGTAAATTCCTCTTGAGACTCTCATCTGCTCATTTACTTCATCGTCTCACTTTGCACCATCTTCCTCCTCCTTAGCTTTCAGTTTTGGAGTTTTTCTTGTTTCAGGCCTGGACTCTCTTCCTTTATCTTTATACATCCATAGAACAACTTATCCATTCTCATAGCTTTAAATAATGTCTTTATTTAACGATCCTCTAATTTTTTTTTTTTTTGAGACATGGTGTTGCTGTCACCTAGGCTGGAGTGCGGTGATGTGATCACAGCTCACTGTAACATCTAACTCATGGGCTCAAGAGATCCTCTCATCTTAGCCTCATGACTAGCTAAGATGATAAGTGTGACCACCATGGACCAGATATTATTTTATTCATTTTTATTTTGTAGAGACAGAGTCTCATTATGTTACCCTGGCTGGTCTTGAATTCCCGGCCTCAAGCAACCCTTCTGCCTCTCCTTCCAAAGTGCTGGGATTATAGGTGTAAGTCATCTTGTCTGGCCATGATCCCAAAATTTGTAAACTCACTCTAGAACTTTCCTCTGAGGTCAATTTTACATCACTAACTGCTTCTTTGATTCCTCTACTTGCATTTCTCAGTGACAACTTAAATTTCATACATCCAGAACTGAACTCCCAAGCAGGCCCCCTTAAACTTCTTTTCCTCTTGATGTAATCATCTCAATAACACTGTTTTTATCTATCAATGTATTGGTCACAGAAAGCTGGGATTTAACTTTGAGTTAAATGCAGGCTACTAGAACGCACACACACACACACACACATATACACACATATACACGCACACACGTGTGTGTGTCTGTATTTATATGTACGCATTTATTTTTGTTTGTGTTCTACAAACTTTTCATAATGAGTATTTGCAAATTTCTGTACCATAATCTCCAAATCCAACTCATCATCGGGGCATGCTAATTCTCTTTCTGAGATCTGACTAAATCTATCGACTGTTCTTTGTCACCACAGTTACAATCTGAGTTTCATCCACCAACTGTAGCCACCTGAACCATGGCAGTGCTTGCTAACTCATTTCCAATTCCAAATGTATGCCCTTGAACAATTCCCCACCAGGGTAACCTTTTAAATAAGTAAATTACACCAAGTTAAATTACAGTACTTCCTTGCTTAAGGTTGCTGACTATTTATAAGGATCATCAGTGAGGGCTTTTTACAACTTAATCTAAATGTCCCCTTATATCTTCTCTAAACTGAATTCAGCTCCCCCCACCCACCAAAATTTATATGTTGAAACCATAACCCCTAATGTGATGCTATTAGGAGATGGGACCTTTGCAATTAATTAAGTTTAAATGAGATCATGAGGATGAGGCTATCATGATGGGCTTACTGCCTCTATAATAAGAGGTACCTGGGAGCTTGTTTTTTTTCTTTTTCTCCACAATGTAGTATACAGCAGGAAGGGAGCCATCTGCAAGCCAGAAAGGGAGCCCACATTAGGAACCTAATTAGCCTGGACCTTAACTTGAATTTCCCAACCTCAAGAACTGTGAGACATAGTTGCATTTTGTTATGGCAATCTATGTTAAGATAGTATCTATGTCTATCCATATCTATGTTATCTATCTATTTTTGTTAAAAATCAAGCACACATATGTGAAAATAAAACATACATATATATGTCTATCACATATGTATGTTTAACTTTTAAGCATCTATTTCCAGCATTAGATTCTAACACTTTAAGTTTCATTTCATGAGGATTGGGACTATAAAGGTTGTATTCATTTTTTCATTTTTTGAAATGGTGTTTTGCTCTTGCTGCCCAGGCTGGAGTGCAATGGCACTATCTCAGCTCACTGCAACCTCTGCCTCCCAAGTTCAAGGGATTCTCCTGCCTCAGCCTCCCAAGTAGCTGGGGTCACAGGCGTGTGCTACCACAACTGGCTAATTTTGTATTTTTGGTAGAGAAAGGGCTTTACCATGTTGGCCAGGCTTATCTCAAACTCCTGAACTCAGGTGATCCAACCGCCTTGGCCTCCCAAAGTGCTGGGATTATATGCATGAGCCACTATGTCCTGTCAGTATTCATTTTTAATATTTATTCCTAGCTAGGAACCCTCTTATGTAAATGTTGCCTGATTATGTGAATGATAGACACTAAGATAGTTTCAAAAGTTAATGACAGACACAGTCCTTGTTGTTAGATTATCATATTGTTAACAGCCCAGTCAATTGATTTTACTCAATTGATATACTGTATATTTAATATTGTCTTATATCCAGGGTGAATTTTTGTTAATAAAATATATTTCCTGTATCTATTAACAAAGTTATACAAATTATGGAAGATTTGTTGCCCAGTATATGAATTAGTAAATATAATGATTCAAGTGGTTCAGAAGTACTTAAATACCATTGAATGCTGTGTACAGGGAAAGAAAAATGCTTATCAAAGGCTCCTAAAATGAAGAGATGATTGATATTTTTTTCTTTTATTTTCTTTAACCAAAAAAATTTATAAATCAAATTAGACTGTGTAGCAACTTTACAGAGTCAGTACACAATACATGTGGTGAGGAAAAAATTTTACTTCTTTTAAGTTAAAGGCATCACTCCAGGATTTAGAATTTTCATTACAAAAGCCATATTAATTAGTATAACGAGTGTGTTTTTAAAATTATTGTTATTGGATTCAGGAAAACACCCTCTTATGTTGGAGATTCCTGGCTATCAACAACTTAATGCTTAATTAAACAGCTGAAGCAGAAAAAATAGAGTTTAAAGCCTGAGCAAGGTGATTGGTTACAGTCATCCATAAAGAAAGGAATCCAGGAAATTATACCTAGAATTCTCAAAGCTCATTTAAATATTACTTGCAGACTAGAAATATCATTCCTTACAATACAGAAAAATATTTAAATATTAAAATATTTAAATAAATTAAAATTTATATTGCATTTTATATTTTTTTCTGTGTGTATATTTAATGGTGTGGGAAGAACATTCATGTAGACAGAGGTTTAAGCAAAGGGAAGCAAAAACAAGCTGAAGACTTCATATTCTCACTTGTAATTAGCAAAAGTAGTATCAAACTTAAAACCCTATAAGTGTGCATTTCAAGTTTTACTAAAATATACAGGCTACTGGTAAATGTGTACATATATATATATATATATATATATATATATCTGTGTTCATATTTACATGTATGCATTTAATTTTGTTTGTGTTCTACAAACTTTTCATGAGCATTTGCAAAATTCTAGGAAGGCAAGCATGTTCTTGGATACAAACATGCATTGGTCAGTAAGGAGCTGTGTAAAATCTGAGCCACCTGCTTTCGATTGCTAGGAATTATAAAGAAATCTATAGGTCTATGAGATCATGTGAATCACTTTGAAGACAACATTAATAGCAGTAGTGAACACTCTCTGAGTAAAAATTATGTTCAATTCTTCTTTTAAGTGTTTTATATTTAACCTTTAACACAAAGAAAGTGGTGCAATATTTATTTTATAAATGAAGAAATGGAAACAGAGATGTTAAGAAACTTACATAGAGTCTCATAGCTATCAAGTGATGAGGTTGGGATCACAAATGGTATTCTGGCTCCAGAGTATATGTTTCTTAACCACAATGCTCATGTAAAAGTAGGGTCAGGAGAAAAATAGGTGTGGAGGAGCATTAAAAAAAATAGATGATGTGTAAAGACATAGCATGGTGCCTGATACAGGATATTTGGAGACAAATTCAATCTAGATTGCATTTTATCATGCTGTATTATTGTATATCAGTCCAGCAAATAGTAAATATAACCCCTATAATGTTCTCTTAAAAGTAATAAGTACAAAAAAAAACCAATATATTCAACAATTAGCTAAAATCTTATTCTAAGCACATAGGATGTATTAAGCTGTTTAACTCTCACAACAATCTTATGAGGTAGTTGATGTTTTTATTCCATTTAATGGAGAGAAAGTTAAGGCATGCAAATCCTAAGAAATTTACTCATCTCATGTTACTATTATGTTTTTTTTAAAACTGAGCTTTAAATTAAGGTATCCTAGCTCTAGAGTTTGGGCTCTTAACATATACTTTACTGTCTGAGGCAGTCTAAATTTGCAGCCCATATTCACTAATGGTTTGTTTGTTTATTTGTTTTCTTAATCAAAGTGAACCAAAAGTCCTTGTAAGCTCACAGACTTATGACTGGCATCAGTCAGAAGTTATGGGTCCAGATTTCAAATTGTGACCTACTAATCACCATGAATTTACACCCAAGAACCTGCCTGATTTTCTAGAATTTTGTAAAAATGCATTTACTCTTTCAGCAAACTCTTCTGTTTCCATTCATAGTTTGCTGCAAACTTCTGCTAAGGCATATTATTTTCAGAAGTATTTATTTACGAGCTCAATCACTGCTGAATATAAGACAGAACAACAGAAGGTATTAGACACAGAAATTCTCAGAAAGTAGATCCATTTTTAAGCAAAGTTAGCATAGTTTTTTATTTCTTCATTCAGTGTGATTTTGGAAAGCAAAGTCCCCATGAATCCTTTTTCTGTTGATGTATGCTTTCTAGAAACACTATTGTTAATTTATAATTTAGTTTAATATTTATGTGGGATATTGTTTGGCTCTCTGTCCCCATTAAAATCTCACGTCCAGTTGTAATCCCCACATGTTAGAGGAGAAGCCTGGTGGGAGGTGATTGAATCATGGGGGTGGACTTCCCTTTTGTTCTTGTGATAGTGAGTAAGTTGTCACAAGATCTGGTTGTTTTATCAGTGTGTGGAACATCTCCTCTTACTCTCTCTCCTTCCTGCTCCACCATAGTAAGACGTGCTTACTTCTCCTTCAACTTCCATCAGGATTATAAGTTTCCTGAGGTTTCCTAGCCATGCTTTCTATACAGGCTATGGAACTGTGAGTAAATTAGACTTATTTTTTTCACAAATTACCCAGTCTCAGTTAGTTCTCTATAGAAATGTGAGAACAAATTAATACAGAGAATTGGTGCCAGGAGAGTGGGCACTGCTATAAAGGTATCTGAAAATGTGGAAGTGACTTTGGAGCTGGGTATCAGGCAGAGGTTGCAAGAGTTTGGAGGGCTCAGAAGACAGAAAGATGTGGGAAAGTCTGGAGCTTCCCTGAGACTGGTTGAATGATTTTGACCAAAATGCTGATAGTGATATGCAAAATGAAGTCAAGGCTAAGGTGGTCTCAGATGGAGATGAGAAATTTATTGGTAACTGTAGTAAATGTCACTTTTGCTATTCTTTAGCAAAGAGACATTGTGCCCCTGCTCTAGGGATCTGTGGAACTTTGAACTTGAGAGAGATGATTTAGGTTATCTGGCAAAAATAAAAATAAAAATCTAAGAAGCAAAGCATTCAAAATGTGGACTGGTTGCTCCTAACAGCATACAGTCATGTGTGTCCACAAAGAGATGGTCAGAAATTGGAATGTATGCTTAAAAGGGAAGCAAAGCATAAAAGTTTGGAACGTTTGCACCGTAATCATGTGTAGGAAAAACATATCCATATTCTGGGGAGAAATTCAAGCTGGCTACAGAAATTTGCAAAAGAGTCAAATGGTAATAGCCAAGGCAAGGGGAAAATATCTCCAGGGAATGTCAGAGATCTTTGCAGAAGCCCACCTATCACAAGTCTGGATCCCTAGGAGGTAAAAGTGGTTTCATGGTCCAGGCCCAGGCCCAGCTACTCTGTGCAGCCTTGAGACATGGCACCCTGTGTCCCAGCCATTCCAGCTCCACTGTGGCTAAAAGAGGACAAGGTACAGCTCAGGCCATTGCTTCAGAGGGTAAAAGCCTCAAGCCTTGGTGGCTTCCCTGTGGTACTGGGCCTGTGGGTTCACAGAAGGCAAGAGTGGAAGTTTGAGAACCTCCACCTAAATTTCACATGATGCATGGAAATGCCTGGATGTCCAGGCAGAAGTCTGCTACATGGGCAGAATCGTCATGAAAAACCAAGAGAACTGTGAGGGGTAAATGTGGAGTTGTAGCACCCAAACAAAGTAGCCATTGGGGAACTGCCTAGTGGAGCTATGAGAAGAGGGCCAACATCCTCCACACCCCAGAACGGTAAATCCACTGCTTGCACCATGCACCTGGAAAACCTGCAGATACTCAATGCCAGCCTGTGAAAGCAGCTGGGAGGTTGGCTGAACCCTGCAAAACCACAGGGGCAGAGGTGCCCAAAGCCATGGGAACCCACATTTTGCATTCGAATGACCTGGATGTGAGACACAGAATCAAAGGAGATTATTTAGGAGCTTCAAGATTTAATGACTTCCCCACAGGATTTTGGACTTGCATGAAGCCTGTAGACCCTTTGTTTTGGCAAATTTCTCCTATTTGAAATAGGGGAATTTATTCAATGCCTGTACCCCCACTGTGTCTTGAAAGTAAGTAACTTGCCTTTGATTTTACAGGCTCACAGGCAGAAGGGGCTTGCCTTGTCTCAAATTTAATTTTCGACTTCGACTTTTGAGTTAAAGCTGAAATGAATTAAGATTTTGGGAAGCTGTAGGGAAGGCATGATTGTTTTTGAAATGTGAGGATGTGAGATTTGGGAGGGGCTGAGGTGAAATGGTATGGTTAGGCTTTGTGTCCCCACCCAAATCTCATGTCAAATTGTAATTCCCATATGTTAGAAAAGGAGGCTGGTGGGAAGTGACTGAATCTTGGGGGCAGACTTTCCCCTTTCTGTTCTCCTTATAGTGAGTGAGTTCTCACGAGATCTTGTTGTTTGAAAGTGTGTGGCACTTTCTCCCTCATTCCCTCTCTCTCCTGCTCTGCCATGGTAAGATGTGATTGCTTCCCTTTCTCCTTCTACCATGATTGTGTGTTTCCTGAGGACTCCTAGCCATGCTTCGTGTATGGCCTATGGAACCGTGAGTCAATGAAACCTCTTTTCTTCATAAATTACCCAGTCTTGGTAATTCTTTATAGCTGTGCAAGAATGGACTAATACAGTATGACATATTGTTCACTATTAATATAGCACCATTATTTCTCAATCTATTCACCTCCCTCTCTTGGAGGGGACAGAGTTCTAGAAACCTCAAAACTACATTTCCCCATATCCTTGGCAGTTCAGGGTTAGATTCTGCCAATGAGAGTTTCTTCTAGGTGATTGGTCAGAAAAGATGCAGAAGCCATCATTGCGTCCAAGGGAGATGCAGGCTGGCTGATGAGCTTAGAACAAAACAGAGGGTTGGCTAAGGGATTCCAGATGTTCTCTTGCAGAGCAACTGGTTCTGCTCCTACAGGCATTTGAGATCAAAACCACTTGCTTCCTCTGATTCCTGAAACTCTGACCTCCTGAAGACTATTGGAAGCTTTCTTGACCTTTGATTCTGTAGCTTTCAGCAAGCCTCAACCCTCTTATATTCTTTTTAAAATCATTCTCTTAAAATACTTAGGATGGTTCCCATTTTCCTGACTGAACTCTGACTTAAAAATGCAAATTTATTAATTCTAAGAAGACTAGCATTACTACTGCCTCATGTTTGTTTTTTCCATATCAGCATACAAAGTACTGTCATATACATTTTTTCCCCTAATTTATCCTATATGTGAGGTGGATAGTCATTATCTCAAATTTATAAACAATTAACCCAATCCCCAGTTTCCCTGTGGTTTTGTAAATATTAAAAGAAAAAATGTTAGATAAAATAAATAGAGCTTAATTAAGAAAGGAAACAAGCAAACAAACAAAACAAATGATTCACAAATTGGGCAGCCCCTGGAATAACAGCAGATTCAGAGAGACTCCAGGGATCCTGCATGGTTGCAGCAAATTTAAGAACAGATAAAGGAAAGTGACTACAGAAAACGGAAGTCAGGTACAGAAATGGCTGGTCTGGATACAGCTTGACATTCGCCTTCTTTGAACATGGTTTGAACAGTTGGCTGCTGTGAGTAGCTGAAGTATGGCAGCTGGAATTGGCTAAGACTCAGCTATTATTACAGAAGCATACTCCTAAAGTAGGTTTTCAGTTTACCAAGTTAAGTTACAGTTCACATGTAAGGATTCAAGGATGAGAGTACAGAGGCTTTCTCGGGCACAATTTAGTTTGATTTAACATACGGAATGATTTCAAGCAAGCTGGTAACAAAATCAGTATGAAAACCACACTCAGTACAACCAGAATGTTCTTCACTAAGAAGAAACTAAATTCTAAGCTGCAATTTTTAAAAAAAAGAAATAAAAAGATGAAGCATTGGGAGCTAGTGAAATTTGGAGATCTTTTAAAAAACTAACATAAGTTATAGGGCCATTTCACAGTCCCACTCTGAATCTGTCTAGAAAGTTTAATCATCATTTTGTACTGTGAGCTACACCTGCTTTAATTAAACACAAAAAAAGGCAAGCTAGTGCCTTAGCATTTTATCTTTAATTTTGTATATTAATATTTATGCTAATGGGATCCAATTTCTCTTTGAAAATAAAAATTGAAAAATAATTGAACATCAAGTCAGCAGCATCATTTCTTAAATATGGCATCTTTTTAAAAAGTTTCTCCTTTTAAAAATATTGTTTGATTGCTTTCCTCTTCCCACTGTTTTAAATAGAAAAAAAACAATAAAATTGAACACTTAAAAAATGGCTTTTAATTAGCAAACATTTCTTGTTATTGTATTTTGCATTTCCATTAGAAGAGTAAGGCCCTGTGGAAATATTTTAATGCATATTTGTTTTTCCTTTAAGAATGTATTTGCTATTATAGCAAATGAATTTTTTAATAATAGCATTGCTTTTAAAATTATAATATACTGTATATCAAACTAGAAACTTCACATCATCCTTATTGTATTTTGTTGCTTGAAAAAGCCTTATAAAATAGATTATCAATTACCTATGAAATTTTCTGCATTTATCAATGAAGAGAGCTGGTAATCTTGTTCTGTCTGTAAGTTCATTATTTTATCAGTGGTATGTTCTTCTTTTGTGTATCCATTTTTTTTCTATTATAGATATATTTATTTAAAATAATCCAGATAAGCTTTCCCCATATATACCTTTAGAAACAGCGGGAAGGAACACATATGTTTTCCTCTTTGTTTTTCCCATTTTTATAATCAAAGAATGTTGATAGTCTTCACATAGATCCCATCCATAAATTTGTCTCTCCCTAAGTTCTGGTAACCTGTAATCATATGTCTTTTTTTTTACTGACTTTAATTTTTCTTTTAAATTTGATAATTTTCTTTCTCGTTTCTTTCTTTTTATTTTGAAATGGAGTCTCACTCTGTCTCCAAGGCTAGAATGCAGTGGTGTGATCTCAGCTCACTGCAACCTCTGCCTCCCGAGTTCAAGTGATTCTCTTGCCTCAGCCTTCTGAGTAGCTGGGACTACAAGCATGGGCCACTACTCCTGGCTAATTTTCTGTATTTTTAATAGACACAGGGTTTCACCATGTTGGTCAGACTAGTCTCGAACTCCTAACCCCAGGAGATCTGCCCACCTAGGCCTCCCAAATTGCTGGGATTACAGGTGTGAGCTACTGTGCCTGGCAGGATAGTTTGCTTTTTCTAAAGCAATAGATTCTCTTTCAATCAACTGTGAGAAACCATTCTAAGCACAGAGATAGATAAAATAGCACAAATATTGCCTTGTGGTTGAAACTGTTCTTATAACTTTTAAAAGGTTATTCTGTCCCATGACAAAAATAATATTGACACATTAAAATAATGCCTCAGTTCTCTTGATCTATCTATAAATATCAAATGTAAGTGTGCAAGCACAAACCAGTTGGGAGTTTACATTGAAGTCCTTATGAACTTTATAAGTTTCAATGAGAATGTAAGATTTATTGTATTTAGTGTTTTTTTTTAAATTTGAGATCTATTTAGAATGCTAACTTTAAATGTATTGCTTACTTTTCTCCTAATGTAAAAATTATTATTTAAAAATGCCAACTAGAAAATAAGTGATATAATTCATTAATTTTTCACTTGACCTAAAATAGTTCCATCAAACTAAAACATGTAGAAGCATATAAAAAGTATTAATAAATTACAAATTACATATGAATTATACTAATTTCTGATACTGAACAAATTAGGAATTTTACTTAACATCACTCTTGATTTGCACTTCTCAGGTTCTGGCAGGGTAAGTAAAGACTGATAATTAAATGAAAATATGGAAATGTAACATTCTTCTTATTAGTAGGAAGTGCTAGACACCAGAAGGACTGTGATATTGGTTACCACATTGATTGTCAGAGTTGAATTGGCCAATAGAGATCTAAATGAGTATTGCTTGTCCTTCACCAAGTAGGACAATACAATTTATTGAAGGAGATACCTAGGTAAGGCCTAGTTAATGTCAAAAATATAAAGCAGAACTGGAAGGTGGAGGAGGATAGGGAAACAGATAGGTTCACTTATTCAGAAACATTAAAAACCATAGCCAATAAAGTAATGGGAGAGATTCATCCTAGTTAATGGCATACCACAGGAAAATTTAAAAGTTAGTGACTGCAATTTCAGTTTAGAATATTTTAGCATTTATATAAGCTGTGTTCTTTTATTTTATGTTTAAGTTATCTTTTTTTTTTGAGACAGAGTCTTACTCTGTCACCCAGGCTCGAGTGCAGTGGTGTGATCTCAGCTCTCTGCAACCTCTGCCTCCTGGGTTCAAGTGATTTTCCTTCCTTAGCTACCCAAGTAGCTGGGATTACAGGCATGTGTCACCATGCCCGTCTAATTTTTGTAATTTTAGTAGAGATGGGTTTTGCTACGTTGGACAGGTTGTTCTCAAACCCCTGACCTCAGGTGATTCACCCCTCTTGGCCTCCCAAAGTGCTAGGATTACAGAAATTATCTTCTTATGGTGCACTTTACTTACTATAAAATGCACCTGTGGACAAATCTGTGCGCATGTATTAACTATCACCATAACGATGACTATTTCCATGGTCCCAAAGAGATTCCTTGTGCCTCTTTGCAGTCAGGAAGCCCAGTTCCTGCCCCAGAAAATTGATGATCTGCTATTTGTCACTAAAGACTAATATTGCCTATTCTAGATTTTTGTATGAATGGAATCATACACAGTAAGTGGTCTTTTTGTCTGAATTTTATTTAGCACGTTTCTGAGACACAGCTGTGTTGTGGCATCTGTCAGTACTTGGTCCTCTATTCCATCAAGTAACATTCTACTGTGTGAATACAACACATATTGTTTCTTCATTCACCTGTTGAGGTGTATTTGGGTTGTTTGCAGCTTGTCACTGTTCTGAATAAAACTGTTGTGAATAATTGTGGGTAAGTGTTTTGAGACATATATTTTTAATGTGCTTAAGTGAATACCTAAGGACAAAAGTCACAGGTGACATGGTAACTGCATGTTAATAAGAAGCTGTCAAACTGATTTTCATTTACAATCCCACTAGCAATAGATGAGAGTTTTAGTAGTTCTATATATTTTTTAAAAATTAGACAAATTACATTTAGCAGAGTTTATTCAACCAAAAAGATAATTCATGAATTGGGCAACAACTTGAATCCATAAACATTCAGAATGCTTCACTCGGCAACATGATCAGGCAGTATTTATTGAAAGGAAAAAGAAGTGACATATGGAAATATACTCTTTGTTTATAGCTTGACATTTGCCTTATTTGAACATATCTGAGCATTTTGCAGCTTGTAATCTGCTAAAAGCTTGACCACTATAATTGTTTGAGCCTAGTTTACTTGTCACAATAATATGCTCTCAAGTTTTGTTGCAGTTTGTTTACTTATTAAGTTAGGTTACAGAATGCTACATATGAAAGCAGCTTTAGGCCGCATTTAAAGTAATTTTACAATACCTCTCTTTTGATCAGCTTCTGAATATTAAGAAGCTGACCAAGCCATTTGGCACTGACCCTACTTTTCATCCATCATAATGGACATCTTTGGTCTTCATATGGAATTTACAATTTACAATATCAAGTAGTTGGATGACTCTTTACGCTTTCTTCATGGTTTTGTTATTCTAACCATACATTTTACAGGCATCATTAAGACAAATTTTCTCTATTTGGTAGCAATTAGTTTATTAATTGGAAAGGTCTGGGTATTGTTTCCATCAAGTATAGGAAAGCAAGTAGCAGTGATGTCTAGAATAACAAGGAGAGCTTTCCAATCTTCCTTTGGGGAACACTGAGAGGCACTGGCATTAGTGAAACTGTTTCCTGATTTTTGAGCATCAGCCCACAAACCTAAAAATGTCTCTGGTTTCTTACTACAGCTTAAGTCTTTACTAAAGCTATCCACAACTTATGGTCTCATGGATTTTTCTGTAAGGATAGAGAAGGAATTAGGACAGGAGGAAATAGGGAGGAAAAATAAGGATTTCATGATGGTAAAGAAGTCTTGATCTGCAATCTTGGGAAAGTTGTCCATGTCTAGAATGCTGTCTGCTTCTGGAAAAAAAAAGTTCTCTGGTCAAATTTACCTTAAGGTCTACAACAGGGATACAGTTTCAAGAGTCTTAATGGCCCCTTCAAGTTATAATATTCAGAACCAAGGTACAAGTTCCTGAAGTTTTACCACAGTGCAGGGGTGAGAAGAACTTGGCATGGTCTTTTCCAATAGAGTTTAAGGGCAGTCTTTCTCTGGTGTCATTTTCAAAAAACCCAGTCTCTGGGTTCTAGTTCATGAAGGATCTAGTTGCCTTAAGCTAAAAAAATCACAGAAATTTTTCTTTATCTGGTGAAAACACACTTTAGCATAATGCATTAATGTCCTGTATTAATCAATCATGTCAGAGTTTAAAATAGTGGGAGATACATAGGGGGTTCTATTACTAGAAGCATAGATTTTCCAGTATTTATTTTATAAATGGTCAATCTATGTTTTCTGGTGGAAGTAAATCTGATGACCTTTCTAGAAGACAGATAGTGATAGAGACAATAATAGTGCCATTGTATATGTAACACTTTATTTAACTGGCTTATAATTTTCCAGTAAAATGGGTTTCTTGGTTGCTGGAAACACATTTTCTAATAACTTTATAGTTATCATCATAGCATCAGCTTTAATACATGAGAAAGCTTTTATCCAACCTGAAAACATGAAAGCTATTATAAGAACATACTGATACCCCATTGAGGGTGGCTATTGAATGAAGTCCATCTGTAAACATTCATATGGTCCATCAGATGGTGAAAACACACTGCCTGAAGTTTTGATTGTCTTCCCAGGACTATAGTTTGACAAACCAAACCTTAGTTGTAAAAAATTTAAGCAATTCTACAACAGTGACCCACTAATATTTTTTCTCATAGTTTGGATTATTTTTCTCATTCCATGATGAGTTGTAGAGTGCAGAGCTTTTAATAATGGAAGCTTTAAGAACACAGGAAGAATCAGATGGTTGTTTTGGCCCAAGCTTAACACTGAGTTTATGTCTTTTCTAAAACCAATTTTGTTTTTACAATTCAGATACCAGTTTTGTTTTTCCAGGTGAATCGCACAGTTTATTAAGTAGATTATCATAGGTAATTTGACTTGGATAAATCCTATGAAGTTTACTCAAAGTACATATCTTAACAATGTCAGTACTGGCTAACTTAGCATGAAAACCTGCCAAATAGTTTTCTTGTTATTTAATTAAGTTTTATTCTGCTTGATGTTGGGTTAACAATTTTTAAAACCAGTGAGTTTCTTTGTTAGAGTTTGGAAACTCTTACTGAGTTCAATGGCACGATCTCAAGTTATCAGAAACCTGTATTTGTCAGAATCCTTTCCATCAATCTCCTTGAAGATGAAACTCTTTAAGCTTATCGTTGCTCAGGAAGGTACCAAAGTAAACAGTCAACCATCTGTGAATTACAGGACTTGAAATGGCCATGATTAAAGATCTGGTGAAAGTTGATTATAACAATTACGTAAATTGACAAGGAAATTTGGCTATTTCTGTTGCATATAACATTACATGATAACTACTAGAATTATGACTGATAGCATTATACCAGGAATATTTGATTTCTGTTAATTTCATGTAATTTCTAAAATATATATTGTCATACACATACAAATGTAACTCAAAGAAGATTTACCATTACTTATTATTTGACAATGCTTTCCATATAATTTAATATACAGTAAATATAAGTCATATTATCTCAATATTTCTGTTTTTGTAAGGAGAGGTATCTTTTTGAGGTGTCCTATGGACCTATATGGAAAATTCCAGAGTTAGTTCTAGGTCAAGACAAACACTTGAGTTTGATTTGAAGAAACTGATCAAAAATATAAAAGACTTAAAATACTTGATCAAAATAGAATCTTAGGTCACTGTGAACAATAGTTATTCATTTAATCAAAGTAATAATTAAAAGGACTTAAAGGTTAATACAGAATGTGACCTGGTTGTAGAAAAACCTTAACACGTTTTAAAAAGGTAATTCAACTTTTTTGCATGATCAAAAACTAATGGAGACATCATTAACCATAGAAAATTATTTAGGTAAAACAGCGAATCTTTATTTCCTATCCAAATGACTCAGAAGTTAAAAAAAAAACTTTTCAAAATTTCCTATTAAGTGAAGACCAACACGCCAATAGTACTCCATTGTTATAATAGAGGGGACAAACTTCTGGTTTATATCAATATATTCTTGATACTGATACTCATCTTTTATAAAATTTTATAATTTCCTTCTAATCTTAGCCAGATTGATGACACATGAAATTCCTTTCAGAAGATTCATCTTCCATAAACCTTCCACAGTTTTCACATCCATTTAGTTTTTGTCTTATACTTTTCCCTTCTCATTTGGAAATGACTAATCATTCTACTTTAGAACAAAAATTATGCTTTTTACCCTAAAAATAATAAAACATCCTCATATCATCTTTTTCTCACAAAAGCACATCTTACCTTCCATGTATATTTGCACAAAGTTATTATTCTTTCTAGTGATTTTAGTTACATACATTAGTTATAATTTTCAACCCTTAGTAATCTTAATTTTCACTCAACACCAGTAAGCAACCAAGTGTCAAGTCTCTGTCACATTAGCAATCTATAGATTAGCAAAATTTATGAATTATAATTTCTAGAAGTGTGTGCTTTCTCACAGTACAAATTTCTTAATGCAGCAGAGAGCATGCTTACTTATACTCCCACATATCTTTACTCTTTCTATAATAAAGGAGGAAAAATGTTATCTCTATCCTGTTTACATTTTTTTCTTGGTGGTGGGGGCTAGGTCTGAGAATTAAGTTGTTTGTACAGATTTTTCTTGGCCTCAACTACCAGTTCTCAATGACTAAAATGTAAAATGCTTCTGGTTTAGGAAGGACATCTCTTACACGTAAGTTTATCTTATACTAATATAACTCACTTATTTTTAATAATTATGCTTGGATTTCTGATATTGATAAAATATGAAACAGCCAGGCATTATATTTTTATCATTATTCTTATTTTGCTGATGATTTTTTTTAATATAGAGATAACATAAGCGTATTTTACTAGTGAACATAGGTAGGAAAAATTGTGCATATGTATTACATTTAATGTTGAAAACTCTGAAGACATACCTATTATAATTGAGCCAACAATTTTTTTTTAATCAAAGACTACCCAAGTCACATGAACTTGAACTGCATTTGGGTTAGTTCCTATTTTTTTCATAGAATACTTCATTCATATAAGCCTTATTTTTCTTAAGGACAACTAAACAGAGTTCCTTTGTAATTTAATTTGACAATATAATAGGAAGATAGACAAATATCACATATACATATATGTATCTATATGTATCATACAGACAGACATATATAAACATATGGACAGAAAGAGATTCTCTGGCTTTCATTCTAAAATTTTGTCCATGCACCAATTACAATAACACAAACTTACTAATCTATTTAAAACTTTCTGGATCAAAATTATTTTTCTGGCCAATGGAACAAGATTTCCTACCCAGATTGCTAAAAAGTTTTCAAGAATATTTGTGAAAAAAACTTTCAAGATTTTAAAACTTGCTTTCTGTAAGGAACCTTTTAACGAGGCAAGCTTTGATTCATTTCATCTCTTAAGATGCCTTTGCATTCCAGTCAAAATTGCATCCCATTACTTTTGCAGGCTCTTTGATCCCTTCTTTTCTATTTTGCCCTACAAGTAAACAATTTTATCTGAATTAAAACTTCCCCATTGTAGCTGTTTTAAATCCATCTCTTCTCTAGTAGAATTAACTCATTTTTCTAAAAATATACAAGTTCTAGGCCCATAATTATTATATATAAAATTAGCTAGAGTCCCCATAAGGTTGAGTCCCAGACTCTTTGGATTCAGACAAACCTATTATCAAAAAGGTACCAACCTGAAGCCTCTAACTTGATCCAATTCAGTTAATTATCAGATTCAATCCAATCCTGGACCAATCCAGTTCAATTGTTCAAATAAACTCAGTGGACTCAAAACATACATTTGTGGAGCTCAGTTTCTGAGCAAGAACTCACCTACAATCCCAGTTGCTATGAGAGATTAATGGGCACAAGGGGTCCTGGGAGGTACCTTTTTATGGTCACTCAGTGTTCCTGGAGGTCACTGAGGATCTACTTTCGATTCTTCTTCTGATGATATGAGAAACTATATAGCCCTTACTCTGTGCCAAGCACCATTCCAAGCACTTTACCACTATTAACAGATTTAATCCTCACCACACCATCATAAAATAGGCACTCTGATTAAGCTTATATTGTATAAGAGAAAACTGATGTCAGAAAGATTTAGTAACCAGATCAAGTCCACAGCTAGCAAGTAGCAAAGTCTAGATTCAAATCCACGCAGTCTGGATCCAGAGACTGTTCCTCTAACCACCTTCTTCTACTGTAAATTCAATCAGATTATAATAAATATCTAACATAAAAATCATTGCACACATCTGGGATATATATGCAATGATGTGCATTTCTACAAAGTTATTTGTACGTCATTATTTATTCTGTGACACACATTTTGTTGAAACTCTAGCCTTTTCCAACAACTACATTGATTTTTAATTAGCACTCAGAAGGTATACTAGTCTGATACACGGTGGGCTACAATGAAACATGCTTCCTGATATTCATACCTTGCATAATCTCATTCTATATTGACTCTTGCCTTCCCAGGTGACTTGTGTTGGCTAATGGGTCTGTGTAATGTGTGATACAAGTTAAGCATCTAGGGGTCTAGTCCTTTTAGGATACTCCCCTTTTGAACCTTGCCACCATGTTAATATCTGGTCTAGGTTGATTAATGACCTTGTGGGAAGAAAAACATTGAGACCACAATGAAAGAGATGTTCAGCCATCCCAACACCCTAACTGATGCCAACTTCCAAGAGATATACTAACTGAAATCAGACATACAAGTAACCTCAGAAGAGAATAGCAAACAAAATTCCCAGATAACCCAACATTTAGAGAAAATTCATAGGTGTTGCCTTACGCCACTATATTTTGGATTGTCTTTGTACATAGCAATTTATAACTGAAACAGGAGGCAAGGCACAATCTACCTAGAGGAATTTTGCTGTTACTGGAGAAGTTAAAGAAATTGCTGTATAGTCACCTCATCACTATTTTCTCACACAAATCCTGCCCTAATCATGAACTAGTTCTGCAAGAGACTTCTCTTTGTTGCAGAACACAGAATGCCAACTCATCTTGGGAATACACAGGACACAGAACTTGCTAAAATAAGTAACCTAGTTTCTTTAAACTCCAGACACCTGATGTTTGGGATACTGTCAAGACAAACTAATGAGCTTTTCGTAATGATCATGGAAGTTTGATTACCAGTGGGTATTTGACACATTTGTCCTCATTCTTGGTCACATGTTCCTAAGCCAAATCAGAGGCATTGTTTAAATGGCTCCTGATTAATATTCTGGACAATGCCATAATCAGCTTTCCAAATGAGCAGTTAATCAGAGCAGTGAGAAATACATGGCATCTTTAGACCACATTTTATTGCAGTATACAGTTTTTCCTCAGAGCTCTGATACCAGAAACAAAGTCACTATTAACCATGAAAATACACCATCAGCCATTAAAAACTTGACCTTTAGAAACAGATATATTTTCTTCAAAGAAATAAGGCGATGTTTTTGTAATCACAAGGAAAGAAGTAAGAATGTTAATAAATACAACTACACATAGCCAGATGTTCAAGAATCCAGAGGTGGTGGCTGCTGCTGCTGTTTCTTCTTTCTTCTTCTTCTTCCTCCTTTCTTCTTCCTCCCCTCCATTTTTCCCCTTTCCCCTTCCTCCTTCCCCCTTCCTCCTCCTCCTCTTGGCATCTTTAGGTCACATTTTACTGCAGCCTAGATAGAGTTTGTCCTTAGAGTTCTTATACCAGAAATAAAGTCACTATTAGCCACGAACCTACACCATCAGTCATTTAACACTTGACCTTTACAAAGAGATACATTTTCCTCAAAGAAATAAGACCATACTTTAATAATCACAAGGTATTCCTCCTTCCTCCTCCTTCTTCCTTTTTTTTCTTCCTCTCACTCCATCTAAGGTAAAGTCTTATGAGAGTAGCTTGCATGAAAGTAAGGATTGCTCTGTTACACTTGCTGTTCCCCAAAGTCTCTTCACGTGTCAGTGTCAGAATAGAGCCATTCTTGCCTCCATGTTAACATCACCTAAGTTTTGTCTTCTGTGCCCTTTATAGCCCTGTTATATGCCAGGAATTCCAGAAAGATTTAGAGTCTCAGAATACTGGATCTCCTCAACTGAGTAATCTTTCTGCTGAGTCAATGCATTGGTTCCAAAGAGCCCTAGGACAACAATCCCCAAAACACAGCAGATCAGGGCCAATCTGAGAGAAAGACTGGCACCTCCTTCAGATACCCAAGTTTTAGAATCAAAAGACCTTCACTATAGGCCTAGGCTTATGGCTAAATACTTTTCAAACTTCAAGCAAGTACGGTAGAGCCTTGATGTTAAATAAATACTAACCAAAATTTTGACTCATCTTTTTAAATATACATTTCCTTCATCAAGCTCTCTGCCTTCTCTGTGCTTCCGTGTCCTCGGGTATAAAACAGGATGATAATATTTATCACACAGGATTGTTGGAAGCAACAAACAAAAATATATTTAAAATAAAGTATTTACCATAGAGTGTTGGGTTTAGACTATTAATCAAGTTATAAGCCCTATAGAACATAAACACTATCACAGACAAAGCATACAAAATCTCCTCAATCTCTACAAATATCTGTACTTTCTCCACATCAGAAAGTACATGTGGGTCTGCATTGCTCAGTTCCACAACTCCAGGGCTACTGAAGTTTGCAAGCAGAGCAGAGCCTTCAATGATTCAAATCAACCTGACCCAATGATTCCATGTCTATATAAAAACGGAAAGTTCCTTAACACCAATATAAAACACTCAAATACTTAAATCAGTGACATCAGGTTACCAGAACTATGTAACAGTAAATTGTGGTAAAAGTATGAAATATCAAAGGCTAGTTTTTTTCAAATTTTATTTTTCAGGAAGTACCTGTGCAGATATGCCACCTGGCTATATTGCACAATGCTGAGGTCTGGGTTGCAAATGATCCCATTACCCAGGTACTGAGCACAGTTCCCAGTAGTTAGTTTTTCAACACTTTTTCCCCTCGCCCTTTACTCCCTCCTCTGTAGTCCCTGGTTTCTGTTGTTGTCAAGGCAACAACAGATTTTATAGCTTACATTCTTTATCTCACCTGACTGAGATGCCACTTATTCTATACACCAGTTTTGGATCAACCAGAGCATAATCTGTCCAATGGCCAAGGTTTTGTTATTTATTCTAACATCAGAATGGAAGCTGACAAGGTGATTGTGGTCCTTCTATTATCTAGTTAAGAAAACATGCTTCCCTTTAATTTCCTTCTTCTGAATTGGTGTTTACTTACTGGCAGTTCATATCAGAATCATTGTTGTGGCTTTTCCAGGATTTGTCTTCCTTCTTCCACATCAATAGGTATGAAATGGGAGTTGAGGCTTGCACATTTTAAAAAACGTACACATATAAATATGAAGTGCTCCCTTGATTAGAAGCCACTTCTCAATTTGCATTAATCTAATATTTGTCAATAATTTTTAAAAGGGAAAGCCAGTTACAATTTCACTCAGTTCCCTTTGTAATAATTGCATGCTGTATATATTGCAAAAATATTTAATTTTCAAATTGTATTGTCACCATGATTGTATTCTTGATTAACCATAAAAAGTCCAACAAATTCAGTCATAGCACTGTAGAATTATAGAAGAAAGATACAGCTACTAGCTCTTGTACCTTAGAGGGTTACAAAACTCTTATTCTCTCTTTAACTCTATTGCAGTAATATTGACATACGTAAACTGCATATATTTAGATTGCACAATTTTATAAGTTTGAAACCACCACCACAAACAAAATAATACACTTATCTAAAAGCCCAAAAAGTTTGCTCTTGCTCTTTCATAACACTTATCTTTAGCTCCTCTCTTTCTGGCATAACCCCTGATTTATTTTCTGTCAGTATTTGTTTTATTTTCTTGGAAGTTATATAAATGCAATCATATAGTAAGTGCTCCTCTTTTCCTGTTTTCTTTCATTCAACATAATTATTTTAAGACTTATTCATGCTGTGGTACGAATCCATAGTTCATTCCTTTTAATGCAAGTGGTATTCTATCATATGAAATACACCAGATTCTGTTTATTAATTCACAATTGACATTTGAGTTGTTTCCAGGTTTAGGTTATTAGAAAGAAAGCCATTATGAATATGTTTACACATTTTTGTTTGGTCATATGCTTTCTTTATTCTTAAGTAAATATCTAGGGATAGAATGGATGGGTCGTATGTTCGGTGTGCATGTAAATTTTAGAAATCTGCAAAAACAAGTTTCAAAAATGTATGATTTTACCTTCCCATCAGCAGTGTGTGAGAGTCCTAGTATAGTACCTCCACATTCTTACCAACACTTGATATGGCTAACTTTTTTCATTTTAGCTATTTTAATGCCATATTCATAGTGAGCTATCCTTATGGCTTCAATTTACATTTTTCTACTAACAAATGATATTGAAATTTGTCATGTTTATATTTGCCATCCATATATCTCCTCTGGTAGAAGTGTCTGCAGAAACCTTTGATTTACAAAAAAAAAAATGTTTGTTTTTTGTTAAGTTTTGGAAGTTCATTACGTATTTTGTATCCAAGTCTCACATTAGATATATGATTTCAAATATATTCTCCCAATCTGTGGCTTGTCTTTTTATTCTCTTTATTGTTTCTGGAAGACCAGAGGTTTTAAATTTTAATAAAGTTTGTGTTTTCCTTGTATACATTTTGACTTGATGTACTAGCCATGAAATCTTTTCTTAATTCAAGATCCCAAAAGCTTTCTCCAGTGTTTTTTCAGAAGGCTTATACTTTTATATTTTATATTTAGCTGTTGGATCCATTTTGAATTTCTGTTTAATACAGGATCAGATATGAATTGAAGTTCATTTTCCCTTTGCAAATAAATATAAAATTGTTCTAACACAATTTGTTGAAAAAAGCCATTCTTTCTCCACTTAATTATTAGAAATAACTTTTAAGTAAAAAGGTATAAACATAAAACATACTCTTTTAAATGCTTTTTTCTATAAATGCCTAGATTGTTGAGATTTGCCTTTTAATCCAAGCCACAGCTGATGTTAAGTACAATGTAAGAATTAAAACATAAAAACAAAGCAAAGCAAACAAAAACAAATTGCTTTGAGGTTTCTTTTGAACCTGTGGCCAAGTTAAATGACCAAAATGAATCCACACCTACTTCTGCTAACTGTGTTCTTTATCATTTTGTAAAATACCTATTTTAGATTCTGGATGGTATCTTGTCTTTTGCTGATGACTAGGGGCTTCTTATATTATTAAATTTCTTTTCAGGGCATAGGTTACTAACTTGGGATCACTAGGTGATGAAGCCAAAATGTCATAGGACTGTAGAGAGAGAGTGTTCTTTCTCCCGAATGAGATATATCCCATATTGAACTTCATTCTGCATATGAATTCCCAAAGCCCAACTAGTCAAAACCTTTCCCTCTGTTCAGCCTATTTTGAAAGAACAAAATATGTGGCATATAATACTTTTAACTTGGAAATTTCAAGGTCTTTGCTGACTATATTACATCTTTGTATTATCTAAAATGTTCACCCTACTTTTATAGACATGCAATGATATTTGAAGTGAAATGTTATGTTTGTCAGGTTTTACTTGATAAGCACATTAATAACGTTTTAAATGTAATCACTCTGGTCCATTAGAACATAGTACTCTGATGTTGAAGAGAAGGTGTCATTACAATGCAGGCAGTGAAGGCACTTGCACTGCATGGCTTTCTGAGTCTCCAAGAGTGTCTAGCAATTTAATCCTATGTATTTGGTTTAAGGAGTATCTAAGTATCTAACTGCATGAGGTAACTTTCCCCTGCTATAGATTGTCAAAACAGCATGTGCTTTCTCAACACTCTAATATTATACTTGGTTACAAATTGCCTCTTTAATGCTTTTTATAACTCCTTATGCCAAAAGTACCATGGATGTCAGGCTGTGTCTGTCTCACGTCCATATGATAATGCCTGGCATAAGTAGGTATACCAAAAAAACTATGTTGAGTGAATAGATATATCTACAAAGAATCAAGTATTCCTATTTGACATTAATATATTTATTCCACTATTTAGAATATTTTAATAAATCCCTGCAATATCTTTGCTCATGGAGCTAGATTCTGGAGATGCAAAGACGTTGAGACACAATTTCTGATTTCAAAGATATTAAGAATCAATTTAAATTTGGTTAATACTACAATATTTATTTTCAAATGGTTTTTGGAAGCAAAGACCTATAAATGTCACCCATAAATTGGCTTGTCTTGGGAATTTCTGCAGTTTTAGAGCCTGTCCACAGTGTTATAAATGTTATGTGGTAGAGACCTTTAGAATTCTGTACCACACCTGGTTATCATCACTGTCATCTAAATGCTGGAGGGCTTTATAAGGTTCAGGCTCTGTCTAGCCTTGTTGAATGTCAATATAAGTAAAAATATTGATATTTTTCATATTCATTTAAAGCAAAATAAGCAGTGGGATAAATGCTTAAAGAGTTCTTTTCTTATTAACTTTTAACAACAGTTTTTAAAAGTTCAGTTTTCAAATGACAAAACTACAGTGGGTTAACTTAAGTTCATTTTATAGACAAGTAATAAAATTGGGTAAAATTAAGTGGCCATATATAAGCACCACAATGAAGGTAGAGTGGTGCTGCCATATAGTAAAAAAGAACTACTTTTTTACATAACTCTGTCATGATCAGAGAAGAGCTTTTGGCCTTTGTTTGTTGCTGAGCCATTCAGGAGAGTATATAGAAATTGTCCTAATTAATGTAAAAACCTTAATGGTAAATTCTGGGCCGTGTATTGCTTTATGTGTTGAGTACCAGTAGGAATTTGATCTGTGCTTTTAACTTGACTTTTAATTAAAAAATCTAGACCACCAATGAAGGTCTTGGAAACCTCACTGTTGAAGACAATGCTAAATTACTCTTTTCAGGGTTACAATGTTGTAATAGGTTTATCAAGGTCAAGTTTGCAAGAAAGGGACACTTAAGAATACATAGCAAAATTTCAAAGCGGGAAAGATTTTAAAAGAAATATAGAGTCAGAAGACATCTGAAGCATCATTGTAGTTGCTCATATCATTTTACATCCCATATAACGATTCAAAGAGTTTCTATAATTTGTCAGCCTCACTAAGTGAGTTGTAGGCAAAGGCCGAACAAAATCCCAATTCCTGGTCCATGATTCTTTCTAATATTGGAAGCTGATTTTAGAATATGCTTCCGCTCTTGATCCATTCTGAGAACTGAGAGTTTTTAAATCATATACAATTTACATTCATAGAGCCCCTGCTTCATAGAACAAGTTCTGGAATGGGAATATTTATACAAAGGAAAATAAATATTCAAGCTCTTATATAGCCAATTTAATATTTTGGTACTAAAAAAGAAATTTCAACATATGTGAATAAAAGAAACTTTATTATTTAAATCCATCAAGAATTTCATGAAATATTTCTTATCACTTGTAAAATAAATTGAATTTGTCACTTCAATTCTAGCAGGTCCTCAGTTTTCTTTGCCTTTCTGTCTCCATGCTATTTTCTGTACAATCATCAATTTCCATTGGCTTCAATTATCACAAGTTTGATGATAACTCTTCCCATGTGTATTTCCATTCCCAATTTTTGCTTTTGTCTTCCAAAATCAAATGAGTTATGCTCCTCTACATAGAATACCTACGAGAACCTAAAGTTGAACATGTTAGAAGTGGATCACATTCTCAACTCCTTTCAAAGTTCCCTTCTCCCTGCATTTTCCACCCCCTTGAAGAGCATCACCTTGTACTTCTACTGCTGCCTCATGCTTCACATTCTTTTCTGTTAATTCTAGCCCTAAAAAGTTCTCAGAGTTCTTTTCTGCTCTTCACTTCCACCACCCCTTCGTGACTACCACCTGATATCTTAATTTACTTCCTGTTTTTCACACAATTCCTTTTTTTTTTTAACCCAGCTTGGAGGTAGGGCAATCGTGCCATGCCCTTTATGCAAGGGTTAGTCTAGTCCCTAAGGCTGTCAAAGGCCTTACCCAGGTTGGACTTTGGACTTTCTCACTGGCTGCATCTCACATCTCACGTCAATGACCCCAGCCTTTACTCTAAGCATTCTGTGTGTCAGCCATTGTAACATTTTTTTCAACAGTTTCTAGATGTACTTGGCCCTTTTATGCTCTGAGAATGCTTGATATGACATGTTTCTTCTTTTTATGTGATAGAATTATATATATCCTGTCAGAATTGTTATTTTTTTCTATGTAAAGCCTTTATTAAATCTTTAACATTACTAATGGAGCTACTTTCTCCCTTTTTGATGGTCCTATAGCAATCTGTTTATGTATCTATTGTGACACTCATCACATTACTCTCTAACAAGCTATTTGTGGGCCTAGCTTTTCCAAATACTGTGAGATCCCTTAGGGCAAAATTGTATCATATTCCTCTTTGCAAACAGTCAAACCGGAAACAACCACAGTACTCAGGGACCAGCTAGCATTTGGTATATATCTGCTGAATAAAGGAATAATGATGAATGAGTTAAAGCATGGATGAAGGCAGCAGTGATGAGTGAATCAAATGTGGCCACTTGATTTCCTATCTTGGGAACCAACTGCAACAGGAAATTAATAGAAAATATACCCAAGACTGACAATGTATATATACATACAATGTATATATGACATAGCTTTTTAAAGGATATAATATAAAGAAATCACAGGAGCCATTGCTTACCTCCTGTGAGCTCAATGATGCTTGTAATTCTTTAAAGTAGGAAAAAAAAGATTTTTATTATATAACTAAAGAAATCAAACTAATTAATACCTCAGTCACCAATTTATAATGCAACTTGGAGTCAGAGGTCAATGTCATTGAAGCTAATTCTGCTCCTTATGAACATTAGTAGAGATCCAGGCTACCTGAGTTTAAGACACAACTCATTAATGTGCTAGTTTTGCAAATGCATAGATTTCTCTATGCCTTGGCTTTTCAACTGCAAAACAGTGGCTATAATAATAAAATTGTTATCTTAGGAGTGTTGTAATGACAAAACTCAGTAAGTTAATAGAGGTGTAATGCTTAGAAGAATGCCTTGGACTAAGACAATTTTTTAAAAATTCTCAATAATTTATAACTGACATCAGAACTTATCTGGAGGGAAAAGTATAATAGTAGTTAGGGTGAGGTTTACCAGAGGGTAGGATGGGATGCTACAGATGGAAGAAAAGGTCAAGAAAGACAGGACTGGGACTGTTGAATACAGTCACTTTCCCCTGAAGTGTATTTAAGCCTTTACCCAAATCATAATTTGGCACAGCAACTGTAATATCATTTCTATGTCAGATAGTAGTTGATGCTTTTATAATAAAAAGGCTAGATATTGATGGAAAATGCCTGATTCAGTTTTAAAATAACTTGAATTTTCCAGAGGAAAAAAAAATTGAGTAATGAATCTTAAGACATTCTTTCGTGATTGCAAAAAGAACAAAATAGCCTCTGTTAAAACAACAGCAGCAGGAAAAACCTGTAAAGTCATCAATCTGTTAGTATATTGTGGCAAAAGGAAAATAGTTCTTCACTTAATCAGCATAATGCTGTGCTCAGTTTTTTACTTTAAAATATAGCAGTATCCAAATAAAGCAAAGAGAAGAAAATAAAAGTAGATAGATAATACTGGAACTGAACAGTAAACTCAGGCCCTTTGCAGCTGACTGGGCTAATTACGGTAACGTGGATTCTAGAGCTATAAAATAACTTGTCTATTATTGTTACTTTTCCACCCTTCTCATTTACACAAATGAAGATAAGAAACAAGACATAAGCCCCCAGCGCCCAGATAGAAAGGCCAGAATAGTTGTCACAAAGTTCACGTTCTAAGTTGGTGTTTATTGCACTTAGAAAATCCTTTCAGAGAACAAATTATTTTAACTTTAGATCTTTGTTATTAACACAATTTGGACTTTTTTGCTGTCTTCTCATGCCACAAGGGGTAGATTAACATGAAATTATATCACAGGTTGGTAAAAATATATAAATAGAATCCATATAATATTTATTCAATGTATAATAGTCCATAAACTTATATGCAGTATGACATATATTAAATATAAAAATCTGAAATATATAAAGGTAAAAATGTGACAAATAAATTCAAGGAAAAAAATCCTACAAAAATAAAAATTCAAGACACATAGCAGGCTTTAAAATAGGATCTTTGAACTAACACCTCTAGCTCCAGAAGGGTAGTATAATACTTTATTATTTTAGAGAATAATATGATAATGGATATTCACACTTATAAACATAACACTTCATGAAAAGTTCAAATTATAAAAAAAGAAAGTCAATATATTTAAGAAAGACTTCTACTTTTCATTGTAAAGTTGTGTATTGTCTATCTAAGTTTTTGCTCCTGCTATTTGTATTGTCTGCTCCCCAGATAAGCTTTTTAAAAGGGGGAATACATAGATTGTTGAAGGAAAAATTCCATCTTATATCAAATTTACACTGGCGATAATTTCAAATAACTATTTGCATAAAGGAGAATATCAACATTATGATTTCACTGCTTACAGGTCTCAAGTACACTTGACTTAGATTCACTACCAGTATGAGAGAGAGTGAAACAAGCAAGACCTTTCTCCTCTTTTACTATACCTTTCAATAACAAATTATAACATGCCTTTGTCTGCATTCTTTTTTAGTTTTATTAGTGCTATTTTGGACTGCAAGAGTTTCATCCACCCTACCAGTTCCCCCACCCCCAAGCCTTTGCCTTTTCTTTCTTCACCATTGTTCTTCTCAACTACATGACCATCTGTTCACTTGGCAGATGTAAGTCAGTTCCATAATTGTTGTCATTCTTAGCATAGTGCAAACCCTGCACAATCCAGAGGACGAGAAGTACTACATTCATGAGTTAGCCAAATGTATATTGTTGTCGAAATTACTTGTCAAAACGTCAAAGGGAACAATATTTGATTTTCAAAGCACAGCAGACATCTATCCAGATTACAATATGAGGGCTCTATTATGTTGTTACTTATGCAATGCATCATTCAGATTTTGACTAAAGTAAATGGCATGAGCTCTTGCAGGCTTTGATTTCTATTGTGTAAAAGGAAGATAGGAGTTAGTTACAAATTCCTTTGTTCACGAAGTGAATTGAAAGGTTTTCTGAAGTATATCAAATACATGAATTTGGAAGACAGAAATCCCTGGTATGAATGCACCTCACTTTTAAACAACCCTAATATATGATAATTGGGGGATTTAAACATAAAATATATTAAAATAGAGAATTAGAGGATTTTCAAGACCAAAGACAATGAGACATTATGTCAGTTTTTATTGCTGCTATAAAAAATTGTCACAAATTTAGTGGCTAAAAACCACACACATTTATTACTTTACATTTCTATAAGTCAGAAGTCCAATATAGGTCACCTTGGACTAAAATCAAAATGTTGATAAGGCTGCATTCCATTCTGGAGGCTCTAGTAGATAATTCATTTTCTTGCTTGTTCCAGCTTCTAGAAACAATCCCGATTCCTTTACTGTAAGCTCCTTCTTCTGTCTTCATACCTCTCTGATCAATCTTCCACAGTCACATCTACCTTTGTGATAAAAGTCAGGGAAGGTTGGTTCTCTGCTTTTAAGAAATCACGTAATTAGTTTGGGATCATCTGGATAATGCAGGATAATATCACCAACTCAAGGTCCTTAACTTTAATTGCATCTACAAAGTCCCTTTTACCCATAAGGGAACATATTCATATGTTCCAGGAATTAGGGTAAAGACATCTTTGGGGTGATTATACTTCCTAGCACAGAAATCAACCATCTCAACTTCTTGTATTACAGTTAATAAGTGAGAGACATAAAATCAATTATCAAAGTCAAACAAATAGTGGAACATTAAGACTATAACTGGAAAACTCCAGTTCCCTGCTCTTGTAACCAAAATATACCACTTATTTTCACCATGACTCTTATGTTAAAGAAATGAACCAAAAAGGTCCTCTAAACAGCTATTTGTGTTTTGCAGCTCAAATAGAAGACTTAAACTATTATTTGATGATACAAGTCAGTTATACACACAACTTTTCAGCAATGCATATACCACCCAGAGTTACAAAGAGTAGGTGTTTAATTAACATATATATAGTTGGTGGCAAAGATGATGATGATGTTAATCATAACACATTCCTGAAGGTTTCATAAACTGCTTTTAATTAGCAACGGACTTATGAAGTAATCTGAGCATACATACATTGAAGACAGATGAATAAGAAACCAACCAATTACAATGTCTATTCATGTGAACCTTCAACAAACACTTATTAAGTGGTGACTCTAGGCTAGATGCTGGAGACAAAAGATAAATAGGGCATGAAATCTGCCCTGAATCAATTCAGTGTGGTTGGCAAACATATATATATATATGCATTCATACATGTATGTATAAATATGTATATATACAATGTGTGTATGTGTGTGTGTGTGTGTGTGTGTGTATATATATATATATGTAAATTACCTTATATCATGTCTTCTCATGGGCAAAAAAAGAAAATAAAGGAGGAAGCTGCTATCACTAGAAGGAGTATCAAGGCCAGATTACACAAAGGAGGTAGCATTTTAGATTAATTTTGAAGGATAATCAGGATTTTGAATATTCAGATAAATGATAATAAGCTTTCCTTTATTTTTTCAGGAACCATAAAATGGTATCAGGTTAATCAAATTGAAAAAAATCTAGCAAAATTAGCTCCTAAGAAACTTATATGCCAAATTACCATTTTTCTTCCCAAAACGTTTCTTCTGCATTAAAAAATGTCAGCCTGAAGATCAACAACAATACATCTCACAACCAGGTCAAAGGATTGCTTTCTGTGGTGAGGAATTGAGATCTAGACCTAAGTGTGTGGTGTCTTCACACTAAGTGCTTCAGGGATACAAGGCCCTCATATCTACAACTTGCAGTTATCTAAAATAGAAGCTTCAGCTTTGGAGAATTTCCAAACAGATGCCCCTTAATAAAATGTTGACGTTTTAAAGAACTGCTATGCCATATCACAAGTAAGAACTTTAATTTGAGAATGCTAAATTCATGGTAATCTAATTTTAGACATGCCAGAAAAGGACTGCTTTTGTTAAGGCAGATACAACCCACGTTTCTCTACAGAAATTCATGGTGAGCTTAAATTCCATAAATCTCTTATCTTTGGCACTATTAGTGGCTTTCCATTAGAATCAAACTTACAGACAAGGTAAATTCAAGTTGAGGGTCCTAGAATTTTTTTTTGTCAACTAAGTTTCCTTCCAACTTCCCTCAAGTGAGAGGCATAAGGCGCCTGAATTGCGATGTATTACTGGAATTATAGTCAAAGCATCAAGAATGACATCTGTATACAAAGTGAGCTACAATTCCACGACCTGCAGAGCTGAAATTTTATAAGGTGTTATCCAGATAGTCATCAGAACAAAGTCAGGCAAGCTTTATATTTGCTGCTGCAATGACTGCTGTGCAAGACCAGTGCTTTGTAACTTGAAGCTGCCCGTGTATTCACCTTAGGGCAATACAGACTGCACTTCACTCTTTTACTAAAGCAACAACCTTTAGATTATACCTCGTGGACTTATTTATTCACAGTAATATATCTTCTGTGTGTGTATATGTGTGTGTGTATGTGTGTCCTGCTTGAGAATACTCAGATGATAAATCCTTTATATTAAAATTTTCTTTGCATTGTTTTTAAACCACAAGATACTCCAATCCTTTATTCTCAAAAGCTTTCCTAAATCTTCCCCTTCTTAAAATTATTGGTCATCTTTTGAATCTTCTTAAAATTCTTCCTTCCTAGCATATTTAATCCAAAGCATTTATATTTTATTAAGTAAATATATTTTGAAATATATATATAGAACATTAAAAAGGGAAAAATATCTCTTGAAATTTTATCTTAAAAGATGTAATAGCTGATTTCATATATATTACTTTGGATTGAAAGAATGGTGAGAAATTTTAGTACGAATAAATTTTGGAGCCTATATAAAATTTTTGTTAATATGTTCAGAAAGTGCATACTTTAAATTTTAAATACTACACTATAGCTGACATTATTTGGTATTTCACATTATATACAATTACATATTTAACTGGATAAACTATTCTATTTCATAATTTAATTGAATAAACTATTCTATTTTAAAATCTATATAGGAAATAATATATGTATATAAACACAATATATGTATGTGTATTACATATATATTGTGTATACATATATACACAAATGTATATACACACATGATATATGTATGTGTATATATGTATATATACACTCACACACATAAATATCTATAAATTTTCAAAGACAATGCACGTTTCCCATTTTAGTTAAACATGTTAAATGTATAGAGTAAAAATGCAAATCATCTTAATCATTATATGTGCTAAGAAAACAAATATGTATGCATGCATATACTTACACTTTAGAGGACTGTCTGTTTCACCTACACAGAGAGAGAGAGAGGGAGAGGGAGAGCAAGCAAGAGAGAGGTATGACTTGGAGACATGATGATGTAACTGAAAAGCATAAGGCTAGAAGATGCACGGAAACCTGAGTTCCAGTCCTGATGCTTCTATATACTGGCTATTTGGCCAAGGCAAGTCAAAATGAAGCTGGACTTGGGTCTCTACTTTGCAAGATGAATGGATTGAGTTAGGTGATATCAAGAATTTTCTCTAATTCTTATACATATTATGATTCTAAAATGTTTCCATGATTATTACTCTCAAATACCTTACTTGTAGAAGATTCTGTGTAGGAGTGGGTATTTTGGTTTTCAGTGCTGAATTTTTTTCTCATTGAAGCAGTATCTTCAGATTTTAACATCTACACTCTATCATTAGGCCTGTTCTTAGAAAAATACATTCATGGGAATTTTTCATGAATAGGTGAATATGATGAAATAATTTTTTGGTTGTTATAACAACCAAAATGCTTGGCAGGATAGGCTGCCATAATTTTATGAAAATCTTCAATGCTTTTGAGAAAGTTTTGTAACATAAAAAATGTATATATTTGGGGAATGCCATTCATTGCTTGAGTATCTTTTTCTCAGTTTATAGAATTCTATTTATTTGAGGAATAGTCAATAAATAATAACAACTGTTAACAACTAAGATTTTATGAAAATTTTTGGAAAGTGACAATATCTCAATGCGTATTCAAATCCAACAAGTACTTATTAAGCTACTGTGCGCCAGCTACTTTTTTATGCTCTGAAGAAGTAAACCAAAGAGGCCCTGCTCTCCAAGAGAGATGAGTAGATAGTATGGCAGGTGGTAAAAAGCATGATAGAGAAAATTAAAAGTAGAGTAAGGTAATAGCAAAATGATAGTGGTGTTACTACACATAGGGTGCCTAGAGCAGCTCTCTTAGGTAAAGGTTGGGCACTAACCTGAATCAAATGAGGCAAGAAGCCATGCAAAAGGAAGAGAAAAAACCACTGTCTTAGGGAAGAACAAACACAGTGCTTCTGATGGACAGCAAGCAAAGCAGGAGGGCTAGAACGGTGTAAGCGACGAGAAAAATGTTAGAAGATCAGGGCAGAGGAGCAGCTGAAGATGCTTCCATGTGAATCCTGATGGATTTGTTCTCAGTGTGATTGGAAGTGAGATGGACCAGGGATCCTTTATTTTAGGGGCCTGCAGCCCTGGAAATAAAGGAAATTCTTGAATTCCTTCAAAGAAAATTCCAGACATCTACCTATCCCTGACATAAGCAAGAAGGTAACAGTAGCCTAACACAATAGCCAAGAAAGTTAAGAGTCAAGAGATGTTTGGTTCCCTATAGAAACTAAAGGTAACAACTTAACATATGTCCCCTGAGTTGTTTTTTCAGAAACCTGGATCCTCACCGAATAGATCCACTAGCAGATAGACCTCAGTTAAGAGGGAACTACTGAAGACTGAACTTATGCTGCCACCATTCTTTTTTCTACGTTTCTTCCTATGGGGCCTTGAGATAGTCGCACTCATGAGCCAGAGATAACATTCTTTTCTGCTGACCCCAGTTTTTAACAAAGCTTCTCTTCCTATCCAACTGCTAATCAGAAAGTCTTTGAATCTATCCATGACATGTAAGCCCCTCGCTTCAAGATATTCCACCCTTTAAACCAAAAGCAATGTGTAACTTCCATGTATTGCTTTACAATTTTGCCTATAAACATCTGCTTTCCTGAAATTTACCCCTGCCTTTAAAAACTCTTACCTTCAAACCTTCAGAGAACTCAGGACTTAAGCATTAGCAGCCTGGCCTTTCTTGCTTTGTGCCCTGCAAATAAATCATTTCCTTTCTATTGCTGCAAAACAGTGGTGTGGAATCTGATCTTACTACACAAATGACCCCAGTTAAATTCTATAACAGAAGTTACCAGTGAGTTTTGAACAGAATTGAGACATGAACTGACATATTTTAAAAGGAATTATCTGGCTTCTGTGTGCAATAGTCTAACTGCAAGAGAGTAAGCAAAGAGATCTTTAGGGAGCCTTTGCAATTATTCAAGTGAGATATGAAGATGGATCCTCCACCAAAATGAGTTGGCAAACTGGTTAGATGGAAAATTTATTCCTGCAGTTTAAAAAAAATTTTTTTTCATAGATTATTGTGGGGTACAGATGGTGTTTGGTTACATGAGTAAGTTTCTTAGTGGTGATTTGTGAGATTTTGGTGCACCAATCACCAATCACTGAAGCAGTATATACTGCACCCTATTTGTAGTCTTCTATCCCTTGTCCTCCTTCCACCCTTCCACCCAAGCCCCCAAAGTCCATTGTATCATTCTTATGCTTTTGAATACTCATAGCTTAGCTCCCACATATCAAAGAAAACATATGATGTTTGGTTTTTCCATTCCTTAGAATAATAGTCTGCAATCTCATCCAGGTAGCTGTGAATGCCATTAATTCATTCCTTTTTATGGCTGAGTAGTATTCCATCATATATATATGTGTGTGTGTGTGTGTGTATATACATATATATATATTCCATATTATATATATACATATATATGCATATATATATATATATATATATGATGGAATACTACTCAGATAAAGAATATGTGGTATGGTTTCTTTATCCACTCGTTGATTGATGGCATTTGGGTTGGGTCTGTGATTTTGCGATTGCAAATTATGCTGCATAAACATTCATGTGCAAGTATCCTTTATGTATAATGACTTATTTTCCTCTGGCTGGATACCCAGGAGTGGGATTGCTAGATCTAATTGTAGTTCTACTATTAGTTCTTTAAGGAATCTCCACACTGTTTTCCAATATAGTTGTACTAGTTTACATTCCCACAGCAGTGTAGAAGTGTTCCCTGATCACCGCATCCATGCCAACATCTACTATTTTTTTATTATGGCCATTCTTGCAGGAGTAAAGTGGTATCGCATTGTAGTTTTGATTTGCATTTCCCTGATCATTAGTGATGTTTAGAATTTTTACATATGTTTTTTGGCCATTTGTATATCTTCTTTTGAGAATTGTCTATTTATGTCTTTAGCCCACATTTTGATGGGATTATTTGTTTTTTTCTTCCTGATTTGTTTGAGTTTTTTGTAGAGTCTGGAAAGTAGTCCTTTGTCAGATGTATAGATTACGAAGATTTTTTCCCACTCTGTGGGTTATCTATTTACTCTGCTGACTGTTCCTTTTGCTGTGCAAAAGCTCTTTAGTTTAATTAAATCCTAGCTATTTATCTTTGTTTTTATTGCATTTGCTTTTGGGTTCTTGGTCATGAAATCTTTGCCTAAGCAAAATGTCTAGAAGGATTTTTCCAATATTATCTTCTAGAGTTTTTATAGTTTAATGTCTTAGGTTTAAATCCTTAATCCATCTTGAGTTGATTTTTTATAAGCTGAGAGATTAGGATCCAGTTTCATTCTTCCTACATGTGACTAGCCAATTACCCCAGAACCATTTGTTTAAAAGAGTGTCCTTTCCTCACTTGATGTTTTTGCTTGCTTTGTCAAAGATCAGTTGGCTGCATGTGGCTTTATTTGTGGGTTCTCTATTCTATTTCATTGATCTATGTGCCTATATTTACACCAGAACCATGCTGTTTTGCTAATACGGCCTTATTATGGTATAGTTTGAAATCAGGTAATGTGACACCTCCAGATTTGTTCTTTTTACTTAGTCTTGCTTTGGCTATGTGGGATTTTTTTTTTTTGGTTGCATATGAGTTTTAGAATTGTTTTTTCTAATTCTGTGAAGAAGAATGATGGTGGTATTTGATGGAGATTTCATTGAATTTGTAGCTTGCTTTTGGCTCTGTGGTCATTTTCACAATACCGATTTGATCCCTTCAAGAGCATGGGATGTGTTTTCATTTGCTTCTGTCAATTATGATATTTTTCAGCAGTGTTTTGTAGTTTTCCTTGTGGAGGTCTTTCACCTCCTTGGTTAGGTATATTCCTGAGTATTTTTTTCAACTATTGTAAAAGGGTCTGAGTTCTTGATTTGATTCTCCATTTGGTCTTCGTTGGTGTATAGAAGAGCTACTGATTTGTGTCCATTAATTTTGTATCCGGAAACTTTGTTGAATTCTTTTATCAGCTCTAGGATCTTTCTAGAGAAGTATTTAGGGTTTTCTAGGTAAACAATCTTATCATCAGAAAATGGTGAGAGTTTGACTTCCTCACATTAGTTTGACTAATTTGAATGCTCTTTATTTTTTCCTGTCATCTAATTGCTCTGGTTAGGACTTCCAGTATTATGTTAAAGAGGTGTGATGAGAGTGGGCGTCCTTGTCTTGTTTCAGTTCTCAGAGGGAATGCTTTCAGCTTTTCCCCATTAAGTATTATGTTTGTTCTGGATTTGTCATAGATTGCTTTTATTACATTGAATTGTGTCCTTGTATGCTGATTAACCAAGAAAAGAAGAGAGAAAATCACAAGTAACCTCAATAAGAAATGAATCAGGAGACATTAAAACTAACACCACAAAAATACAAAAGATCATTCGGGGCTATTATGAGCACCTTTATGCACATAAACTAGAAAACCTAGAAGAGATGGATAAACTCCCGGAAAAATACAACCCTCCTAGCTTAAATCAGGAAGAATTAGATGCCCTGAACAGATCAAAAACAAGCAGCGAGATTGAAATTGTAATTTAAAAATTATCAACAAAAAAATCCAGAATCAGACAGATTTACAGTAGAATTCTACCAGACATTCAAAGAAGAATTGATACCAATCCTATCGACACTATTTCACAAGATAGAGAAAGAGGGAACCCTTCCTAATTTATTCTATGAAGCCAGCATCACCCTAATACAAAAACTAGGAAAGCACATAACCAAAAAAGAAAACTACAGACTGATATCCCTGGTGAACATAGACGCTAAAATCCTTAAAAAACTACTAGCTAACTGAATTCAGCAACATATCAAAAAGATACTCCACCATGATCAAGTGGGTTTCATATGAGGGAATCAGGGATGGTTAACATACACAAGTCAGTAAATGTGAAGCACCACATAAACAGGATTAAAAAGAAAAATCATATAATCATCTTAATAGAAGCAGAAAATGCATTAGACAAAATCCAGCATCCTTTATGATTAAAACTTCTTGCAGTTTTTTAAAATGGAGATTCTAGACCTTTCTGTTCTGGAGTGAAATGATCATGAAGTTAAATCTCTGTGTCCAAGGAAAGTTGTAAACCTTCTGGAATTTTGATTGACTCAGTATTATAATTGATTATCACAAAGATCTTGAATATCTTTAGATACAAATTATTACAGTCATTATGATAGGAAATTGTTAAGGAAATTCCTGTCTATAGTCAATTAAATGTCACACACTTTAATTAACTTCCAAACTTTAAATATTTGTACCAAATGATTATTCATTAGCAGCCATACATACTGATCTATTTAGTAATATACTTATTATAAAAATTGTTTCTTAAAAATTACTGCAATTTATGTATGTTTCTAGATAACATTTTCAGATATAACAGTAACTTTTTTTGAAAAATTAAGATTAATCAGCTATTATCATAATGATCATACCCTAAAATAAGGATAGTATATATCTATACAAGTTAAATAACATCCAGACATGTATACTTTTAAGTTATTAATTAAGTCTTTAATAACTTTATATGTTTAAAATCCCTTTGGGAGTCTAGTAAAATAATTTTTACATTTAGTTTTTGAATCATATGTATAATCACTTCTGAAATTTTTGGGTGACATAATTTTTTTTTTTTTGGTTTGAGTATTGGTTGCTAAGGTAACGTGCTTTTTCTCTTTTTTTTTCCCCTCTGCTAATAACAGACTACATTACGTATGTAACATGAGTCTCCTGGGCACTTAGAACCTGATCCCTCCAACTCTCATTTTCTGGGCTTTCTTTGTATCCAATGCCTAATTTTCAGATTTCTGCCCTTGTGTCAGCTAACCCAAGTCCTCTTACTAACTGTATACATACATCCTTGTCCTCAATGAATAAGGGCTTGATTGTGCATTGATTAAAGTGGCTTATTTTACATTTAAAGCAAATTACACAGAAGTGGCATTTCCTTTCAAACAAAGAAAAATAATACCATAATAACACACAAACTTGACACTTCCCTAATCCTTTAAACTGAGAATCTCAGCACACTTAACAAACAGTTATTAATTAACCTTTACAACATTCCTGTCAGGAAAGCTGATTACACCCATTTTACCAAGAAAATGCCAAGAGGTAACATAACTTGGACAAGGTTACACAGTCCTTGTGAACAGACTGGAGACCATAACTCAGCAGCTGTGACCCAGGCTCCCAGCCAGGCAGCAAGCAGTCAACAAGTACTAATCAGGAGAACATACTCTTTCTGCTTATGCCACAAAAATTCCCATTTCGTAAGAAATCCCTGCATGGCCATTCAGACAAAGGCGTTACTATATTTAGAGGAAAAGAACTTGAAAATATGTAAGTGCATCTTGTCAAGGGTACTGCTGCCATTAAAAAAAAAGGAAGATGATGATGATGAAGAAGAGGAAGAAGAAAGAAGAAGAAGAAGAAAAAGAAGAAGAAAGAATAAAGAAGAAGAAAGAAGAAAGAAGAAGAAAAGAAGAAGAAGAAAGAAGAAGAAGAGGAAGAAGAGGAAGAGGAAGAAGAAGAAGAGAAGAAGAAGAAGAGGAAGAAGAAGAAGAAGAAGAAGAAGAAGAAGAAGAAGAAGATGAAGAAGAAGAAGAAGAAGAAGAAGAAGGAGGAGGAGGAGGAGGAGGAGGAGGAAGAAGAAGAAGAAGAAGAAGAAGAAGAAGAAGAAGAAGAAGAAGAAGAAGAAGAAAAAGAAATAGTAGTAGAAGAAGAAAGCCCTGTTAAATGTAGCTAGTAAAATATAACCAAGGAGGTGATTTAACTTGATGGAAGAATGCTGGTGCCTTAGAGTGCCATCTGGATGAGTTACAAATTGTAGTAGTCAATGAATTCAATGACTTTTTATTTTCTTGATAATTTTACATACATGTCACCTAATTTCAAGAAGAGGAAACTTTGTTTCTTTTTTCGTGATTCACCAGCCTGTAAAGAAGACATAAAGCCATTTGGGAATATTGCTGGGTATATCCATCCAGTTAGGAAGCTCTTTCTTTTTCTGTAAGCAATAAGACTCTGTTTTCAGTTACATGGCCTCATCAAAAACTGTGTTAAGTTAGATCCCATAGTGTTTGTGGGGATGGTGAGTGTCATACTGACATGGGAGCTAGTAAGTCTGTAATCACAACACTGCAGTCAGTTTCTGACATGAAGGGCAGAAAACTCACATCATTTCCCTTCTCATGCTGTTCCAGAATATATAAAGTAATCAAGCCCATCTTTAAAAGTGAGATTTTCTCAGAAGTGTCTTTAATGAGATTCTGATTTTAGCAACATTTTATATGGCATTCCCTGCCCGAGACTCCATGCTTATTTTGGCTGTGAATGGTCAACATCTGATGTGCATTTAGGCCATTATCATAAACACGTAATAGAGAAATATAATCAAGCACTGCCATTCTTCTTCTTGACCACAGCTCCCTGTATTTCTACTTACCTGTCTGCTTTGACCTGAATGAGTTAGCTCTTCTACTTCTATAAAAATTTCAATTCTCATGGTCCTTTCTGATTTTCCAAGTTCATCAGCCCCTTTTGGGGACCACGCATACCTTCAGAGTGCCGGAACCCTAAGCCCAGCCATTTCAACGATGTCCCCAGCATCCTATATTCTCTCATTCTCCGGGGGATACTGCTATGGCTACTTTTCCACCCTCCGATCTTAAGGAAATACTGTTATGTTCTACTTTCTTTTCTCACCTCTCCACCTGTTCATTCTCTGATCTTTCATCAGACATTTATTCACTGTCCTTTACGTGTCAGGCCCTCAATTGTGACATTCAGGGGATCAGGTGGTGGAGCTGCCATTGACTGCACAAAGGAGGGCACAATTCATACATGGCAGAGTGTTGTGAAGCAGTCAGGGTAGAATCCCTACATCCACATGACTCCACATAGGCTATTCCAAATACTTTCCCCTAGCTTGGGCCCTTCCTCTGCTAGTTATGAATGCTTCCTACAGGTTGGTACAAACCACGGCCACAACATTTCTTGTATTTCATAATTTCTCATATTTATTCATTGTTTTCCATGCCTCTAGTGTGTCTGGTATAGCACCTTGTACATAGTAGGATATAAATTAGTGGGAGCTGATGCCACATTCTCAGTGAGACCTTTCCTAATAGCACTGTTAGCATAACCCAACAATCCCAGTTACACTCATCCAGTATGTTTTCCTTGGCACTTCTCACCATGCAAGGTACCAAACACTTGTTTTGTGTATCACCTATATCCTGCAACTAGAATGAAAGTTTCATGAGTGCAGGAATTTTGGACTGATTTGTGCACCATTTGTATGTATGATGCAGTCATAATTTAAGGAGCACTTGCTGCATCAATATTGATCCTATTTCTACTTGTGACTTTAACTCAGTCTTGCTATTCTGAAACCTTAACTGCCTGATAAGACAACTTGCTAAATTGCCCTAAAATCAGAGAAAGCAGAGAATTTTTAAAAATCAAATAAGTATACAAAAACTAATAAATATAAGCTATAATATCAGATAATAATATGTACAATGGTGAAAATGATTCAGGAGAAGCAAATAAAGAGGAATGAGTTTTGCTATTTTTCCTGAGGTCGTCAGAGCAAGCATTAGTAAAGAGATGATATTTTACTAGTCTCAACAGATACAACTCAGTCTGTCACAAACTAATGTTCTCACAAGTTAGCTGAGGCTCTGGCTGACATGAAGTCTCTGATTCACTGGGTCTGAGGTGGAGCTGGTGAATCTGCATTTCTAACAGGCTGCCAGGTTATTCCCATATCTCTGCCTGTGGAACTGGGATCTGACTTATACATGAAAGATAAATAGATTATAGAAAAATAGAAGTAATGTTAACACAGTAACTGAAATTCTTACTAGATGCATTGAAAAACGGAATACAACTTGAAGTCTCTTTGAACAGAAACAGGCTATTTTAATTAACAGCTGTTTAAGCTTAATAAGCATTTGATCATATTTTAAAAATAACATGACTTTATTATGTATGCTATGTTTATTATTTAAACTTTAAAAATATAGATTACAAAACCAGAATAAACTATTTATAAATCCACCTTTTAGAGACAACTTTTGGTTTATGTACTCCAGATTTTTTTCTTACATCTTAGAATTATGCTATATAGAATGTTGTGTAACTATCATTTAAAATTTAATATATCATGGACAATTTAATGTCATAAACATGAATCTACATAAACTTCTTTACCATATCACTAACGTTTTTATTACCCAATACATGCATGTTTATGATAGGAAAACAGAAAAAAAAAGCTAAACATAGAGAACACACTAATTATAATATTACTATCCAATTATATAAGAATATGTAATCTACATATTTGCACATTTCTATATTTTTTCCCATGCACATCTACCTAATTTAACTTTTAATTATAAAAAGAGAAACATGCTATACATATGGTTCTCAAGAGTGCTTTTTAATTTCTAAAATATTATTGTCAAGAAAATGTTCCTTTATAGAAAAGTATTATTTTTATTCAAACTTTTATTTTTAGATATTCAGAGTTGCTCTCTTTTTGATAGACACATCTTTACATTTGTAATTTACTTCATTGCCTTGCTGATGGTAGTAGCTGTTTCTGTTTTCTCTCTCTCTTTTTTAAATTGATCATGAAAATTTAATAATATATTACATGGATACATCTTTCAACAATCACTGATTTTACTGTCAGACACGAGATTTTTACAGTTCTGAAATATATAAATGTTAGTTACCTTTTCTTCTAGCACTTTTAAGATTTTTTTTTTTTTGCATTTAAGTTTTTATTCCATTAGAAATGTATTATAGCAGAGGATGTGGAGAGAATTCTGATTTTTCAAATAATTTATCCCTTCCACATTGATCTGAAGTGATCAGCTACATTATATTCATAATTTTACTAATAATTATTTGTTGTTTTAACTTTATTTTCTCACTCATCAATCTTTATAATTCAATATGCAGTAGAGCAAATTTGCCAATGATTCTTTTTTCTGAAAATTAAATTTTTATATTTCTATTATATTTTATTTTTAGAGACAAGGTCTCCCTCTTTGCCTTAGGCTAGAGTGCAGTGGTATGACCATAGCATATTGTAATCTCAAACTCCTGAGCTCAAGTAATCCTCCTGCCTAATCCGTAGCTGAGTCTACACGTGGGTGACACGACACACGGCTAATTTTTTTTTTTTAATTTTTTTGATAGAGACAGGGCCTCCCTATATTGCCCAGGTTGATCTTGAACTCCTGGCCTCAAGAAATCCTCCTGCCTTGGCCTCCCAAAGTGTTGGGATCACAGGTATGAGTCTCTGTGGCCAGCCTTATTTCTTAATTATAAAAAAGTGAAAATAAGCTAAATTTATCCATTAACTTGAAAAAAGGGGTATATTTTTACTATAATTTTTTAGATCCAGAAACATTGTTGATAATTCTACTTATCCAACTCATTACAGAGCACAGTTATATATTGCATTTTTTTGTTTTTCATTGAGATTATTCCTAGCTGTTTATACTTTGAGTTGTTATTATAACCAACTTATTTTCTTTATTAGTTTTTACTTTCTTCTGGCTGCTTTGTAGCAAAAGAACTTACTTTTTGAAATAAATTTTACAATCAACTATCATTTAAATCGCTAATTACAATATTTATCAGTTGGTTATTTCAGTCTTTTTCAAGTAAGGCCATAACATTAATACATAATGATAAAATAAATTTACTTATTTGCAATTCTTATTCTCTAATTATATAAAATAACAGCTCTAAGGTAATGCTGAAGAAGCTGGGGATAGCAGATATCCATATTTTATCCATGTCCCTAGTGGTAAAGAATAGTGTTCTGCCACTGAGCCAAAGGTGGTTATTTGATTAATAGGAATAACCTTTATCATTTAAAAACATTCCACTGGCTACATAAATGAACAATATAAATAAGTAAATAAAATAAAATAAAATAAATTTACTTTTATTCATACCTTTATGAATTAAATTTCTAAATTAAATAAGAAATAATTTTTATATTTAATTACTTTTTAGTACTAAGAGGATAAATTTTTTTCCTATCATCTTTGTAATACAGTAGATATTAATACACTTTACAGATATTAGACCACCGGAAAATCCATAGAATAAATCCTATTTGCTAAAATTTATTAACACTTAAAGAGTTAATATAGGTATTCACTAAATTACTGCATTTACTAAATTAGTGTTAATTCAATATTAGCCATATTAGATTGCTTAGATTGCTAATATATTTAATATATTTGCATTTATATTTATGTGAGGTTTTTTGCTTGCTTTATTATTTGATATCATTAGATTTATTTATATGGTTAACGGTTAAAAGGTTTTTTCTTTTTCCTCAAAATCTTTAACACGTCATGGAATATATCTCTTGAGTTTATTTAAAATAATCCCTATTAGTTTCCTAAGGCTGCTGTACCAAATCACTACAAACTAAGTGGCTTAAAACAACAGTAAATTTTTCACTCATAGCTCTTGAGGCGAGGCTTTAAGCGTGAAATCAAAGTGTCGGTATCCCTCTGAAGGCTCCAAGAAAGATTCCTTCCTTTTCTCTTCCTACCTCATTGTTGGCTCCCAGCAATCCTTGAAATTCCTCCGGTAATAGTCAAATCACTCTAATATCTGCCCATATCTTCACACGGCCTTCTTCTCTATGTGTCTTCTTGAATAAGGACACTAGTCATTGAATTTAGGGCCTCTCTCAAATCAGTATCTTGTCATCTTATTTAATCACATATGCAAAGGCACTATTTCCAAATAAACTTACATTCTGAGGTTTTATGTGGACATGAATATTGGGGAAACACTCTTCAACCCATTGTGTAGCCCATAAAATCTTACTGATCTGGCATCTTGTCTGTATATAGAGGAAAATAATATTATTGAAAAGAAATAGGCTGGGCGCAGTGGCTCATGCCTCTAATCCCAGCACTTTGGGAGGCTGAGGCAGATGAATCACCCGAGGTTGGGAGTTCGAGACCAGCTTGACCAACATGGAGAAACCCTGTCTCTACTAAAAATACAAAATTGGCCAGGCATGATGGCACACACTTGTAATCCCAGCTACTCGGGAGGCTGAGTCAGGAGAATTGCTTGAACCCGGGAGGTGGAGGTTGCAGTAATCTGAGATCACGCCATTGCACTCCAGCCTAGGCAACCAGAGTGAAATGCGGTCTAAGAAAAATAAAATAAAATCACTTGGGGTCAATATATTTACCCCAGACCATTGGTGTTTATCGTATTAGCAGGTGAAGTAATTAATTTTAAAATAATGGAACAGAATTGGCATGGCTTTAGTTTAGAATTCATTATACTGTCAAAAATGTAAAATTATTCAAACTGCTTTGTAAATGCAAATGGGACCTAAGTGAAAAACATGTTAAAATTGTGCTTAGAATTTGTTCATTTTATTTGCTCAGGATTTGATAAGGAAAAGAAGCTGTTATGATATTCCAGATATAAAGGTTTTGATGTTAATTAGTGCTTACATGATCCTTTTGAGAGCTGAGGGAGTAAAGTCCAGGAAAATTATCACGGAAAGTCATAGGGGAATTGCCATCAGTGGTCACAGGTGCTGACACTAATAATTTCAGCCTAAAGCACCAAAGAGTGTGGTTCTCAAGAGCTTGCTGGAAGCCTCTGTGATTCTCTGCTGGCAAGACTGGCTATGATCACCTCAGGGAAATAATGACTTTCTTTCACTTCTACCTTTCAAGTTTAACATGAGCTCCTCTTCTGGGCATTTTGCAAGCTGGAAACATATGAGGAAGAGGAATATGGGAAACAGTTTCATTCCTTCTAAAAAGTGGTTGTGGTGCCAAGATAACAGTGAGAAATCTAGTGTATTTGGTGTCATATAGATTAACAACGTGTGGTCAGGGAACTAAATGGACAGGACTTTTGTTTACTAGGCTCTTGGTCGTTCTCTGTGCTTTTAAAAACTGTAAAGAAACAGTTGATTATCTTATCTCTTGGTAGTTAAATCAAACAGATAAATATATTTCAAATCTAACATTCTATTATTTGCTGTTTAAAATACTGTTCTCTCTGCTGAACCCTTCAAAGTGAGGTACAGTTAAAAAGGCAGGCAAGAAAGGTTCTAGGATTCTTATTATCTCTTTTTTTTTTTTTTTTTTTTTGAGAAAGAGTCTCACTCTGTCGCCCAGAGGCTGGAGTGCAGTGGTGTGATCTCTGTTCACTGCAACCTCTGCCTCCTGGGTTCAAGCGATTCTCCTGCCTCAGCCTTCTGAGTAGCTAGGATTACAGGTATGCCACTATGCCTGGCAATTTTTTGTATTTTTTGTAGAGACAGGGTTTCATCATGTTGGCCAGCCTGGTTTCGAACTCCCAACCTCAAATGATCTGCCTGCCTCGGCCTCTCAAACTGCTGGGATTACAGGCATGAGTCACTGTGTCGGCCATTTCTAGGATTCTTAAGTATGTAATTACTTTCTGTATTCTCACAATTCTGTTTGTAGACATGCAATGAAACAATAAGAGCTATGACACACTACTCATAAGACATGTTTGATATGTATGAAATTTCAGGGCATCTATTTGCTTAATTATAAACATTATCAACAAAATTATAATTAATAATTAATTATTATATACACTTACTATGTACTAATCACTGCCTTAAATCCAATGGCTTATTTAATTTTTACATACTGAATTTTAAACTTACCTTCTTGTTATGATGGTTGGGAGGATGGTAAAAACATAAAATGAACTCAAATGACAGTGGAATTAATTCTTCTATTGAGTGGAGATAGAGCTACTATTCATTCAGTTGTAGAGCTTATGTTGTAATGAGTTAAAGGGTGAGGTTGCCAAATATAATTTTATGAAACTCTTCTTAAAAGAAATCTTGTGAGAAATGTGCCTAAAATATTTATATTAAGATTTGTTCATTCAAGAGTTTATTATGTACCCATTCTTTTACAAACTGAACAAATTAATTCTACCTGTTCTAGATAAATAATTCTTCTTCATTTCATTTTATCACTAGTAAAGAGAGAAGAGACTCAAATTATAAAAGAAATTTAGCTTCTTATTTTGAGATCATGACCTCAGTGGAATATAAACAGCTACTTTTAGCAGAAGAAGAAAAGTGAAGAGCTCTCATAAGTTAATGTCAAGTGTGTTGGTTTAACTGGAAATGTTCAAATCTTACTAGACTGTAAATAAGGAGATCCTATAGCATAGTAATTGAGTTAACATTAGCCTTTCACCTTTATGGCTTGGGGATATATCTGACCTAGGTTAAGAGAAAGAAATTCTATTAATTTTCCAGGTGTTTACTGGTCTTTGACCTGAAATTGCATTAGCCCCCATTTTGCTTACAAATTGCTTATACTTAGGTGATTCTAAATACCTTGGGTAAATTTTAAAATCATTCATAGATGTACTGACAGTAGAAATCATTAAGAAATTGAAGAACATGAATTCAAAGCTTATGATGGCTTTTAAAGTGTATTTTAAAATGAATTTAGAAACAAAATTACTCAACAGAATTTTCAAGGTACGTTTTCAGCAAATATAATATATCATTTTATTGTATTGTTTTATAGTGCCAGAATTTAAAAATCTGTAAAGTTATATGTATACATGTATATGTATATATATAATATATATAAACTATATATATATAATATATATACATATATATATACACATATGTATTTTTTTTTGAGATGGAGTCTCTCTCTGTTGCCCAGGCTGGAGTGTAGCAGCGTGATCTTGGCTCACCGTAACCTCAGCCTCCTGAGTTCAAGCAATTCTCCTACTTCAGCCTTTCGAGTAGCTGGGACTACAGGCACGTGCCACCATGTCAAGCTAATTTTTGTATTTTTAGTAGAGATGAGGTTTCACCATGTTGGCCAGGATGGTCTCAATAGCTTGACCTCATGATCTGCCTTCCTCTGCCTCCCAAAGTACTGGGATTACAGGCATGAGCGACCGTGCCAGGCCATAATCTTTAATTTAGTGGGTAGAAGGTATCAGGTAAATGCCTACAACAAAGAACATATGAACCAACAAGTAAGAGGAGAATAAAAGGGACTAAAAGCACATGCAAATATCTTCAAAGTTATATGTAATCAAATAAATACAAACTTAACCCAAAGGAAATGCCATATTTTAACAACAAACAATAATAATACTCACTGGTATCTGAAGTTATAAAATACTCACTGGTGCCTGAAGTTATAAAACCACCACTTTTATAAACTATTTTTATAAACTACTGAAACAGGTACTCAAAAAGATTAAGACCTTTTGAAATAAATAATATAACAGTATATATCAACATAAATTGAAAATGTCATACTCTTCACCAAATTACTTTTAGTAGGAAATTTTCTTAAATTATCCAAAATACATACATATACGTATATGTGATACTGACACACACCCACCATACACACACAGATGCACACACATGTAATGTTTAATTCAATGTTACTATAATGTTAAAAGTATGCAACAATCTAAATGTTCAAGAGAAAATTAAAATTAGAGTGCATCTATGCAATAAAATATGTTGCCGCAAATAACATGGAATTAAGTATATTTCATAAAAAGGAAAAATATTGGTAATATAAATACCACTGAAAAATGTAGAATAAAAATTACTTGAAATTGGGTACAGTGGCTTACACCTGTAATCCCAGCACTTTGGGAAGCGGAGGCGGGAGGACTACTTGAAGTCAGAAGTTTGAGACCAGTCTGGGCAACATAGCAACATCTCATCTCTATTGATTTTCTTGTTTTTAATTAGCTGGGCATGGTGGTATGAACCTATAGTACAAGCTACCCAGGAGCTGAGGTGGGAGAACTACATGAACTCTGAAATTTAAGGCGCAGTGAGCTGTGATCCTGCCACTACACTCCAGTCTGGGTGACAGAGTAAGGCCTTGTCTCAAAAAAAAAAAATTACTTGAAAAATATGATCTCAAATTTGTGTATAGAAAAATTCAGCCTCTATTAGAAAAAAATTAAAGGCAGCCAATTAAATTTTTAATAGCAACTATTTCTGATTTGCTAGATTTTAGGAATGTTTACACTTTCTATTTTGTTTCAAAATGTCCCATTAGCTGAACTAAATATCGAAAATAGCATGATACTTTTGGAAAATGTATGTATAGCAGCAGATGAAATTTTATCAAAACTAGTCAACTCAAAAATAAGGGCTACCATACCAAAAAGAGTGAGTAAAATTTCATAAATAAGATTACATTTTATTTATTCTAAATTTGTTATAAACTAAGTTTATAAATCATAAGCTAAATCCAAACACTGTAAATTCTTTGGTTCATTATGTGTCTTCAGTTTTGCTCTTTCACATATGTAGGGAAATTCTTCGCTCTCTCATCCCTCCTTAACTCAAGAGTTGCCTAACAAACTTAGAGTGAGCTTCTACTGTTTCAAAGACAATGATTGCTAATTTTTAAAAAAGATAAATCAGACTCCATGACTAATTCAGCCCTATGTTTTTGTGAGGTACAGGACAATTTTCTTCTCCTATAGCAGAGGGTATATTGATATTATGGTTAAATAAATGCAATTAGTCACAACTAACAGTGGCATGGCACTAATTACAATGCACCCAATAATGTATTTTATACTTAGTTTGGAGACATGAACTACCCAGGACTCAGAATTACAGGTCAGAAGGTCAGAAGCCAACGGGACATCCGGATAAGGACTCCATAATGATTTTTTTTAATTACATTTACTCCTTTCACGTCTGATTTAATCACTGGAAAATAATAAACCTATAAAGGAAGTCACATACCTTTTCCATATTTAGTCATCAAAAACATTAACTGCTGAAATGGCAGTAGTGACGATGTTAGTGACAACCCTTGAAAAAGAAAAGGTAGGCATGGAGAGTGGGTATAAGAAAAAACAGTGGAAGCCAGAAAAACAGAAAATGACTTTTACTTTTTCACCTGTTGACCTAAGATTTTGAGACATGGGTAAAAGAAAGTTGGGAAAGAGGAGACTCTATTGTAAAAGGGGTGATTGAAAGAGGCCAAAAAGGACTTTTCTGGAGAGGAGAATGGTTTTCCCTATTCGAAAAACTTTTTTTTCTTTCCTGTTCCTTAAAGGGCTTTTTAAACAGCTCAAGAAGCTGCCTGGATGCACTTACCTGGTAACAGGTGGACAGAATTAGGCCTTAGTCTCAGAATGTCACTGCATATTATGTTTCCAATCTGCTCTCCTAGTTTTAGCAAGTCAGCTGCAATGAGAGTGCAAAACAAACACATTTTAGTCTGTCTCTGATTAAACTAATGATAAGCCAATAACTGCTGTTAGGAAAAGAAAAAAACCCTAAAGTTCATGCTGTCAGGACGCATTCTATCTGCAGTTAAAGATTTTCACGCCTGATAAGATTTCACTTAAAGCAAAGATTAAGCCATATGTCACTTTAGTCATTGATATTTTAATTTCCATATGCTGATCTCATGTATAGGAAACTGTTCTAAATCAGTAGAGTGGGTGGTACTTAGCAATTCAAAGGAAATGCAGACTGGTAGTCAAATGATTTATATCAAATCAGTTTTACAGAAACCCAAATGTTGTTGTGATTGATTTTGCCCTCTGTTCAAGTAATTCTCCTGCCTCAGCCTCTCCAGTAGCTAGGATTACAGGCGTGTGTCACCACTCCAGGAAAATTTTTGCATTTTTGGAAGAGACAGGGTTTCACCATGTGGCCGGGCTGATCTTGAACTCCTGACCTCAGGTGATCTGCCGCCTCAGCCTCCCCAAGTGCTGGGATTACAGGCATGAGCTACCACACCTGGCCAGTGCTCTCTTTCTTTGGGTCTTATACCTAATCACTTCCCACCAAAGCTGATGAAATGGGAGATTATGTGGTGCTTCTTGTGGAACAAGTTCACTTATTCCATGCATCCATTCATTTATCCATCCTTGCTTCCATTTATCCATCCAACTACTCATCCATCCATGTACCCATTCAACCAATATGTATTGAGAACATATTCCATTCCAAACACCAGCAGAGTTAGTGGTTAGAGATGGAAAAAAATAAATAAAACACAATTAATTAGAAGACTTATTTAAGATACAAACTGCTTCTGTAGAAGGCCGAACAATGCAATGAGAAAAGAAATGTGGCACAAGCAGAATACGTCCTCAGCTCAGATCTGCATTAGTGTTAGCAAATGTTCAATTATAGACAAAATAAAGTGTTCTATGTTTTTATTTCAATAATTCAAGTTTTGTATAGGGTAGGCTGATGAAGCTATAAAAACTTACAAAGTGGGCTGGGCACAGTGGCTATAATCCCAGGACTTTGGGAGGCCAAGGTGGGCGGATCATGAGGTTAAGAGATTGAGACTGGCCGGGCGCAGTGGCTCGTGCCTGTAATCCCAGCACTTTAGAAGGCCGAGGCGGGTGGATCCTGAGGTCAAGAGATGGAGACCATCCTGGCCAACATGGTGAAACCCCGTCTCTACTAAAAATGCAAAAACTAGCTGGGTGTTATGGCATGCGCCTGTAGTCCCAACTACTCGGGAGGCTGAGGCAGGAAAATCCCTGGAGGTAGAGGTTGCAGTGAGCTGAGATTGTGTCACTGCACTCCAGCCTGGTAACAGAGCGAAACTCATCTCAAAAAAAAAAAAAAAAAAATTAAAAATTTGGGTTTTCTGGCTGTTTGAGAGAAGTCTGCTTTTTATTATACTACTCAAACATGGAATTAATCTCCTAAGAGATGAGAAAATGTCTGCTATATTCCTCTGAACCCTAGAGGCCATACTCTATGTCAAAAATAATGGTGACATTTTTATATCTCCAGTGATAAATCATAAATTTAAAATACATATACATATATGTATATTCATATACTCATGTATCTATGTGTGTATATGTATTTAAATGTGTTCACCAAATATTTTTGTGCATACCTGAATGTAATAAATAATTAATGTTCCCTGAGTATCTTAAAGCATGATTTCAAAGTGTTAAACTTGAGGCAAATATGATTGTTTTTTAAAACCATCCTTTACTAATAAATGCTTTTATTTGGCCTCTCTATATTTAGTTATATAATTAAGAATAATGGGATCACTCATGCACTTACTTGGTTGTGTATGGCTTCATTAGTAGATAGTCCATGATGTTTTATTAATAAAGTTGTGTATATGTTCCTCACAACATTAATGCTTTCACAATTTCCTTTATTTGCATACGCAAGTTAAAAAAAAAACAGGCAAAAAAGATGAAAGCCTATTAACACTATCACACCCTACAAAATGTGATTTTGTTTTTCCCTCAAGAAAATATGACAAAGAAACATTTTCCCCATTGGCTGAATGAGAAGTAAGCTGATCTTTTTCTGTTTAGACACCTGTGTTTTCCTGTATTGATGATGTCTGAGCTGTTGTCCTTGATACTAAGCAAACTTTAATTCAGTATGACCTCCAGCTGGTCTGCCTTTTAAATCTGTAAAAATGCCAACCATAAAATCACTTACTAAAAGACTTCTGTTGGGGGAAAAAATAGCCACCTCATAGTTAGGATATGTGGTGCAAAAGAATACCAAAATGGCACCTATATATCAGAGATCAAGTAGGCACAGAAACATTGGTAATAGCTTATGCCAAACCAAGTCTGATGGTCAAACATTTGTAACAAGAATTTTTACAATTTATATATGATATGGTTTGGCTGTGTCCCAAATCTCATCTTGAGTTGTAGTCCCCATGTCATGTTAGGAAGGAACTAGATCATGGGGACAGTTTTTCCATGCTGTTCTCTTGACAATGAGTGCGTTCTCACCAGATCCGATGGTTTTATAAGTGTCTGGCATTTCTTCTGCTTGCACTCACTCCCTCCTGCTGCCATATGAGGAAGGTGTGTGCTTCTCCTTTGCCTTCCATCATGATTGTAAGTTTCCTGAGGAATGTCCAGCAGTGCAGAGTCAATTAAACCTCTTTCCTTTATAAAATGCCTAGTATCAGGCAGGTCTTTATAGCAGCATGAGAACAGACTAACACAATGTGTTTGCCAATTTGTCAAATGTTTTCTGTATTTGTCTTGCATTTCTTTTTTTTTTTTTTTTTTTTTGAGATGGAGTCCTGCTCTGTCTCCCAGGCTGAAGTGCAGTGGTGCGATCTCAGCTCACTGGAATCTCAGCTCACAGGAACCTCCGCATCATGGGTTCAAGCAATTCGCCTGCCTCAGCCTCCCGAGTAGCTAGGACTACAGGTGCCCACCACTAGGCCCGGCTACTTTTTTGTATTTTTAGTAGAGACAGGGTTTCATCATGTTAGCCGGGATGGCCCTGATCTCCCGACCTTGTGATCCGCCCACCTCGGCCTCCCAAAATACTGGGATTACAGGCTTGAGCCACTGTGCCCTGCCTTGTCTCACATTTTATAGCAAAGTAAAATATTTCTTTTCCAAAGGACTTAATAATGCAATTTTTGTAAGACTTTAACAAAGATACTACGAAAATTAAGTAGTTAGTGGGGCAAATTTAGAAATATCGGGTAAAGAGAACTGAATGTTGATTTCTAGTTTTAAGGTTTATACAGTAAAATCTATTATTGGCTCATAACCTCTCATCTCCATTACATTTGAAAGCCCCATTATCCTCCCTGTTGGGCAGTGACTGCTTCCCCATTCTTTTCCTCTATGTCCAGTCATCCTCTGTCACCCGATATTACTTACAGATAAGTTCTCCATCATCTCTATTGCTTTCACCATCCTGTTTCTGTCTCTCCTTAGGCCCCACTGGTCTTACTTTAGCACAGACATTTACACTTTCCTTGTTCCCTGCCTTGTCTTCTTTACAGAGTGCCAGAGTGATAAGGAGAACACTTGAAAAGGTCTCTAAGGGTTATCAATGGCTTCCCACTTCCAAAATGCTAAGTTTCTTCACATGGTAACAGACTTTTAATAATCTAGCCCCTGCCTACCTTTGTAATTTTATTTTTCACAGTTCTCTGAATCTCACCTTTTATACTAGAACATCATTGAACTGAGCATAATTCCCTGTCTGGTTTAGTTTCTCATTCTGAAATGGCCATCTCTTCACTTGCTTTTATTATTTTTATTCTTTTTAAGAGTGAGCTGAAAGCAAACCCTCTCTGATTTCCTTCACATTAAATTTTAGTTAAATTTCCTTCCTATGTGCTTTTATAATGTCAACTGCATCCTTATCACTGAACTGTCAGCTTGGTTGTCTGAGCATTTTGAAAGCATTCATTAGTTTTTTTGTTTGTTTGGTTGTTTTCACAATTACAAGTAAGAGTTTCTTGAAAGAATGGATTTCCCCATTGTGTATTTTATAAAGTGTATTTTCTATTAGTCTTTAATTAATAACTAAAATTGTTAGAGAAACCTCTACCTACAGTGAAAAGAAAAGACCACAATTCGACATCTGAAAGGAAAATCTGAAGTATAGTACTTGATATCTAAGGGAGATCCAGGCTTGTGTATAAAATTTTCTCTTAATGAAGCAAGGAACTTATATAGCACGATTGGAGAATAATTTACAATTTTTAAGATCTTCAGGAATGTGGTTCCTGGAATAAGCTTTTGCTGATAGGTTGACTTTCAAGACATGGGCATTTGGAAGTATGGTAAACTTTATGAAGCTGTCACAATTGATTAGGATTTAAAAATCAGTAAATTCTCAATTCTGGTGATTTTCTATTGCTATGGTCCGAAGGCAACCAGCCTTTTCCTCTCTTGAGTATGTGAATGTTTTATTCTCACTACTGAAAATGTCTTTTTTTTACACCTGCTTAATAATATCAAATATGTGCTTTCAATATTCTACTTATAGATCATCCTTATCTACACACTATAATAAATTTCCCAAGGATATCAAACTGGGTGATAATGACTCTATTTTGCTATGTATACTTAAAAGCAGAATTACTACATTTTAAGAATGTAAGTAACAATGTATTTACAGCTAATTCAGGTTACCTCTCTCCATTATATTCTTTTATTTGGGGAAGTTTTATTGTTTGTCCATTGTTGTTTGTTTTCGTTGTTGTTACCCTCAATACGAACCTACCTTTCTACTTGTCCCAGTGTTTTTACTGATCACCTGCAGCAGAACTGACATGTTCCTCACTCTTATCTTTTGGGATATTTTGGATGCCTAAGGCTGAGACAGGTTTCCAGACCTTGACTTACAGGTTAACAAAAAGTGTCCATTCTAGACATGACTGTATCCTCCATGTGAAACTCACCACTTCAGAAACTCACGTTTCTTACTCTTACAATTCACCCCAACGTGATTCTCTTGTGAGGCCTTCCTAGGCTGAGCCAACTCATTCATATGTAATGTAATGCAAAATTTCTGGTAGAGAGAGAAAAATGAAGCAGAGATAATCACATCTGAAAGACCCACTGCAAGTGAAAATTTTGAAAAATCCAGTATTACCATTTACAATCATAAATTCAAGATTTGTTGCCATTTATAAAATCTTTTAATTTGTCATTCTTACATTTATCATTTTGTTGAATTTACTATTTAATTTGCCATTCAAGAGCTCTTGATTATACTATAAATAAAATGCGGGATTTGGAACAAAACAAGGGAAAACATCTTTAGTAAATCTTACATTTATATATTTTTCATTTTTGCATTAATTTTTCAAAAAAGAAAAAAAATTTATGCATAAGGTCTAGAATGGACACTTTTTGTTAACCTTTAAGTCAAGATCTGAAAGGCTGTCTTAGCCTTAGACATCCAAAATATACCAAACCATCTTCTAAGATATAACAAGTGCATTTACTTACAACTGAGTTATTCCACTTAATAAGACAAGAATTACAAAGCAAAAATCTAGGGGCCCTATAAATTCATGAAATCTGTTTTGTAATTTATCCAACTACAGAAACATGTGTGGTCTATCATTATTTAGTTTTCTTTTAAAGCAAATAAATTTTTAGTAAATTAATCAACATACCTGGCTTCAAAAATCATTGAGAGCAAATTTTAAATATGGACTCCCACTTTGCTGCGTTTTTGCATCTGTGGGAAAAATGCATGTGAAGAAATTGAAATTATCTTTTAAGCAAAATGTGAACACTATTGGCGTTTTTCTCTTCCTGTCTCTATGCTGGGATGGTGAGATTTGACAAGCCTAATTTAACTTGTGTTAATCTTCTCCACATAGAGTTTGGTGGTTCTAACTTTATTCCTTGCTCATAAGTGAGGAGAAATGCATGCTATTTGATACTGACTCCCTGAAAAACTTGAATTGTTTAGGTTTATCTATGGTACCCGTTGATATGTTCATAAATGTAGGCCCTTCATCTGCCACTAAAATGAAGCTGAAATTAGTTTGATCACATAATAAATTCAGATAATGATTCCTTCTTTTCCCCTAAACACCACTCAGCAGGAAAAGCAAATTTGAAACAGGCTAAAGTTTGAAGTCTTTAACAAGATGCCCCAAAAAGCAAATGGATACCTCAGTTTGTCCAAATTATTTTCATCCAAAATGCAGCATAATCTTGAATGCATGAAAGAATGTATTTTTGCCCACAATATTCACACATGCTGTGCCCTAAGGAGGAAAGATGAAAAGGATGAGGGTGAGAAGTCCAGGATCTGTTAGTTCCCTCACTTGGAAAAGCCTCAAATCAAGAAAATGACACGTAACTTCTTTTACAGTGGGATCAAAAGAAACCCACAGACAGCTGTGTTTGCATGCACGTGTGTTTTTTTAAGCAAGTTTATAGTTTGAATTTTAAATCTTGAAGACCAGATGTGAGTGATAATAAGAAACTCCCACATGTCCTTGAGAGGAAGAATGAAGAGAGACAAAAAAGATACTTTACCCACTGAAAGTACATTTATTAAAAATAAATCATAAACCGCAATACTAGAATATTACACAACAAATAATCATTTAAAAAAATTAACTCTGGGTTCCAAAATGTCTATTGTCAGAAATAGATATGAAAGGTAAGAGGATATTTGTCATAATTTAAGCAGGTGAGCAGAGTGGTCAGTAAGCTTGGTGTGGAATTTGTGCATACAAAAAGATATATTTAGCATTTTATTTGTTTTGTTTTGGTGTTTTTACTACCAAAGAAGGAAAAAGATTTGTTAAGATTAGCAGAGCTATTTTTCATATTTAGGGAGTTGCATGAGAGAAACTGGGAAGTGGGAGGGAACAAGAAAATAAAATGACACACGTAGAGTAATGGAGTTGCAAAGGGGAGATAAGTCAAATGGAAGGTAAAATGGAAGCAGTGTTTGAAAGGTGAGACTATCAAACCCCACAAAGGATCACCAGCGAGATGAATAACACCTTTGATATATATCATGGTTAGTTTTAAAATGGAAAAAAAGAAATAACTATTTTCTAAAGGCTTAACAGTAATTTTTGTTTCCTCTCTTAAAAATATTAAATGTATCCTTACCTAACTATATAACTAAAAATGGAGAAAAAATATAGTAAAAATTACTCCTGGAATATATTACAATTATAATTAGCATCACATCCTTAGATCTTCACTTTGTCTTTCATTGTATTCATATAAAATATCTGTAAAAATATACCTTCTGGCAAATTTAAAAAATTGCCATATAAACTATTTTTTTTAATTTATAATATTTTCACTGGAGGTCTGACTCTGGAATAAATAATTCACCCAAAATTATGTCGCTGTTTCACTTAAGAGCTAGAGAGAAAACAGCATTCTTTAATAAGCACAAGTCAGTACACTTGTTTTTAAATGTTTCCGGCATCATTAGCTTTGTTTGTCAAACTAACTCCTATAATTCTCTGAGTTTCAGTTTTGATATTTCTTAATTTGCTTAAAGAACACAGTATATACCCAGCAAGTTTGTTACAAAGAGTGAGGCTTTTAAAAACCTCTGAAAGTGCCTTGGAAGCAGAAACCATGGTTATATTAATAACATTACTTATAAAGTACTTTTTAAAAAGCAATGGAGAATGCTCATGTATTTATTGAGTAGGTTCCATGGGATAAGATGGATGGATAAATAGATACACTGATACATCAATATATGCACAGATGGATAAATGACTAAATAGAAGGATGGATGAATAGATGGATGGATGGATGGATGGATACATAGAAGGATGGATGGGTGAACAGTTGAATAATGGATAAATACATAGAGGGATAGCTAGATAATGATATATGTGTGTGTCATTTAACTCACATATATTATGTAGAATTTCACTGGGTAAACTAAAACCCAGGAGAACTCAAGTCCCTTCTCCATATCACACAGCTGAGAAATGAAAAGCTATTCCCCATTAAAGCCTACTCTCTTCCCTCAATAGTATGTGAATCTGAAAATAGCTTTAAACTACATACGCTTGTTGTTTCTCATAATTCCATGGGTCAGCCTGGTGGCTCTTCTGGCCTGAGTTGGCTCAAATGGCATAAAGCAGCAGTGCAGCTGGCTCACCTGGGGACACTGGGCCAGCTGTAATATCTGGATGCTCCTGTCACGTGGTCTCTTCCTCTGGCAAGACAGCCTGAGTTTATTCATCTGATAGAAGAGTTCCACAGAATAGCAAGACCAGTGAGCCCCAGTATACAAACACTTCAGAGAGACGCTGCTTCTATTACTTTTGCAAATGTCTCAATAACCAAACAAGTCATATGGTCAATCCCAGATTCAAGGGCAGGGAAATAGACTTTACCTCATGATGGGAGAAGTGTCAAATGGATGTAGATGCATACAGTTAGAGCTGGAAGGATTTATAGTCGTTTCTGAAATCTACCACGCTATGAAATCTACAACACCACAGGAACCATGCATGTTATTTGTCTTCGTATGTGGATGTTGTACATCTGAATTTATATATTATGTCTCTACGTGAATTTTGCTTTGGTGCATAGGAAGCAATAAAAAGGAACAAGGAAAATGTTTCTTCTATCTTGTCTTAACCTAAATAAAAGAATCAAAAACTATTTGAGAAGCTCAAACATCATACATGGTACTTCATATGCCCTTGTAAATGTTTATATCCAGTTTGTTTTTGTGCTTTTATTATTTCACCCCCAGAGAACTGGCCCCCACATTGTTTTAAATCTAAATTATTGCTAACCTTTAAAAAATATGGAGTGTGAATGAAAAAAAATCTGGATTCCTGGTTTTTTCTTGACATATCAAAAGCTCTTGCAACATTAGGCTCCATGGTCACATGACAATTCACAGAAGATGAGGGTCCTTTAAATGGGAAGGAGCTCTCCAGCTTACCAGTATCTACACGCATCTCTTTGCATTTTCCTCCTCACACTAAGGCTGAATGTTCAGTGAAAGGGAGGATACAAAATGAATGAATAGAGATTGTTTTTAAACTCAGTATTTCTAGCCTCAGTGATCTTTGCTATAATTATCATCAAGACAAAGAGCTCCTTACCTCTGACTTAAGAAGTATTGCTGCAAGGTTAGTAATTAACATCATTAACATGTCTTGAACTTGGCAACATCAATTAATTAAAAATAAGTTTTTGTTCTCTTGGGAATTTAGTTAATTGCATATAATAATTGTGGTGTGTATATGCCAATGGTAAGGGGAAGACAAAAATGACTTTATAAAAAGACAGGAGATGGGAGTTTCAACTAAATTCTGTCTCTCATTGTTAAATCTGAGCAAATCACTTAACACCGGCTTATTTCCCCACCAGTTAAAGAGGAAAAATAAAAGAGACTTCATAACCTTCCAGGGATGCCTTTGGTCTTTAAAACTAAGACAGATGGAATGCACATATTTTTTAGGGGGAGGAAGGGAGGGGAGTTGAGGATCTTTTAAAGTATATCCTAGATTCTGCTAGGTTTAGTCATGCTATTTGGATGTAATAGTAGAATCAACACTAAGAATCTTCAGCAGCATCTTGGCTTGTCAAACCCGTACTAAGCAAAATACTCAGACTTATCTGATTGTATGTAGACTAATGTGCACAGGTACCAAGTTACCAGACAAGATCAAAGAGAATTGTTTTTTTCTGTTTTGGGCACATGCCATACACTTAGTCAGACAATTTCTCACCACACCTCCCTTTTTTTTTTTAGCTCTGCTGTTTCTCATCTCAATGTTACAGAAAGATTCTAAGCCTAATGTGTGTGAGCTCATCCTCAAAGTCTATCTCAGGGGAGAATGTACACATACTGAAATTTAAAAGACATTTTTGGACAATGTATTTCTTCTATTAAAACCAGCCTTTAAGACAAGTAATATATATTACTTTGAGTCTTTGAATTTGAGTATCTGTACATTTTGATTCCATGGACTCTTTGGCTCCTTAGTTTGTAGGGAAGTATCTACTCTCATCATTCATGGAATTCTCCTTCTTGAAACCTAGTTATCATGCTGTGTAGATGACAAAGAGCCATGTGAAGGAGAATACAGATTGAAATGCCAGCCCGTCACCAGCACCATCTGCTGGGTGTGTGAATTAAGCCATGCTGGAAATTTTAACCATCCAAGTGACGCCATACAAGCAGATGAACCACCTAGTTGAGCCCTGTCTACGCTCCTGGCCCAAAGAATCATGGGGAAATAAAATAACTGTTGTTTTAGGTCACAGAGTCCTGGAGTTCATTACACAGCAATAGGTAATAACAGAAGCACTTTCCAAAACATAATTATTGAGACTGGTGGGAAAATGGTGACAAGTGGCATATTCTTATTTCCATAAATATGGATGACAGTTAAGTTTTATGTTTCCTTCTGGTGATCTTAAAAAATGGACAATCCCTACATGCTCAGTCTTAAAGTTAAGAGTATGAAAGAGCTGGTCCTTTTTTTGAGTTATGAAGGATATTTGCTTTTATTGACTCAGTCTTTGAACAGAGACATTCTTTTGTTATGTGAACTAGTTTGCTTTGGGGAGAGGGTGCATGTGGATGGGAGCAATCCGGGTTCAGTTCGCTCATTTCCAAAGAGTATCTCATTTTCAAAGGTCCTCTTAGCCCCCATCTGCAGTAACATGAATGGGACAAGCAAATTCAGAAATGAGCAGTCTTATTTTCTCGTGCATTCTTTTGACAGTAGTTAATGAAACAAAGAGCCTTGTTAGCATTTCCTGTTTGAAATGTATAAGTTCATTAAAAGGAATACAAAGCCCAGCAGAGGTGTGCACCAGCTGAGTACTAGCATAATCTTTAGTTGCAGCCAGTAAAGGAATCACATAATCATCTTTCCTTTTATATGAACATTTTAATTAGGAATAAAACACACAGGGGGGAACAGGCAGAAATTCAGGATGTAACTTTAAAAAAAAGAAACCTAGTATTTCAGCCTTCGTTGTGGCATCTGTGTTCACCAACTCAAAGCATACTTGGCAGTGAACACAAACACATTCACATATGCAGAGGAAGCCACAAGCCTGAGTAGGCTGATTCAAAAGCAGGATTTTCAGTTAATGGGTGTATTTGGCATAATGTTGACATCTACATTGTAGTAGAAACTGTCTTTGAAATTACTTCGCTTCCCTATCATTGCAAACTCTCTTACTTTGCAAAACCCTCAGAGTGTCAGTACTTGTAAAGTAGGTTTTAGATAGTAACCATGCCTTGTAAATAATGGAAAGCAGCATCATTTTCTAAACCAGAAGGCTAAGGCACACATAGATACCTGAAAAATGACCTGATGGTAACAATGAGGGCAAACTCAGGGTGCTTACAGCAATTAGCATTCTTCTACTTCATTAAATCTCAAAACTTGCTTTCCAATCAATCCTTTCTGATTCAAAGTTGTGCAGTTATTGACTGATGACTATAAATAACTTTTTACTATTTTTTTCTTCCATCAAATAATAAACCATTTTATCCTCCCCATCCCAGGTGCTATAATTCTTTTCTCTGTCTTTCATCGTCAACTAACTGGAGTTAAAATCAAGGATATAATTAGTCTTGAGCAATGCTTTAGTTATAAATTAAAATAAAACATCCAAAAGAGAAAGAAAGTTTAGCTTAGTTTTTACTTATCTTTTTTAATTTTTTAATAATGAGTGAAAGAAACACTCCATTCAAATCCACACAGCATTTAATTGTGTTGTTTTGGAATGCTTTAGTTTAAGAATTTATGATAACACATAACTTTTCTGAGTCTTTACTATTTACCAGTTGCTGTATGTGCTTCTTTTTCCCCTCATGAATTTCTAGGAAGAACTCTCTTATTTAGATATTACTTTTATCTTTTCTTATCATTGAGAAAACTGAAGCTTACCAAGGTCAAGTAGCTTGGCTGAGTTACATTCAGTAAACCATGGAGTTGGAATTTGAACCTGGGACTTCCTGACTCCTAGAGCTTGCTGTCGTAAGCCTTTTATTTACTGCCTCCCCATTGCTGATACTGACATTGTAAATAACAAGACTTTTTCAGGTTTGGTCAGCAAGTAAAAGCAGTATTGTTTTCCACCAAAGGATCACTATTTGCTTATGGGAACTTGATGAAACCTGAGAGGAGTGATTCTAAAAAATAATCCTAAATTCATTAAGAGTGGAGATACCAAGTAATTTGGAGACATTATATTTTGAAAGTACAATTTCAATAACCATTGCAGTGACATTTGTGAGCACAGACGTAGTTTCTGTGTTGTTTCATGAGTTTATATGCAAGTGCCATGTGATAGAAGGGTTGAAGCCTGCTGCTGGAATTCCCACAGACACTGTCTCCAGGCCTCATCATGCCACTACTGACATCATTCTAACAAGCTGCTGTGCAGCTCCACGGCCATGCTGGCCTCTTATCCTCAGGGCTAAGAACCACTTCTGTGTTTGACATCATCATTATTTTGGGCTTGGATATTTTTAGAAGAGTGGGATTGATCTGGAGAAAATTCCATTGAGTATGTCAGGAATCCTGGCATCTATAGGCACTTGAAAGGAAGAAAACAGACCAGTGTTGTGAAGTCTGAATGGCCTGGTGATATCTCTCTCTCTTTCTCTTTTTCTCTTATACACTCTCTCTTTCTCTCTCTCTCTCGTTCTTATTTTCTGTGTGCCGCTCTGTCTCAAATGGAATGCTTGTCCTTATTTGCCCCCTTAATTGCTTCTCATCAGCAACATGAGCTTTTGTTCATCAGCCTCTTCTTATTGTCATTGCCTAGAAGTAGAGCATCCAGCTGGCAATTCCTAGCGCTTGCTGTTTTTAACCAAAGTTGTATTGCTCTTTGATGAGAGACAAAAAATAAATAAAAGAATTTTAAAAAGCATAAAGAATGGCCTGTGGGAAACTAGTAACTAAACAGAGGGGACATCCATTTTCGGTGAGAGAATATAGCCCAGTTCTCAATGAATAGTCAAGGTAAAAAGATCTGAGAATACTAAGTTAAATGTGTACAATCACATACTTATTCTCCTGTGCTAAACATTGACAAGATTTTATTGTTTGCTCATTCTCCAACCTTAATCCTGAGACTCAGAGATCCTGAGTATTATCTAAGCATCACCCAAATGCTTAACTTGTTTCCAGTCCCAATCTCATCCTCATCCCCAAACTAGCAAATAAATTTGTGCCAGTGAGCATGAGTTCTTGGTCAAATAGTTTTATTTGCAGCCATCTGCAATTTTAGGGCTTGCTATACCCGTCCCTGACGCTGTGCTCGCCTTTACTTCAGGCAACCTCAGTTCTATAGTTGTCTAGGTATCTGGGTGCTCAGTTGAGGCACTGGTTTAGGTACTCAAAATCCAAAATGGCAACCCTCAGATTAACTAGTAACTCACAAAATGAAAATCAAAAGAGAATTTGGCACAGTGAGTGACACAATTAAAGAATTTCAAAAGAACAAGTAGGAAATAGATGAATTTACAAGTGAGCAAACAGGAAATTGTCCTCGTCCTTCTCTGCAAGTGAGGGGGAAAATGAGTGAAAGCAGGAATGAATACTTTTCAAACTGCAAATTTGGAAGAACAGCCAGTCAGCTTGACAGAGGCAGACACAGTTGAGGAAATAAAGTGTAACAGGCATTGCTTAAATACCTTGTGATTGGACCAGTATAACTCTTCAATATTCCAGAAAAAAATAGACTACTTCTAATAATGATAAAGTGGTAACTCAGCTACATGTATGTGAAATGATAAGCAGAGCTTTTCTGTTTAAACTTTAAAAAGTGTCATAAAAGTAGAGGTTTTCCATGACTTACAACAGAACGACATCTTGACAAACCCATTGTGAGTTGAAAATACTGTAGGTTAAAAATGCATTTAATAGACCTAACCTACCAAAAATCATAGCTTAGTTTTGCCTACTTTAAACATGGTCAGAACACTTATATTAACCTGTAGTTGGGCAAACTCATCTAACACAAATTCTACTTTACAAAAAAAGTTTAATACTTTATGAAATTTACTGAATACAGAAAGTAAAAAAAAAAAAAGAATGATTGTATGGGTATTGGAAACATAGTTTTTACTGAATGTGTTTTTCTTTCTTTTTCTTTTTCTTTTTTTAAAATTAGACTTTAAGTTCTGGGATACATGTGCAGAATGTGCAGATTGGTTACATAGGTATACATGTGCCATGGTGGTTTGCTGCACCCATCAACATATCATCTACGTTAGGTTTTCTCCTAATGCTGTCCTTCCCCTATCCCCCCACCCCCAACAAGCTCCAGTGTGCGATGTTCCCCTCCCTGTGTCCATGCGTTCTCATTGCTCAGTTCCCATTTATGAGTGGGAGCATGCCGTGTTTGGTTTTCTGTTCCTGTGTTAGTTTGCTGAGAACGATGATTTCCAGCTTCATCCATATCCCTGCAAAGGACATAAACTCATCCTTTTTTATGGCTACATAGTATTCCATGGTATATATGTGCCACATTTTCTTTATCCAGTCTATAATTGATGGGCATTTGGGTTGGTTCCAAGTCTTTGCTGTTCTGAATAGTACTGCAATAAACATATGTGTGTATGTGTCTTTATAGTGGAATGATTTATAATCCTTTGGGTGTATACCCAGCAATGGGATTGCTGAGTCAAATAGTATTTTGGGTTCTACTTATGAGGATTCTATTCTGTTCCATTGGTCTATATATCTGTTTTGGTACCAGTACCATGCTATTTTGGTTACTCAGAGGCCCTGACATGCTTATAGTATAGTTTGAAGTCAGGTAGCATGATGCCTCCAGCTTTATTCTTTTGCTTAGGATTGTCTTGGCTATATGGGCTTTTTTTGGTTCCATATGAAATTTAAAGTAGTTTTTTCTAGTTCTGTGAAGAAAGTTAATGGTAACTTGGTGGAGAAAACATTGAATCTATAAATTACTTTGAGCTGTATGGTCATTTTCACGATATTGATTCTTCCTATCCATGAGCATGGAAAGCTTTTCCATTTGTGTCCTCTCTTATTTCCTTGAGCAGTGGTTTGTACTTGAAGAGGTCTTTTACATCCCTTGTAAGTTGTATTCCTAGGTATTTTATTCTCTTTGTAGCAATTGTGAATGGGAGTTCACTCATAATTTGGCTCTCTGTCTATTACTGTTGTATAGGGATGCTTGTGATTTTTGCACATTAATTTTGTATCCTGGTACTCTGCTAAAGTTGCTTATCTGTTTAAGGAGATTTTGGGCTGAGATGATAGGGTTTTCTAAATATACAATCAGATCATCTGTAAACAGACAATTTGACTTTCTCTCTTCCTATTGGATTGCCCTTTGTTTCTTTCTCTTGCTCTGACCAGAACTTCCAGTACTATGTTGAATAGGAATGGTGAGAGAGGGCATCCTTGTCTTGTGACAATTTTCAATGGAAATGCTTCCAGCTTTTGCCCATTCAGTATGATATTGGCTGTGGGTTTGTCAAAAACAGCTCTTATTATTTTGAGATATGTTCCATCAATACCTAGTTTATTGAGAGTTTTTAGCATGAAGGGGCATTGAATTTTACTGAAGGCCCTCTCTGCACCTGTTGAGATAATCATGTAGTTTTTGTAATTGGTTCTGTTTATGTGATGAATTGCATTTATTGATTTGCATATGTTGAACCAGCTTTGCATCCCAGGGATGAAACCAACTTGATTGTGGCGGATAAGCTTTTTGACGTGCTGTTGGATTTGGTTTGCCCATATTTTACTGAGGATTTTCACATTAATGTTCATCAGGGATATTGGCCTGAAATTTTCTTTTTTTGTTGTGTCTCTGCTTTGGTATAAGGATAATACTGGCCTCATAAAATGAGTTAGGGAGGAGTCCCTCTTTTTCTATTGTTTGGAATAGTTTCAGAAGGAAAGGTACCAACTCCTCTTTGTACCTCTGGTAGAATTTGGCTGTGAATCCTTCTGGTCCTGGGCTTTTTTTGGTTGGTAGGCTATTAATTCTTGCCTCAATTTTAGAACTTGTTATTGGTCTACTCAGGGATTCGACTTCTTCCTGGTTCAGTCTTGAGAGGGTGTATATTTCCAGGAATTTAGCCATTTCTTCTAGATTTTCCAATAGAGATGTTTTTGCATAGAGGTGTTTGTAGTATTCTCTGATGGTGGTTTGTATTTCAGTGGGATCAGTAGTGATCTCCCCTTTAGTATTTTTTATTTGTGTCTATTTGATTCTCTCTCTTCTTTATTAGTCTGGCTAGCAGTCTATCTATTTTGTTAATCTTTTCAAAAAAAAACCAGTTCCTGGATTCATTGATTTTTTTAAGGGTTCTTCGTGTCTTTATCTTCTTCAGTTCTGCTCTGATCTTAGTTATTTCTTGTCTTCTGCTAGCTTTTCAGTTTGTTTGCTCTTGTTTCTCTAGTTCTTTTAGTTGTGATGTTAGGGTGTTGATTTTAGATCTTTTCCACTTTCTCCTGTGGGCTTTTAGTGCTTTAAATGTCCCTCTAAATGCTGGTTTAGTTGTGTCCCAGAGATTCTGGTACATTGTGTCTTTCTTCTCACTGGTTTCAAAGAACTTATTTTTTCTGCCTTAATTTTGTCATTTACCTAGTAGTCATTTAGGACCAGATTGTTCAGTTTCCATGTAGTAGTGTGGTTTTGAGTGAGTTTCTCAATCCTGAGTTCTAATTTGATTGTACTGTGGTCTGAGACACTGTTATGACTTCCATTCTTTTGCATTTGCTGATGAGTGTTTTACTTTCAATTATGTGGTCAATTTTAGAATAACTGTGATGTGGTGCTGGGAAGAATGTATATTCTGTTGATTTGTAGTTGAGAGTTCTGTAGATGTCTATTATGTCCACTTGGTTCAGAGCTGAGTTCAAGTCCTGAATATCCTTGTTAATCTTCTGTCTCATTGATCTGTCTAATATTAACAGTGGGGTGTTAAAGTCTCCCACTATTATTGTGTGAGAGTCTAAGTCTCTATGTAGGTCTCTAAGAACTTGCTTTATGAATCTGGGTGCTCCTGTATTGGGTGCATGTATATTTAGGATAGTTAGCTCTTCTTGTTGCATTGATTCCTTTACCGTTATATAATGCCCTTTTTTATCTTTTTTGATCATTGTTGGTTTAAAGTCTGTTTTATCAGAGATTAGGATTGCAACCCCACTTTATTTTGCTTTCCTTTGCTTGGTAAATATTCCTCCATCCCTTTATTTTGAGCCTATGTGTGTCTTTGCAAGTGAGACGGGTCTCCTGAATACAGCACACTCGTGAGTCTTTACTCTTTATCCAATTTGCCAGTCCGTGCCTTTTAATTGGGGCATTTAGCCCATTTACATTTAAGGTTAATATTGTTCTGTGTGAATTTGATCCTGTCATTATGATGCTAGCTGGTTATTTTGCCCATTATTTGATACAATTTCTTTGTAGTGTGGATAGTCTTTACAAATTACAATTTGCTGTGTTTTTGCAGTGGCCAGTATCAGTTTTCCCTTTCCATATTTAGTGCTTCCTTCAGGATCTCTTGTAAGGCAGGCCTGGTGTTGATAAAATCTCTCAGCATTTGCTTGTTTGTAATGGATTTTATTTCTCCTTCACTTATGAAGCTTAGTTTTGCTGGATCTGAAATTCTGGGTTGAAAATTCTTTTCTTTAAGAATGTGGCATATTGATCCCCACTCTCTTCTGGCTTGTAGGGTTTCTGCAGACAGATCCACCATTACCCCAGTGGGCTTCCCTTTGTGGGTAACCTGACCTTTCTCTCTGGCTGCCCTTAACATTTTTTTCCTTCATTTTAACCTTGGCAAATCTGATGATTATGTGTCTTCAGGTTGTTCTTCTTGAGGAGTATCTTTGTGGTGTTCTCTGTAGTTCCCGAATTTGAATGTTGGCCTGCCTTGCTAGGTTGGGGGAGTTCTCTTGGATAATATCCTGAAGAGTGTTTTCCAACTTGGTTCCCTTCTCCCCATCACTTTCAGGTACACCAATCAAACGTAGGTTTGGTCTTTTAACATGGTCCCATATTTCTTGGAGGCTTTGTTTGATATTTTGCATTTTTTTTTTCTAATCTTGTCTTCACACTTTACTTCATTAAGTTGATCTTCAGTCTCTGATATCCTTGCTTCTGCTTGATTAGTTTGGCTACTGATACTTGTGTGTGCTTCACTACATTCTTGTGCTATGCTTTTCAACTCCATCAGGTCATTTATGTTCTTCTCTAAACTAGTTATTCTTGTTAGCAATTCCTCTAACCTTTTTTCAAGGTTCTTAGCTTCCTTGTATTGGGTTAGAACATGCTCCTTTAGCTTGGAGGATTTTATTACCCACCTTCTGAAGCCTACTTCTCTCAATTGGTCAAACTCATTCTCCATCCAGTTTTATTCCCTTGCTGGCAAGGAATTGTGACATTTTGGAGGAAAAGAAGCATTCTGGTTTTTGAAATTTTCAGCTTTTTTGCACTGGTTTTTCCTCATCTTTGTGGATTTATCTTCCTTTGGTCTTTGATGCTGGTGACCTTCAGATGGGGTTTTGTGTGAGACCAGCCTAACCAACATGGTGAAACCCCATCTCTACTAAAAATACAAAATTAGCCAGGCATGGTGATGCACACCTTTAATCCCAGCTACTCAGGAGGCTGAGATAGGAGTATCTCTTGAACTCAGGAGGTGGAGGTTGCAGTGAGCCAAGATCATGCAATTGTACTCCAGTTTGGGTGACAGGAGTGAAACTCCATCTCAAAAAAAAAAAAAATGGCTGAATAGAAACAGCTCTGGCCTGCAGGTCCCAGTGAGAACAACACAGAAGGCCTGTGATTTCTGCATTTCCAACTGAGATATCCAGCTCATCTCATTGAGACTGGTTAGACATTGAGTGCAGCCCATGGAGAGCTAGCTGAAGCAGGAAAGGGCATTGCCTCACCCAGAAAACACAAGGGGTTGGGGAACTCCCTCCCCTAGTCAAGTGAAGCTGTGAGGGACCCTGCCATGAGGAACAGTGCAGTCTGGCTCAGATATTATGCTTTTCTCATATTCTTTGCAACCTGCAGACCAAGAGATTCTCTCCTATGCCTACACCACCAGGGTCCAGTGTTTCAATCACAAAACTGGGTGGTCATTTGGTCAGACACCAAGCTAGCTGCAGGAGTTTTCTTTTTCTTTCTTTTTTTTTCATGCTCTAGTGGTGCCTGAAACACCAGCAAGACAGAACCATTCTCTTCTGGAAAGGAGGCTGAAACCAGGGAACCAAGTGGTCTAGCTCGGTGGATCCTACTCCCATAGAGCCCAGCAAGCTAAGATCCACTGGCTTAAAATTCTTGCTGCCAGCCCAGTAGTCTGAATATTTAAGCTTGGTGAGGGGAGGGGCATCCAGCATTACTGAGGCTTGAGTAGGTGCTTTGCACCTCACAGTGTAAACAAAGCCATGGGGGAAGTTTGGACTGGATGGAGCCCACCAGAGCTTGGCAAAGCTGCTGTAGCCAGACTGCCTCTCTAGATTTCTCCTCTCTGGGCAGTGCATCTCTGAAGGAAGGGCAGCAGCCCTAGTCAGGGACTTATAGATAAAACTCCCATCTGGGACAGAGCACCTGGGGAAGTGGCAGCTGTGGCACAGCTTCAGCAGACTTAAACGTTCCTGCCTGTTGGCTCTGAAGAGAGTAGTGGCTCTCCCAGCAAAGTGCTTGAGCCCTGCTAAGGGACTGACTGCCTCCTTAAGTGAGTCCCTGACCCCCATGCCTCCTGACTGGGAGACACCTCCAAGCAGGGGTTGACAGACACCTCATACAGGAGAGCTCCAGCTGGCATCTGGCAGGTGCCCCTCTGGGACGAAGCTTCCAGAGGAAGGAACAGGCAGCAATCTTTGCTGTTCTGTAGCCTCTGCTGGTGATGCCCAGGCAAACAAGGTCTGGAGTGGACCTCCAGCAAACTCCAGCAGACCTGCAGCAGAAGGGCCTGACTGTTAGAAGGAAAACTAACAAACAGGGAGGAGTAGCACCAACTGAATGTGTATTTCTTTCACACCATCTTAATGTTAAAACAATTGTAAATGCAGCCTGGGCAATGGAGTGAAAACTTGTCTTTAAAAAAAATTGTAAGTTGAACTATCGTAATTTGGGGACCTGCTGTAATTGGCCCAGTGCTATAAAACTTAAAAAGGTCAGAAAAACACCATGGGTTATTAAACATTTGCTTTTACAGAGTTTTACCATTTTCAATGAGCTAATGTATATTTTATCTCAGCTGACTTTCAAGTAACACAGTGAGATAAGCTGGACAAAGATATACATCTTGTAATATGGACAAGAAAGTGCAGGTCAAGAACTTTGGAATTAATAGATTTGTGTTAGGTTGTGGCAACAGGGAAAGTATGAGTGGTGCCCTACTATTCATGACCGGAATAACAGGTGCTAGAGCATACACTAAACTTGGAAATACCTGAGGGTGTTTTAAACATAGGAGATTTTTGCTATTCAGCTGTTGAAAGCCATAACAATAAAATAAATGACATGTTGGATCTAAAGTTCAAGGTGTTCTTTCCAAGGAATTCCTTAATAATAAAATACAAACATTTGTCCTACTTAATATGTATGTTGGTTCTCACCATTTCTCAACTCAAACCTATATTGGTTTCTCAACTGAGAGAGAAAGTAAATATTCTACAAATTGGATACCTCTTACCTTTTAGAACCCATCTTCTGTTATTCTATATTTTTATGAGTACCAAGCAGTTACAAATATTAAACATTCATAACAACCCACTAAGGTAGATACATTATTGTTCCCTTTTGATAGATGAAGTAATTGAGATATGGAGCAATTATGAAGCTTGCCAGAGGTCACACAGCAAGTGAGTGGTTGTCACCAGGCAGTATGTCTGCAAAATTCACTCTCTTATAGGCCCAGCAATACTGTCTCTGCTGTATTCAGCTCACTTCAGCTACCCTAGTATTCTTGCTCTTATTCAGATATTAGGTTTCTCTCATCCCAACTCCCATTCCTTATGCCTGGAAAGTTCTTCCCTTTACATGTCTTACTGAATTTCTCTCTCTTCTCCTTCATGCCTTGTTTCTGTGATACATTACTTTATTATTTTATTTGAAATTGAAATCTCCTACTCCTCCTCTTCCTAATTGGAGTCCCTAATCCTTTGAGGTGCTTTATTTTTATCAATAGTACTTACCACATCAAACATCATAATTATTTTTAAATTAACTTGTTCTTTGCTTGTCTCCCATCAAATAGAATATAGTTTTCTGTGACAGGTAGCAGTCGTGGTTGTCTCATTGGTCCTATAACAATGGATGTTACATAGTAGACACTGAGATGTTTGCCAAATGACTTAATGAACTCACTGAAAATTCTTTAATAAGGGTCTCTCCCACAGAATTCTGATTCACTATGTCAGAGGCCACATATATCTGAGTTAAAAAAATAAAACTGAACGAAAAGTAATCAGCTCAAGTGACTCTGATGCAGGTGGCACATGGAATGTTGTAAAATGTTACATTAAAACAATAAACTTTTTAAAAAACTAAAACGTATCAAATCCACTTAGTTTTCCACACCTCTATGCTTGCATTTTTTACGTTGTATTTTTAAACCAGAATCTGATATAAAGAATTTATTGCTATGTACTAATAAAATTATAGCTCTTTATTTGACATTTTCTGCAGAAAGTATATTACAAGTTTCTAGTTGAATAAAAAAATCTGTGTAGTTACTTCTTAAAATTATTGAAAATTAATGTAGACATGCACAAATTTCTTAGGACTAACTGGTTACATTAACTATCAAAAGACAAAATCACAAATCTAATTTAAAGATCTGATTGACTTTTATTTGTGATTCTGGAATTGGGCAACAGCTCTTTCTACAAAGTAGAATGAGTATTGCAATAAGTTGAGCAGAAAAGTTTAGCTTTATAGCCAGAAAGTAGCTAAAGAAAACAGAAACAAGGAACAAGCAAATTAGTTGTTTCAAAGTTATTTTCCTTATAGGCTTAAAACAAAGGAAAGTGCCTAATGATGCTGACTCAGATTCACTGGAATCTGCTTTCTCAAAAACAAGCTCATTTGAAAATTCAGTTTGATTACATGACACTTCACAAAAGTTACTCCGTTTTGGTTTGATCTGGAGTCAAACTTAGGTGCTAAGGCCTAGGGTAGGAGCCTCATTGAAAACAATGACATCTTATAAACTCTTGATTTGAGAAGCTATGAGCCTATAGAGCAGTGAACAGGAAAGATTTACCGTTAATCTCAAGAAATGATCATTTTTCTTTGCACTTGCCCAATCACAAATAGGAAGCGATGTCTCTCTTTAGCTCACTATATGAGGATTTCTGATCAAGCCAGACACAACAGAATTGGGAACATGGAGTGTGCATTCAACAGGAAGTACAAAAATTAATAGACACAGAGAAAGAGGGAGAGCCCTGTACTGTCACATACATATTTCTTTTATTGAGTACTTATTGAGTTTAAAAGCATTTTTACATCACATAGCAGAATGCAATGCAAAAACTCTATAACTAAGAACTGATATAAATACTTGATAATTATTGAGGAAGTATATAATTTCAGAGAAAGACGTACTGACATAATGTCATTTAAATGTCGCTACTCCAAACAGAAAAATAGTGGGTGCTGCAACAAGATAAAGATCATTAATTTTTTTTTTGGGGCCAGACTGGTTAAGAGATATAGAAATTCAGTAGGGAGGAGAACCCAGAGAGATTACTGTCAAGGTCCATTGAAGATTTATTTTGTGTTTATGAAAATGTGTATGATCTAAAATGTATATATGATTCATTCCAGAGTCTGAATTCTGTCTTATTCTACAAATCATCCTAGTAGCTTCTTAACTAAAAAGAAAATTTTTTTTTTAAGTTTCTAAGGTGGCACATACCTTTAGTCTCAGCTATTTGGGAGGCTAAGGATGATTGCTTAAGCCCTGTAGTTCTAGGCCAGCCTGGGAAATGGAGTGAAACCCCATTCAATAAAAAGAATAAAAATAAAATATTCCAAATTGTCTAAAAAGGTATATTTCAGAGGTGGGTATATTTCATATACATATAATATTATGTTTATACATTATATATGTTACATTTTTATACACATTATATCTATTTAACATTATATTATCTTTTTCTAACAACTTAGCCTAATCCAAAATGAATTCTGTCAACAAACAATGAGTTTCAAAAGGGACCCCAAGAGACCAGCGGTATCAACTAACACCTTAATTTTGGTCTCATGAAACTTTGTTATGGGTTGAACTGTGTTCCTTCAAAATACCTATATGAAAACCCTAAACTCCAGAATGTGACTATTATTTAGAGATAGGGATTTAAAGGGGTAATTAAGAAAGAAAGTGGTGGTAATATGGGTGGGCACTAGTCCAATATGATTACTGTCCTTATAAAAGGAGCTTAGGACACAGGTGGAGGCAGAGGAAAGGCTGTATGAAGACACTGGAAGACAGCTATCCACAAGACAAAGAGAGAGGACTCAGAGCAATAGCCCATATGTATTGGGTGCTTCCATGTGCCCAGAAAGCTTTGCTTTTTAAATTCTGCCAATAAACATATGGGTTTGACATCATTAATATCCCCACCTCTCAGATGAAGAAACTGAGTTTTAGAGAATTTAAGTAAAATCTTTATTGCTGGTATAGGTGGTTATCCAGGTATCGCCTCCATCTCTGTCAATCACAAAGGCCTGATCTTAATGACAAGATCTTTGAAAACTGTAGATATGTGTCTGATATTTGGAAGCTGCCAGAATCTACAAAATGTGTTCATATCAGATGATTACAAGTCATCCCGAGTTTGGTACTACGAAAAGCAAGCATCCGAACAGTTGATGAGCTGTTCCCTATTTTACCTGGTCATTGGCTTTTCGGAAGCCAAGTACATGAGATCCCATTAAACCAAAGGCTACAGATCATTGTTCTTCTTTTAAACGGGAAGTTTCAGTATATCCAGAAGGAAGGATATATCACCTGACTCATCCCAGCTCATCACAACTGTTCCGAGAACTGAAGTAACAGTTACCTGGAGACTTTGGTACTCAGAGAACCACTGTAAAACAGAATCTACCCTTCTCATGAATTGGTGAGACTAAATGTTGTATGTGCAGAGACTCTGTAAGATCTGGCCTTGAAATCTGGGTTTTTCTTGTATCACTTTTCAACTTATCTCTTTTCTTTCTTTTGTTTGGAAAAGGTGATACGGACACTGTTCTACAGAATTTATTTCCCCCCTAAAACTTATGAAGTTTTACCAACCAGAGATGTTTGAAGGAAAGGTCATCCTGTGAAAGAAATAATTGTTCCATTGGAAAGAAATAATTGTTCCTTTGAAAGATATTTTTTTCAAAAATTTTTATTGTAGAAAAAGCTCACTGAGCACTAGCTTCTCTCTATAGAAATTAAGGTGCTAGAGCTTATGAATTCAAATGCAATACAGCAGACTCAGAGAAATTTTAAGATCCATTAAGTTATCAAGAGTGTCCTTCTGTGGCCTACTTTAAATTCTCCCTTCAAGGTGATTAAAAGTAACATTTAATAACAGGTCAGTTGACAAGTAATTATTTAGCACCCACAGGGTATAGAGCTTTCTACAAAAGGTTCAGAATTAAAACCTCTAAAGTTAGAAAATGAAAAGGGAGACAATAATATCTTTTTCTCTGATCATAGAAGCAATATTCAATCAATTTTCTCCCTTCCTCCCATATTTTAGAAAGATAGGCTGTCAACAGTTATGCCAAAAATTTAATAACTTACATTTTTACAATATTCCTTCCTTGGTCAAATTTCTTTTTCATTCTGTTATGTGATTAAAACATTATCCCTATGAAGTAGAAAATGCATTATGTTTTCATATTTCAAATTAGGGAACTGAGGCCCAGAATGATAAAATAACCTGTAAATACACACAGTTGAGGGGACAATGTGAATGCTTGCCTAGTCTTAATTTCTCCTTCAATCTCATTGTACCATTCAAAGTGATAGCATAACAGGAATTTGCAGATCCGTGAGAGTTTCATTTAACTTTTGCAACTCTTTTGGGACATGATTTTGAGCCTACTTTCTATACACAGTCACTCTGGGAAATATACCTCTGCTCTGTGGTTCAGCAATGCTCTACGTATGTCCCTGCTATAGCGAAGATCACCCTCATTCCTACTGACACCACCTTTATCTGAGTTTCCTGCAAAAACCTCTAGCCTGTACCCTGCCTTCCATCTGTCTTTCCTCTAATCCATTCTTGCTTCCGTGCTGCTGGGAAAGACATCTTTAAAATGCAAATTGGATTTCCAAGCCTTCTGCATGAGTATTTAATGGTTTCTGAGAGATTTCATGAGAAAGACCAACATCCTTAAGGAAACCTTCCAGGCCCTCCTTTGCCTGGGTTTGCTGATATTGCCATCTTGCATTCCTCACTTCAGCCACACTCTGCTTCTTACAGTTCCCAGAGTGAGCACTTCCCCTTGACAGAAATCCCCACCACCAACAATAATGAAACAGGATAGTTCCCTCGATCCTTTTGCAGGACTTGTTAAGCAGGTGGCTCATTTACTCAGCCGCTGCGCTCAATCTCTTTTGGCAGGGAGCGCACGAGTGGATGTGTGTGGGAACCCAAGCAAATGAATGCTGGAACGACCCAATGGCTCCTCTCTGGTGGAAGCAGGCTCTGTGAGGGCCCCGCGGCAACGTCCAATCATGTTACAATGCTCTTTTAGCTCTGCCATTTGGGAGGTGGTGTCTGCGACCCCCCTACTCCGAGCCCCAGAGGGCATGTGTTACAATCAGTGCTCTTTTAGCATGTGTCATCCACAGATGGTTAAGTGTTAACCAGCTCAGTGGAGGGGCAGAGAGACAGCCTTTTACATCCTGCCCTCGTGGTACCCAAGTTCTTGTTAGGCATCTAGGAAGAATCAGGTCACATGAATGAATTGAAAGGTGGTGAATGTGGAGGACTTTACTGAGTTGTGGAAGTGGCACTCAGTGGGAAGGGAAGCTGTAAAGGGGGTAGAGTAGAAAGATCATCTTATCCTGGAGTCTGGCCATCCCCAGCTGACACCTCTCTGACCATAGTCTCTTACGTCCAGCTGCTGCTTCTCCTCTTGATGTTCAGACACTTCTCTCTCTCTCTGTTTGTGTGTGTGTGTGTGTGTGTGTGTGTGTGTGTGTGTGTGTGTGTGTGTGTCTACTGAGTCTGAGGTTTGGGATTCTTATGGGGACAGGATAAGGGGGTGGGGTGGGCCAAAAGGCAGGATTCGTGTAGGAAAACAGGGATAGTTCTCACTTTGGGCCGCAGGTCTAGGCTTGAGGGTGGAGCCCTCGCCAGGAGCGCTGCCCTCTTCCATCCAATATTTCCCTGTCTCCTGTCCATATCCATAACACACTCACATAGCTTAATCTAGTTAATTCTTACCCAACCTTCAGTTAGTTGAAGTCTGAAAAATTATATCAGATCTTCTTTATTATAAGTTCCTTTAAAACTGCATTTTTTAAAAGTATTGATCTTGGTAGATAAATTTTGAGTTTATGTAACTAAGGTCAGTCTGAACTTTCAGAATATGAGAACAGGGATGATGTTTTATGTTTTGCTCACTATTGCCTCTCAGAGCCTAGCACAGCACTCAAAATATCCTAAAGGTTCTGTAAATATCATTTGAATGTTAAAACAATTTTTTGGCTATGTTGGCTTTCACTCCAATTGGATTACAAATGATTTGAGGGCATAAACACCTGTTTTACATGTTCTATACATCTCCTGGTGTTCTGAACTTTAAAAATACTCAATAAGTATTCAATAAATTAACTAATGTTGAACACCTTTTCCACATGTTAATAAAACACTCTAGTATGCTCTCAGAAAAGGACATGTGGCAAATTTGTCTGTGGTGAATTTCCCCTGAGAGGTATTATTTTATTTTATTTTATTTTATTTATTTATTTATATTGATTTGAACAATATGAATTCAACTTTCTGGTAGATTAAAAATTGTTGAATGTAATCAATTTCACGCAGTTCAAACTAATACTTCATACCACCAGTTTCTTCTACCTGTTACAACATATTTTACAATGAAATAGAGAAACATATACCATACACTTGTTAAAACTCCAGGAACTGAAACTAAAAAGCTATAGGTAACGAGCGGTTTTCCAATGTAACGATAAACTCTGCCATTATATTGTCATTAAATATATGGTTTTAGCATTCCTGCACTTTGGGAGGCTGAGGCGAGTAGATCGCTTGAGGTCAGCAGTTCGAGACCAGCCTGACCAACATGTTGAGACCCCATCTCTACTAAAAATACACAAAATTAGCCAGGAGTGCTAGTGGGTGCCTGCATTCCCAGCTACTCCGGAGGGGCTGAGGCAAGAGAATTGCTTGAACCTGGGAGGCAGAAGTTGGAGTGAGCCCAGGTCACACCATTGTACTCCAGCCTCGTTCTGCATATAAGAAACTGAACTTGAGGTAATTGAGTGTGTGTGTGTGTGTGTGTGTGTATAAGAAATATATACTTACATATAATGTATCCATACTTTATATATTATATACATTTTTAATATATATAAAATATACACACATATACTATTACAATAATTATATATACGTATCTGTTAGAACTATAAAAACTGTTTTATTCATACATAGATTTATTTTCAGATGAGTTGATTTAGATTTCCTGTCTCCACAGGCGACATTCACTAGGTAACTTTGTAATTTCACATTGTCTCATGATCTTTATTCAAATATTTTAATGTAGGTAGAAATTATCCCCCAGCTTTCATGGGTGTAAATTTCAACAGTTGTGTTTCCACACCCCCTTCAGTAGTGCTAAGGCTTTTCGATTCCCTCCAATAGCATCTGATTGCTTCTTTCAATGTAGATTTAAAGCCTCTAGTTCTAGTTTTCTGCCATGATTCATTTTCATACTAAAATAAAAGAGATGGATGATGCTTCCTAATTTGTGTACTTTCTAATGAGAAATTCAAAGTTTTGCTTTGAAAAATCAGTTATAAAGGAGGGTCAAGAAAAGAGAAAATAACAATCCACAGAAATGTACTGGGTTGAATAGTCTTTCTAAAGCATGTCCACCTGAAATCTGCTTGAATAACTGTTACCAGTGGAGGGTGTCCAGGTTCTTGGCGTTTTGATCAAAGAATTGGACAAAATGCACAGACAAAGCAAGTAAAGAATGAAGCAACAAAAGCAGAGATTTACTGGAAAACGAAAGCACACTCCATAGGGTGGGAGTGGACCTGAGCAAGTGGCGCAAGAGCCCAGTTACAGTATTTTCTGGGGTTTAAATGCCCTCTATGGGCTTTGCATTGGTTACTTGGTGTGCACCCTATGTAAACGAAGAGGCTGAAGTGAAGTTATAATGTTATTTACTTGGTGTATACCCTATGCAAATGAAGTAGATAAAGCGAGGTTACAAAGTTATTTACTTGTTGTACATCCTATGCAAATGAAGAGGATGTTCCCATCATAGCTGAAGTAGAGTTGCGAAATCATTTAGTTGGACTTAGAAAGTTGGGGTTTTTCCCTTAGATTTAGTTTTAGGAAGCCCTTAGGTTCCCTGCTTCCAGACCCTATTCTCCTGCTTCATAACTTCATTCCGAAGTAGGATCTTTGCTGATGTAATCAAGTTAAGATGAGGTCACAAGAGATTAAGAGCAACCCTAATCCAATGACTGGGGTCTTTATAAGAGGAGAGGAATGTTGATACAAATACACACAGACAGAAGACAGCCATGTAAAGATGAGGGCAGAAATTTGAATTAAGCTGCCCCAAATCAAAGAACATAAAGCATGGCTGACAGCCACCACAAACTAGAGGAGAAAAGGAAGGATTTCACCTGAACCGCTTTGGAGGGAGTGTGACTGGGTCAACCCCTAGATTTCAGACTGCTATCTTGCAGCTCTGTGAGAGAAAACATTTTAGTTGTTTTAAGCCACCAATTTGTGCTCATTTATTGCAATAGTCCTAGGAAACTAAAACAAGGAGAAAAAAGTAGAAATTGTGTTATTTCCTTTTCATTACCCAGGTTCTTAAGGATGACATAATTCTGCGGCATGCCAGATCCTTCTCTATCGTCACACATGAGAAGGAGCACTGAGAGTTAGAAGGCGGCAAAGCAACAGGAAAAAATTTTGACCTAAATGTTAAAAAAGTGGATTTTAGAAGCTGTTTCTTGGATTAATGATAGTACCTTACAATTGTGCAGCACTTTCTACTAATTTGACCCTCAAGGACCCCTCAGATGCAGATAAAGCAAACGAGAAAGCTCTCAAGTGGCAAATGAAGACATTTAGAATCTGAGAGATTAAATAACTTATTTAAGTTGTTCAACAAATCAGTACAAAAGCTTGAATTGGAGCCTAGATCTCCTTACCCAATACTTGATTTTTACTGTTCTGCCATGAATCTTACAGATACCACTAGCTTCTGATTTTCTGACATGATATTTGACCTTCTGTTTAAAACTCGGTACCAGTAACCCCATGGGCTTCGCTGGAGAGGCGTTTGCGGTGCTACTGGGGGATTCAGCTTCGGTTAACTAGCACGTATTCAGTCCTTTTTATAAAATACACTTGAAAGCCGCAGAAAATGTGTGTGGGTTGGGAATAAGATCCCTACGACAGGCAAAGGGCATTGAGGAAATGAGAATTTAAAAGAAATGAAAGAATAGAGTCTAAAAGTTGCTGAAAGTGCTCATGGGAATATGATTTATGACTTGAGACATAAAAGACCCAGAACAAACTACAGACTAAAGAACAGTGGCTCCCAACTGTCAGGCCACAGAAAAGCGCCAGGTTGAGCAGAAGAATCCTCTAAAGAATTTATTAAAAAGAGCCTGACCAGAATTTCTGTGGAAGAAATTCTGACTCGACAGATCCAGAGCAGAGCTCTCTTGAGTGATTATAAGGTCTAGGCAAGTTTGGGGATTATTGATTCTGAAGATGTGTAATGCTTGCACTTGGAGTTTACCAAGTGATATGGTTTGACTGTGTCCCCACCCACTGCGTCTTGAATTGTTGCTCCCATAATTCTCACGTGTTGTGGGAGGAACCCAGTGGTAGATAAATGAATCATGGGGGAGTTTTCCCCCATACTATTCCCGTGGTAGTGAATAAGTCTCAGGAGATCTGATTGCTTTATACGTGGAAACCCCTTTTGCTTGGCTCTCATTGTCCCTCTTGCTTCGGGCCATGCAAGACGGGCCTTTCACCTTCTGCCATGATGGTGAGGCCTCGTCAGCCATGTGGAACTGTGAGTCCGTTAAACCTCTTTTTCTTTATAAATTACCCAGTCTCAGGTATGTCTTTATCGGCAGCATGTAAATGGACTAGTACACCAAGGTTTCTCAATAGTCAAACTCTTTCTTCCCTCATTAATACTACCCAGGTTTGCCTAATATCTCCATCAGAAGAGGCGCATGGAATGTCAGATACTTAATGTAGAAGGATGGAGAGACTGAGGCTTAGAACTTCATCTGATTCCTCTTACATTACATAAAGGCAAAACTTCCTCCTTTTTTTTTTTTTTTTTTTTGGTACAGTACTTTTACATGCTTTTGGTCTCTATATCACTAGGAGTCTCTTTTTACTTGAAACTGGGGTCTGCTGGCAAAATTGTAAAGCAGGAGATATTTAGGATTTGTTCATGGCCCCTTTCAGTGCAGTTCATCTGTCAAAATATTCACCTGTTGTGGAATACCTGATTGGAAGATAAAGCATAGGCAGAGGACAAAATATAGTAAGCTCAGTGAATCAGTTCTAAAAACGAAATGGAGCATTGTTGGCATTTGGAATTTCCTAGATTTAATAGTTGTTGTTTTTCAAGAATTAAATATGATACTGGTGCCAGAATCTTTGCAGTTTTGGTGGCTTCTCAATCTCCTAATCCTGCCTATTCTTTTACTTTAGGTGAGTTGCCAATCACATCTTCTTGATTGCTTTCTCTTTTCAATTCTTGTTTAGGTGTTCAAAATATTTCCGTGCATTCCCAAATTAATTTTGGTTTCAATAGGATTTGATAAATTTACTTGAATAAATGTTACAAGCTGCTTCTTTCAAAAATTGTTAAATTCTAGAATTTGGCATAAGTGGCAAGATCATAGTAGAGCTATTTTGGGGCCCCGTAGCTTTCCAACTTCCTCTCAAATTATACTCAAAGACAGCTATCTATTTTAGCTGTTATTGAAGACACTTCTGACTGGTGTAGTGTAGCCAAAAAAAAAACCATGTTGCTCTAACTTTTTTCTTCAATTTTCAGTTGTCCCTTTTACTAATGAGCTAGCTTAAACTGTGTGTTGGTTTATTCAATGCTTAAATTGCTCCAGTTGAAGCTATGGACTACATTATTAATTATTATCCTCCTTCAACCTCTTTCAAAATTGCCTTTTCAAGGATTTGAAGTGATTCAATAGGTATTCAAATGGTAATCTAGGGACTTCCAAATTTTCTGAGGAAGCCCTAATGCTTTAATGTTCTTCAGAACTTGTGGTATGCAGAACCTGTCTCTCTTGTAAGTTTTATAGTATCCACAACCTCACTGGAAACCAGAATAATTTATCTTGCAGATTTTCATTGCCTTTGGCTACTGGTTCTATTTAGATCAAGAAAACAAAGAATAGAAGATTTAATTTGGTGTTAAGAAACTCAAAAGGGGCATTTGGTTTGAGATTACAGAGACAGTCAGAGTTTTTTGTTTTTTTCTTTTTTTTTTAATCCTCTTTGCCCTTATTCAATTACACACACACAGAGGCACAGACACAAACACACACTCACACACTTTACAGTTAGGGAAGAATATAGTTAACATCTAACTGTGCCATGAACTGCAATTACTGTAAATATTAAGAAGAGAATAAATTTATATCCTAGATCTTCAAGTTTTGGAATCTCTCCAAGATTAAGTTAGCAACAGAACAATAGGTAATACTCTAAGGATGGCTAATTAGCCCCTGCTTTGGAACTTCAGTTCCCATAGGATGTCTCTAATGATTATTTTCCACTAGTGTTACCTGTGGAGGCTTGTATAACTTGAAGAGCTGAATGTGATGAAAATAGCTCCTTCCAGACTCTCTGACTTTATTATTATCAATGGGTATTTTATAGAAGTAAAGAGCACCTTTTCCTAGCTCAAACTTGAGGGAATAGAATAAGGTGTTTTTAAATGCACACATATAGGGTCTCTCCAAGACACACATAATTGGAGTTAGAAATTTCACCAAGAAATGATCTGTAAAGAAGACTGATGACAGGAGTGTATTTTGCCCAGTGTATACAATGGAATTTGCCTCTTCAGATCAGAACAGGACAAACTAGTTAACCAGAGACCCTATAATTTACAATTTACAGTAGTTGTATTTAATGAGGCCACTGAGAGATTGGAGAATGTGTGCAGAAAGCAGAGAGAGTGAAAGTCATTCTCTAATAGAAAACAGAGGTTTCCACATGTAATTTAGGAAGACAGAGAATGGTATAGTAGAAATTAGCATAACAGCCATGTCTATAGAAACATTATTTATTCCTCAGCTTCCATTAAATCAAATACCAAGTGCCAATTACTGAAGTACAATGGGCACAGTCAGGATCTGACAACCCTTAACCTTTCTGGGTTTTACAAACCATTTGTCCCTGGTCACATGATGCCTCCATCACATGAGGTGACTGTTAAAACATAGACTTCAGTGCCATGTGGAAAAGCCTAGCATCTTCTGAATGCTTCAATTATTTCAAGGTAATTCAAGACATCTTTATTGAGGCATCCAGTATTCAATGTGTGTTTAAATAGACTCCTGGGTCCTGAAAAGCATAACCTTAAGCAATCAATGTACAGGTTGTCCTCTGTTTAGGAGAGAATGGGGCACACTTACTCATTCAGAACTGTTAAATTGAGGGCACACACTTAGGACAATGTACACAATGAAGCCCAAGACTGTAAATATTTGTTACACAATGGGGTTCACAGAAGCCTGCACTAAGGAACTAAAAATTAGACAAGCTGAATCACCCAGCAACGTCACTAATATTTCATGTTTTTGTTTTCTAGTTATCTCTGCCATATCGTTAAATGTGTAGTTATTTCAAACGACTGTTAAAATATCTCACAGTCCTATCAGGTTGTTCAGCAATTGCATTTGTATTTGATCAGTTTGGAAACTGATGCTCAGAATTGAAACTGGGTTACTGTGGATTTAGCCCTAAATTAATGACATTTCCTGGAGGTTTAAAGAAAAATAAGGTGGAGTAGTGAACAGGACAAGTTATCTTACCAGGTCATAAATCACCTTGATGTTTCCACCCTTGGGCTGTTTTACCAAATAGATTATTCTAAATGGTGTCCTTAGAAACTGGAAGTATCAGACACATTGGACAGTGCTTCATAGGGACAGTTAGATCGGCCCAATTCAGGAGAGGGATCTTGCCATAGAGTGGACATTTTAAATGGCCAGACATAACCTGAGTTCTTTTCTAAACCACCTATTTATAAACACCCACATATACCAGTAACAATTTTCCAATTGCTAGCATAAAAATGAACCAAATCAGAATAAACCTCTCTATGTGTCTGGGAAGAGTTGCACCCATTATATGAAAAAAATATTTTAGTGGCCAGGGCTTTTGTAGGTCTTATGATGGCTTTTGACTTTAGATGATAAAGAAGCAGCAGATATGCCACTAGTAGGAGTGAGAGGGTGAGTTGGGAGGATTGGAAACAAGGAGTTTCACTACTAGATCCTAAAGAAACATTGAAGCTTAGATGCTTGCCCATAGGACTTAAAACCCTGGTAGCATTTTCTGCACATTCCACTTCCCTTCTGCAGAAGCCTGGCAGACTCTTCTGGTGAGAATTATTTTCTCATTAAGACAGAGCTTCGTGACAATACTTAACTATCTTTAAAAAAAATTATTTTAGGACCCTAAATAGATTTATGGAAACGAAAGCCTTAAAATATAATTGAATCAAGATTGCAACCCTCTACATATCCTTGAATTCCAGAAGAATCTTTCCATACCTCCTGTGGTCTTAGGTCCAGGATCCACATTCTTTCATTTCATATGTGTGATTGTTTATCTCCAATCCAGCCTAGTTTAATTAAGCCCACCAAATCTCATTTGAGCAGTTATTTAAGTATGTAGTATTGTATCAATTGGTGGAATGAGAAAAGGGAAATGAGAGGAATCATGAAAGGGTTTATAAAATAAATACATTACAAAGCCTTCAGAGACCTGTAAGAACCTTAAGAGAATAAAATAAAAACAACATACCACATATGTTGGCCCTCATTATCTGTGGGTTCCGCATCTGTGGATTCAATCAATCAAAGATCAGAGGATTCGGGGATAAAATCGATGTTTTCATCTTCCTAATACATACAGATTCTTTCTTGTCATTATTCCCTGAACAATTCAGTGTAGCAACTATTTACAAGGCATTTACATTGTATTAGGTATGCAGAAGGATGTGCATAGGTTATACACTTGTACCACACCATTTTATATAAGGGACTTGAACATCTGTGGATTTTGGTATTGAAGGGGTGCCAATCCCCCAAGAACCCCAACAGGTATAAACATGCACACACACACCAACATAAGTACATACATATAGTAATTTAATAATGAAAGCAGTACGTAACTGAATTATCTGGTGTTGGACACAGATGCTCAGTGCTGCAAAGAAAAACCAGCACCGAGACAAAGGCTCTCTCAGCAAACAATTTTTACTTCCTGGACTGCAGGAAGGGTAATCTTGATAGCCATCTTGATACAAGAGTACAATGAACAAGGGAAAAGCAGACATATTTATCTCTTATGCATTTGGGGTCATCCTTACTGCTGTGTCTGATCTCCTTTGGCTGGAGCCAAACCTTGTAATCTAAACTAAAAATCGATTGACTAACAACTTAAAACTTTTCTAAACAGGTAAGGGGCACAGGCTGCAGGCTGGGACATGCCTGTGAGCACGTCCAGCGCAGATATCTCAGTTAAAGTACCAGGACATAGAATATACTACAGGCCTGTAAGGATGGCATTTTTAACAGCTACATAGGATAGGGCTTAACAAAGAGTTATTAGCATGCTTATGACCTATTCTTTAACAAGAATGGAAACTTTAAAGAGGAACTTTTCTGCTTCCCACATCTGGATAAGTCTGCTTTTAACTCTGATGTGTGCAGAGACAGGAGCTCTATCTTTTCAGAGCCTCCCCCAGTGCCTTCTGGAATTGCACTTAAGTTCAGGTGAAAAGTCAACTACTGATGTTAATCCTACCACAGTAAATTCTTCAAATCCATGTTCCTACATCTTAGTGTTGTTACTATGCACCAGTAGTCACTTGCATAAATATAATCACTTGAGCAGCATTAGAAAATTATTGAGAAGTTTCAAGCATATACAAAAGTATTTTAAAAAATTAAAATAAGCCCTACTCACCCAATATGCTGTTACCATAATTTAGTTCATGGCGAAATTTGTTTCTTCTAAACTTCAACTCACTTTCTAATCCCCCAAATATCTAAGATATTTAATAATTGTTTCCCCCCGAAAAATAATATCTAGGAGTACTTTCAAAAAAAAATTTAAAATATAATCACATACCATTATCACATCTAAATTTAGCATTAACTCTTTGACATCATCAACTGGTTTTAAAATTAACTTGACTGTATTATAAACCATTATTTTACAGCTCACTTGATTGAATAAAAATTAGAATAAAAACTATGTATTCTAGTTGGTGGTTGATACCCCTATATGTTTTTAATAATTTTTAAAAATATATATTTTTGGTACAGATGAGGTTTCACCGTGTTGGCCAGGCTGGTCTTGAACTCCTGACCTCAGGTGATCCACCTGCATTGGCCTCCCGAAGTGCTGGGATTACAGGCTTGAGCTATGGGTGTGGTGGCAGGTGCCTGTAATCCCAGCTACTCAGGAGGCTGAAGCAGAAGAATCATTTGACCACAGAAGGCAGAGGTTGCAGTGAGCCGAGATCGTGCCACTGCACTCCAGCGTGGGCAATGAGAGCTAAATTCCATCTCATAAAAAAAAAAAAGAAAAAGAATTTTTCTCTCTCTTCCCTTACCCCCTCTGTGGGTCCCTCTCTCTTTCCAGCTCTCTGCCCCTTTACTATTAAGTTGTTGCTGAAATTTGGTTGTCTCTCTTGTTTCCTACAATCTGGGTTTTGCTGATTATCTTCCCAAGATGTTAGTATACATTATTTTGTTTCCTGTGTTTCTGAAAGTAAATCTAGATGCTCCATCAGTTTCAAGTTTGAGATTTTGAAGGGCAGAAGGCCTGCCATGTTTGGTCGTTTTCCTTTTGGTGATGTTAGCAGTAACTAAAGATAATTGCCTAGATCATTATGTCAATATGAGTTGCAAAATGATGATGGTCTAATTCTAACCTCCCTTCTTCCTTTATTGGCTGGACTATTCCTTTTAAATAAAATTCCTTCATCCAACTGATTTGTCATTCTGGGATTCAACATATATGGGAAAGGTAAGGTTAAATGTCTGATTAAAGATCTCTTTCCCTTTATTATAAATAAATTGGTTCCCTATCATCATTCTCAGATAACATCTAAGGTGTTATGTTTATGCTGCTTTGTACTTATCTTTTAAAAAGTAGGATTAAAAAACAGATGTGGATGCAGCCATTTGTGCAGGAGGTCTTGTTTCCTTTTTTTGGTAAATGGTATTGAGACATCAATAATATGGTACTAGGCCAGGCATGGTGGCTCACACCTGTAATCTTAGCACTCTGGCAGGCTGAGGCGGGCAGATTGACTGAGTTCAGGAATTCGAGACCAGTCTGACCAACATGGTGAAACCCTGTCTCCACTAAAAATACAAAAAAATTAGCCAGATGTGGTGGCATGCCCCTGTAATCCCAGCTACCTGGGAGGCTGAGGCAGAAGAATTGCTTGAACCAGGGAGGCAAGGTTGCAGTGAGATGAGGTCATGCCGCTGCACTCCAGCTTGGGTGACAGAACAAGACTCCTTCTCAAAATAAATAAATAAATAAATAAATAATTTGGTACTGGTAATGCTAACTGCTGCTGGTTTTTAAAATCATTTCTCAAGAAAGTTAGAAAGTATGTAAATTTTTAAAGCTAAATACATCATGACTGAGACAGAATTTTTACTTAACCAACAAATTATTTATCTATATCTTATATTTTTTCATTTCCCAAGTCCCAGTCATAAGAATAATTATGTATTTACATTAGCTCATAAGGCATATACATCAGTCTCAGAGTAGCACTATGATCACCAATATGATTACCAAAACCACAGTTCAATTGGGTACAAATTGTTATATACATGGTAAATTCACTTGGAATGGATTCCCCCTTATGCCACCAACTAACAAAGTAGGTAGGTGTGGGGTTTAACTTGGCTAAGACTTTTAGAAAGTACTATTTTAGTTTTGTTTTCATAATTATATAAAATATTTTTATGACTCCCAACTGAATGATGTAAAACTAGTTATCATCACAGGTTAAGTATTATCATATTGTGTTCCTGTATACTACTTCCTGCCTTCATACAGAGAGCCATTAAACATGTATTGCATATCCTCTCAGAGAGTATATTTAAATAGACATATTCTTGGAACTTACTTTCAATCTACCAATTTAGAATATTCCAGAGTGGGACCAGATGTTTCTGATGCATATCTTTGATTACAAACCCTATATGCTCATCTTTAAATATCTGATTCATTCCTTGGTCTCAAGTTTAACTTAAAAGACATTGACTCAAAAATCTATTTCTAGTCTTCAGTCTCTTGTAGGTAACAAATTACTGGAGATCTTAATCAGATAATATAATGCCATCCTATTTTACTATATTCAAAATGATCTGATTTGTTAAGGACATCTATGTTGACAAATTTTTAGAGATCTTTAACTTTTTCCTTTTCCTTACATGCTATAATAGTCTTCAAATTTCTTCAAAATTGTTCATCAGATTCAGTCTTCTTCTCTGTCCCATCTGTCATAGACTTTTTCCAGACAAATTTTCTCTACTAGGGACTATTGACATTTTGGACTAGTTACATTTTTGTTATAAAATACTTTCTTATATATTGCAGAATGCTTAGCAGCACTACTGGCCTCTATCTAGATGCTGGTATCAGCTTCCCAGTTGTGACAAGCAAACATGTCTCCAGACATTGCCAGACATTTCCCTTCATATAAGTGAGAGGGATCTCCCTCCGTAGAGAACCACTGGTCTGGTGTAAATATTCACCATATTGCTCTAAGACTGCAAACGCTCATGCCTGATTCTGTTTTTAATATCAAATCTTCCACATTGCATTTAAAGTTATCCATTATATTGCAAAGTATATTCTTGTTACTCTCATACTTGGTTTTCTATAGGAAATCCACAAGTTTTATATAAGGCTATAAACTGTTCTTCCCTGGGAACGTTTTATGTTGTCATATTTTGTCACTTACCTTTCCATCCCATTCTACATAGTTTCATTCTCTACTGTAGTGACAGCTGATTTATTCCACTTGTTTAAATCTTCGATTGTTTTGTCTTTTATTCTTCTATAGACATGATTTTCCTTTTGCTGTATGTCACCTCTTTTCTTAAGATAGAAAGCCCCTAATCACTCTTCAAGATAGTTCTCAAAAGTTGAATAGTGAGGAGAGCTTTTCCTGACACCCCACATCTCAAACAATACGCTCAACATCTTGCATTGTAATTCTTTTTTAAACTGTATCCCTCTCATTTTTCAGGCAGCTCCTGGAAGACAGCTGGATTTATTCCAGTGCCTATCACAATGCACAAAGGAGGTATCCACCTATATCTTCACTCACACCCTTTCCTAGTGTATCTTATGTCCATAGCCATGGAGAAAGGACTTGAGCGATGGAAGTATTCCTTTGAGGTTACTGGGCTTAAAATGTGATTAACTGAATGTGATCAAAAGTACAACTTATGAAAAAAAGACCCACTTCTTTAAGGGTTACTCTTAACTTTAAAATTCATTTTATTACTGCTGGAATTTGAAATAAAAGTCAGTAGTCCTTAACATAAGAAAATGGTACCCATGAAATTTCTAGAACTGACTGCAGAGGGCTCCTGCGGTGCCAGAAAAGGTCTGTTCCTCCTGACAGCACAGCTTCTGATCTGTAACTCTGAGCCTCATTACTCACCTGAGCCTTTCAGGGGTGGCTGCTGTCTATTGGCCCATGCACGCCCTTGCAAAAATTCAGTAGGGAACCATAGTAATATTGAGACATTGGCTCTGCTAGCCTGTCTGGAGAGAAAGCCGCACTTTATCTGAGGGAAATTAGTGACCAGAAATGCATAGAGAAATGGGGGAAAATGAACTGTATTTGAGTCTCTTGTTAAGCTTCATGTGGAAAAGTAACATCTGTAAAACTTATGGAGAAAAATATTAAAGAAATAGAGATTGACAATTTGTAAGAGGTATCTCTTGTTATCAATGTTTATTCTTAATTTGAGCCTTTGCTCTTCTTGGTATCATAAGTTACATAAGCTTCTTACTTTCTAGATAAAATAGAAAGAAAAGAAAAGAGAAATGAATGTTCATTAAATATATGCTATATATCAATCAGCCAGCTCTTTGATTTTTCATTATGAATTTGTAATAAAGCTGAAAAGTGTGTAGTATTTTTGTTTTATCCCATTCCAAAGCTGTGGCTTTGTAAGGTCAAGAAAGTGCTTATGGACACAAAACTAGTAGGTCTTGCTGTATAATTCAAACACGATTTCTTCTGACTCAAAGTTCATGTACGTTGCAGTTATCTCTTACATTATACTTATCATTTTTTAGACTTAAGAGTAATCCTTTATTTCTATCACTTGTTTACTACATAGGACTGAGTTTACTATGTCACATAAGTAGATATTCAATTTTGAGAGGTCCCTTTCAATTGGTTGACACTGTTCTTCAGACTTGGCTGGGGTGGGCAAAACAGGTGAAAAGTTCTAGTACTTCTTACCAATTAGGGAATTATGAGGATTGAGAAACACCTGTTCAAATGCAATTATTCTAGAAATTGTTAAATCTAGAGTAGAATATGTTATTTGGAAATGGAGTGGTCTTTGGATTACAATGCATTTGAATTTTTTGCTCACTGAAGGAAGCAGAGAGACATTTATATGAAGGGCAGGATCCAATCCCTACAAATCCTTTCTTTATTCTGCAGGTAAGACTAGGCAATGCACAGGTGATGTAGTACAAGAGCTGGGGATCTAAAATCAATCTTGGAGAGAAAATCCTGGCATTGAGGTTTCAGAAGGTGAATTTAATCAGCCTATAGGGAGAATTTTTATCTTGTATATATAAAGAGACAGGTAGGTAAGATGAAATAGGAACATGGGACAAAATGTATAATGGAGGAGGCTAAGGACCAATATTTTTATTAATTTTTAATTCTTTCTAAAGCTTGATGAAAACCTTATGTATTAGTCCATTCTCATGCTACTAATAAAGGCATACTCGAAATGGAGTAATTTATAAAGGGAAGAGGCGTAATGGACTCACAGTTCTACATGACTGGGGAGGCCTCACAATCATAGTGGAAGATGAAGGAAAAGCAAAGACATGTCTTACATGGTGGCAGGCAAGGGGGCATGTGCAGGGGAACTCCCCTTTATAAAACCATCAGATCTCATGAGACTTATTCACTATCACAAGAACAGAATGGGAAAAAAACTCACCCCCATGATTCAATTGCCTCCCACCAGGTCCCTCCTAAAACATTTGCAAATTATTACAATTCAAGGTGAGATGTCGGTGGGGACACAGAGCCAAACCATATCACCATAGTATCACTAAGAACTACCTAGTGTGATGTGAAGTTTTTGGATTTGGCTCCCTCCCCACCTCCACTGCTCTGTCATTAATGTACATTGGTAGAATGCAAAGGAATATTTCCCCGTTTTAAAAAGTTATTACTTCTTGTAGTTGCCTATTCCAAATTATTTTACCATCACTGGCTATCTTTCCCACATCCATTTCAAGATATGTATATGGATTCACACAAAAATGCCTGTGCATTTCATTATCTCCTTCTTATAAAAGCAGAAATGGAAAGCTGCAGACATAGCCTCAGAAACAAATTGACCTTCACAGAATTCTATAGCTTTCAAGGAGGAAATTCAAGGCCCTTTCCATTTGAACACATTTCCTACAACTGAAAATTTGTATTTCTGATTGATGTGACTCTTCTTCCTGATGATGCCTGGTATTGTTGGACTTTTAGAAAATACTAACATAGACAGATGTCTCTAAGAAACTGGAGTTCCCTAGGACTCTGGTTCTTGAGTTATTTACCAAGAATATCAGTTACTTGCTAAGTTATATTGGGGAAAAAAGAAAATTAATCTATAAGAAATAATATCACATCTTCTGATCATTGGTGAGAGTAACGTTCTAAGGAACAATTTTCCCTTGTTTCATTCAGAATTTAATTTTGTTGAAAGTTACATTGAATCACAATGAATGTTACGAAAGCATGATTTAACAAGAGCTTTGGGGTAGCATTTTAAATATACAGTAGGTAATTAATTATAAGTATACAATTTACAAATACATCTACTGATGACTTTAAACTACGAGTAGATATATCAATCTTTTGCTTTCAGTAGATATTATATCATAAAATTATTTTCAGTCATTTTCAGATATTTTCAAACTTTCATTGTAGTTAAATAATGCGCTTAAGACAAAATTTTTCTTCCTTTAAAATGACAGGAAAGGACATTTAAGCTTTTGATAAATGTTACTTTATGACACTTGGAAACTAAAACTGCCTGGGGATATAAAATGCTTATAAAATTCAAACAAAAAATTTCTTCCAGTACTGGCACTCTTTCCCAGTGTGGAAAGGCCCTAAGTTTTAATGATATCAACAGACAGAACACAATTATCTGTGAAGAAAACGTTTAAATAATGACTCTGCCTTTTGCATGCCAAAAGCCACTATAATAAAAAATTCTCAGTGTGTGTGTTTGTGTGTGTGATTTTAGTTGCTTATTGTCATTGCATTTTCAGCACTTGAGAACAAGCATTTAGGCCTGGTTTTTCTTTGTGGGCACAGCTCCTTGCTTGTGCCAGCTCATAGTTTATGTTCAATAAACGTGCCATTTGATTAACTGGTTATCAACTTGGCAGTTATTACAGTGTATGATGCCATTCAGCACCACTCAGAAACTCACATGAATGGAGAAGGAGTTGACATAGTAGTGGCAATGCACAGGTATTACATACCTAAAGAAATCAACCTCTAAGTCTCTTAAGTAAAATATCTACCCCAATTTAGGCATTACATACCTAAAGAAATCGACTTCTAAGTCTCTACCCCAATTTGGCTGTATCAAACTTCTTGTTTGTTTTTTACTTAAGGGTAGATATTGATTTATTGAGTTTATAACATGTACACAGATTCTGAGTGAAGTGTAGAAAATATGTCATTTCACTTAAATCTGACAAAAACCTTGTGTGGAAAGTATAATATCCCCAGTTTTATAGGTAAAGACACTTATATTCAAAGGGGCTAAGCAATTTGTTCAAGGTCAAAATCACTTAATTCAGGGAAAAAAATGACAGCAAGAGAAAATTATGGTAGCATGGCCAGCCCACAGTTCTCTTTACAGTCCATCAATTTCACCTCTTTATGTTAGCATAACATTTTCAGGCTGTGATTCTGAAATGAGAGGTCAAAAAAGAGGAGTCAATAATAAAGCAAACTGAGATTTTTAAATTCACTCTGACTTCTTGTGATTGCTGACTCTGACCATATCTTATTCTACTTGTGAACTTAACTTCTTGGGTTCCCTGGTACACCTTCCTCTTAGATTCTTGAGCACATTTTTCTGTTATGTCGCCTGAGGCCCTTGAGACTAGGAAGACTAAGGTCCAATCCCATGACCTTCATCAATTGCCGTGACATGGATTCATTGTTACTACTTTGTGTAATGTTCTGCTTTTGTTCTTAACATTGAGCAATGCACCAACTACAAAGACTTTATTAGTTTGGTGCAAAAGGATTGTGGTTTTTGCAACGAAAATTAATGGCAAAACTGCAATTATTTATGTTCCAAACTTTACAACACAAGAGAAAGACTTAAAGTCTTTTTCCCTAAAACAAGCAAACAACAACAAGACACCCTGGCTAACACTGAATTGGAACATTGGTTTTATAGCCATATCTAGGGGATTTTGATTCTTGTTCTTAGTTGTATGTTCACTTTGAGTATTGCTTGCCCCCTTTCTGCATTTCTTCTCTCCCTAACATTTCATATGTAAATATCGTGTTTTACTCCAAACTTTAGCTCTCTTCTTTCCATGTGACTTCTCCCCTTTTTGTGCTATTCACAACAATTTAAATTATTCAGTTTTAGCAATAAAGCCCAGAATATCAGGAGACTACTTGATAAAATAATTTTGTCCTTAGAAAGAATTTTTCTGAGCTAAACTCTGAAGTACTTACAGTAAGTCTTACTACCAAGTAAGAATAAAAGAGAGGTGGTGATAGTAACCTAATAAACAACAAACATTTATTCAGTGACTTACTGTGTGCTATGCATTTTATATGCGTTCTTGTTTTTTAATTTGTATAACTTCCAGATAGATACTACTTCTGTTCCAAAAATGTGGAAACTAGTTGAAAAAAAACTAGTTCATTGTCTGAGATCATCCAGTTGAGTCAGGATTCAAACCTATGCTTGTCTAAATCTAAATACAGAGCTATTAGCCATTAAAAGTGACCTCCTACTTCTTAGTATTCCTCTCTATACTAGTGCTTTTCTTCCTTTCACTGGAAGAAAATAGGGCTTGTGTATTTCTAGTAACACATCCAAGACCACACAACTAGTATATAATAGGGCCGGGATATCATTTTGGTTGTCTGCATCATTTCATAACAGCAGGTAAAAATATACTGGAATTGATGACACATAAAGATATCATTGTCTTTATAAATTTGGGAGACATTGCTATAAAACATTGTACATTCCCAGAGAATGTCTAGCTTTGGTTCAAAGAAACAACTTTTATCACTCCCGGGAGCCACTTTACTCCACAGGCAACCTGAGTTGTCTTAGTGAAACAGCAGAACCTGCCATTCCCATGCTTGTCACCTGGTATGAGTGTCTTTTGCAGTCTAGCTGAGCACTCAAGTCAGAACCCTGCCAGACATGTTAATAGGCAAAGCTTCTTTGGGGAAGCCAATAGGAGAAGTGTTAAAGATTGCAAAGCCTCAGCCTTACATTGCTCTAAATTGTCTGTCACAGTGAGTCAGTCTCATCTGCCAGAAACAGAAGATAGAAGACCTAAGAAGAGACGACAGAGTCTTACCCTATAAATATGATATGGCAGATACACATCTTTAAAGACCTATAATGCTTATTGTATTTGTGTGTGTGTGTGTGTGTGTGTGTGTGTGTGTGTGTGTGTGTGGTGTCCCAACGACCTCCAGGAAACATTTTGTCCTGGAATATAGATTATTTTAAAAATGCATATAATTTTCTCCAAAGAGATCTTAGCAAGTGGCCACTGAGTAAAAATCTGGGGAAATACATAGCATTTGATTCTTTCAGGGAACAAGAAGATTTCACAATTTCACACTGAACTTGAAAGGCAGAGGTCCTGGTACTACATTTGTTTATTTAAAAAGAAAACTTAATCACAACTTCACTCATTTTACCTTCTCATGATACTAAAGTAAGACATGATAAGATTTAATGAATCAATGAGGATCTTAAATTTAGAAAAGGGCTGATGTGGCCCTTTAGAAATAAGATGTTTTAAGACTTTGGACAGGACACTTAATCTCTTTGAACCTCAGGTTTTCTATCTTTAGAAATGAAAAAGGAAACACTGTCTTGTGTTGAGTTTAAGGAATTGTCCACTTTAAGGCAAGCTATGATTTTTGTTTAAAATGAGCAGCTCAAGATTAGGCATATCTTCACTACTCTAGTCCTTAAAGCTACGAACATGGGTCCCAGTAATACCTGGCACTCCCCTTGCTTCCATTTCCTCATCTATAAGATGAAAATATTGGTAGCACTTATCATGTAGGATTGTTGTGAAGATCAAGTAAATTAATATGCATAAAGTTCTTAGAACAGTTTGTGAAAAAACATGTAAGTGCTTCTTAAATGAGTACAGTCATAGTAACATGTCCATAGATTCAACCAACCACATATCAAATATATTCAAGAAAAGAAATGAATGGTTGTGTCTGAATATGTAGAAACTTTTTTTCATCATTATTTTATAAACAATACTGCATAATAAATATATGCATAGCACTCACATTGTATTAGGTATTATAAGTAATGTAAAAATGACAACACAAGAGGAGGTACATAGGTAATATGCAAATGCTACACACCATTTTATATCAGGGACTTGAGTATCTATGGATTTTTATCCACATGAGCAGATCTGGAATCAACTTCCCATGGACACCGAGGGATAACTAGGAATAATTATATTTTTCTAATTTCTGGAGAAAGACACATGTTTCATGAAGCTGGGCAAAAGTTCTCAGAAGTTTCATGTAACATGGACCAACATGTTCTCCAATACCAGCTCACTTGACTCATTCTAGTTACTTTCCTGATGCTTGGTACCTGCAGGTGCTTGAGTTTATGGCTTCTTTCTAAACTATTGTACTCCCCCAAAGACATTGCATTTTAACTGAAGGAGATGTGCCAATATGGCTCACATAAGAAAAACGAGGCTCTTGTGTTGTTATAGATAGTTTCTAGGTATGGTGGGCTTCCCTGTCCATAACTTTGCAACTCATGGGCTGACAATCACATAGGTCATACTCACACCTATCTTGGCATCCATTCTGCACAGGGAGTATAGATCATTAGCCCTCCAACTACATGCTAATCAAGGTGGTAGGGAGAATACAGGTGGGAAATGGTAAAGCAATAAAACACTAACAGAAAAACTATGAGTTGTTGCTAGATAGAACTTCCATTCTGTTAGACTCCTTGAAAAATCATGATGGCAACTCCTTTATAGCACTTACCAGATAGACAACTCCATTCTGTGATTTTCATTCATTGATCTTACAACTCCATGAGGTAGATATTATAACTATCCCAATTTTTCAGATGAAGAAAGTGAATCAGAAATCTTAGGATAATATGCCAAAGTCACACTGCTGATCATCCTGATAACTCAGGATTCAAGTCCAGAAATTGTGGTGCATGTGCACATGCACATGCACGTGCGTGCACACACACACACACACACACACAAAATAAGAGATAAAATGGCTAAGTTGGAGATTGGTTTCACCAACTTGGCTGGAACCCAGATATCCTTCTTATTGACTGTGTGCCTTGTGCAGGGTACTTAATCTCTCTGAGTCTCAGTCTCTCCCTCAGTAGTGATTAAAAAATATATAACTCTCTGACTTTTATGATTTGAGTTAGAATTAAGATGATGTACATACAATACATAGTAAATGCTCATATGATTTTTTGCTATGACAAGAAAAATAAAAGTATTAATAAACAAAAATAATAGCTACGAAAAGTTATGTGCTTAAAGCAGTGCTCAGCTCTTAACTAGCTATCAATATATACTAATTTGACTCCCCATTCAAGGTGACATACTGAATATCACCATGACAGAAATGTTTCTAACCAAGATTGTAGAATAACCTGAAGAAAACAGACCAAGCATCCCAAGGGGAGACAAACAGATGAGAATGCAAGATAGGAATCACTTCTCCAGAGAGAATTTACCAGGGTGTGATATGGAATAAAGGAGCTAGCTATTCCTGTTTCACAGATGCAAACAAATTTTTTAGAATGAAGCAATATCAGAGTCAATACCTCTTATCTCTCAAGGGGTTTGCATTCTTTTTCAAATTGTTACATTCTGTTCAATTACTTTCTTTTCTTTCCAGGGTTGAGAAAAATCTATTAAGATTTCACAGGGTTTAGAATGCCAAGGCTGAAAACGGAAACCAAGCCAAGATAGCTGTCAAACCTCAAAGTGAGTCTTTGCGATCCAATTAATAGCACAGTTGTTCATCCATTCTGTTGGACTCAATTTATAACTAATTTCATTATACTCTAAAGTCCTTTAGGAAATGGCCTTCATTGGCTAAATGCATTTTGGTTCTCACTGCCCATTTCTGTTCTTGGTGCCTTTCACAATGCCTTTTTCAAAGTAGGTGTCAACAAATCATGTTTATATTCACCATGTGGAAAAGAGAGCCAAATACTGCTCTTTTTGGATAGAGTGGAAGATAAGTCCATCAGAACTTAACTAAACAAAACACTAAATTTTGAAATATGTTAACCTATATTAAAATTAAAAATACATTAATATATATTGTGTATATTTTTACAATACATCTAGTGATTGACATTTATAAATTAGAGATGTTGACAAAAGGAGTTGCTGAATTGTTCAGACATTGCGTAAACAGAATGTGTTGAAATTAGTATATAATTTTCTACCATCTGCCTGGAGGGTGGAGTGGAAGCAGGTAGTAATTTTTTGTGATGGAAAGCTACTTTAAACGACCTGTTAGCATTTGGAGGCTGTATTCACCGAGGATAGGATGTTGGAGGTCGTTTTATAATTTTGCCAATCAGGTACCCATAGAGCTTTGCCAGATTCAGGATTTCAGATCAATTGATGAAATATTGCTTAAGAATCCTGTAGCTACACAACTGAATATTGAAATTCAGTAATTGAGTCTGGCAGTAGTATTCTCGATTTGAATTGGTGTTATTTATGTGCCTTCTTGAGATAGGTAATTTGCTTATTGATTCTTAGCCTTTCTTTCATTTTCTATTTTATGAAATTAAGTTTATATATTTATCTCTAAGTCGAGTATTGGCTGCCTTTCATTTGATTTGGTATCTCATTATCATTTGGTCCTTACCTATTTCCTAATTTCCATTATGAGTTCTTGTTGCTCTATGTATAATTTAAAAGTATATATCTTAATTTCCAAAAGTGAATTGTTTCTTATTTTACCTTAACACTGTGATCAGAGAACATACTTTGTATAATTTCAACTCTGTGAAATTCATTAAAACATGCTCCGGTCCAAGAATATAGTCAATTTTGTAAATGTTCTATTAGTATTTGGAAAGAATATGTAATTCCGCTTTCCTTGGGGTCTGTATATGGCAAACATATTTAGGCCAATCAGGTAAAATTCATTACTTCTATCATTGAACTCTTCTTTATCCTTAATGATTTTTGCTTGCTCATTCTATCAATAACTGAAAGATCTCCCACAGTGATTGTGGATTTTGCTTTTTTTTGTTATTTATTTTAGGTCTGTCAATTTTTGCTTGAACCATTTTGAGGTTGTTATAGCGATACAAATTTAAAATTACTAAGTGTTCTGGGTAGATTGGATTTTTATGATCATAAAGTTTTATTCACTAACCCTAATAATGCTTTCTTTAGAAATAACATCATGAACTACTTTAATATTAATATAGCTATATGTTTTATTAGTGTGTACATGGTATATATAGTTTTTATTTACTTTCAATTTTTAATAATTAATATTTTAATATGTTTCTTAAAGAGTATGTTAATAAATTTTTGTGTCTTAATTTGGTTTTATGTCTGACAATCTTTGAAACACTTTAAGGTATATATAAATCATATATATATATATATATAATTTTTTTCAATTGTTTCTACCTGTTCTATGTGCTTTTTCTTTCCTTGTTTATATTCTTTAGAATTAATTGTATGGCTAATGATAATGATAAAGATGATGATGACTCGATTCCCCACATATATTAAATTGATAGTTTTATATTCATGTGCCATTACTTTAAAAACTACTCTCATGATTACAGGGCATCCTTGTCTTCTCAAAAATAAATACTACTTGCTCCTTTTACTTTCTTTCCTAACAGTAAAAGCCTTGTAGAGCCCATAACTTAATGTTCAATTTCACTTTGAATTTTAATACTTCATATTTTATAAACTTCATATTTTCTTATATAGCAATATTTCTTTAAAATTTTAAACCTGTTTAGCTTTTTCTATTGACATTTATTGTCTCCTGTATCTCTGACTTTCTATCTGGGATTGTATTCATTCTTCCTAGAGCACCTCCTTAATAATTATTTCAGCATGAGTCTGCTGATTTCCAATCCTTCTGGTTTTTACAGTGTGAAATGTCTCCATTTTACCTTTATTCTCAAATTATATTTATGCTGGATATAGATGAATACACTGTTACTTCTTTCCCTCATTTTCAGGACATCTCATTTTTTCTAGTTTGCACCAATTCTATCTGGACGTTAGCAGATACTCTAACTGCCCTTTGAACACACTGTTTTTTTGTTTTGTTTTGTTTTGTTTTGTTTTGTTTTGTTTTTACCTGGATGCTTTCAATACTTTCCTCTTTGGCTTTCATTTTTAGCAGTTTTACTAGATATGTCAACTGTAGTTTTCTTTCATTTATACCATTGGGTTTCATAGGCCTTCTTGAATCTGAAGGTGAATCTTTCCTAGTTCTCAGTGATTATCACTTCAGACATTGTGATGCTCTTTTCTTTCTTCTCTTTACTTCTGAACATGAGCTACGCACATCGAACCTTCTTATATGTCCTCTTTTTTATGCACTCGCGTGTCTTTCTCTTCCTTTAAAATCTCCGTGTTTATTTGGCAAATTTTTCGTATGATCTATTTTCTTTTCTTTTTATCTATGTTAAATCTACTTTAAAACATATCTTAATACATAATAAAAAGTATTAAGGAATATGTAATAAACCATATTAAGGAAACTTAATATGTAATAAGGAGTCTTAATATGTAATACTCTAATAATCTTAATATGTAACAAGACATATTCAGGTTCCTAGAGTTAGCAGATAAAAGTAGAAAATTCCAAGTTAAATTTTAATTTCAGATAATATATACATTTTGATATAAATATGTTCAAAATATTGCAGAGAGAATTTTTTTTAGCTCAATCATATCCCAAGTAATACATGGGCCATTCTAAAGTAAGTTGGTGTTTATCTGAAAATCAAATTTCACTTGGTGTTCTAAATTTTGTCTAGGAACACTACATAGAGCTGTTCTTAATTTTTTATTTTATTTTTAATTTCCAGAATTTACATTCATTTCTGTTCTATGTTCATTAGCTTTCAGCCAAAATTCTCAACTTGTCTATATCCTTAATCATATTTTTGTTTTATTTGGACTCCCTCATACGTTCTCCTTTCCCTTGGTTTTCACCCAAGTTAGTTCTTTCAATGCCTTCTTATTCATGTTTTTGTCACTTCAACATTTTATTTTATTCTTATTGATAAAAAATCTGTCAACTTTGGTTTTTGACATATCACTCTCATAAACATATAGAAAGTAAAATTGTACCAAAACAAATTGGTTGAAATAAACATTTCCATGACAATGCAAGCTATATCACTTCAGACTGTCTTGATTTGAAAACTGTTAATATGTGGAAAATATTCAAAATTAAATACCTATGAATTGACCACTATGTTTATGAGAGAACAACTCTTAACACGATGGAAGCTCTTGTGTCTACTTCCCGGATAATTTCACCCTCCTTTTCACCATAGAGATACTTGTTTCTCTCTAATTTTGCCGAGTATGTATACTAAATAATTTGTTTAGGCTTGTTTTTGAAATATTCTATGAATCAAATTATGGAACATCTTCTGTGACTATTTTTTACTCAACTGTTCATGAGATTCCTCCACATCAATGTTTATGGCTGTCGCTGTTGTATAACATTTGTCTATCAATCTAGCCACATACCTGTGTACCATATGTATGATAACTTATGATGCATACAGTAGTCCCCATTTATCTATGGGGATACATTCCAAGGCCTCTCAGTGGATGGTGAAACCACAGATAGTACCAAACCCTATGTATGCTATGTGTTTTTTTCCCATACATACCTGCCCATAATTAAGTTTAATGTATAAATTAGGCATGTTACAAAATTAACAGCAATACCTAATGATAAAATAGAACTATTATAACAATACGCCAGCATCACTACTCTTGTACTTTGAAGTCATTATTAAATCAAGTAAGAGTTACTCAAACACAAGTACTGCAATACCATGACAGTTGATCTGGTTACTAAGTTATTAACGAGTGGGGAGCGTCAACAGTGTAGGTGAACTAGACTAAGAGGTGATTCATATTCTTAGTCAGAATGGAGCAGAATGGCATGATAATTTTTCACACTACTTAGAAAAGTGCGCAATTTAAAACATCAATTGTTTATTTCTGGAGTTTTTCATTTAATACTTTTGAACCATGATTGACTGTGTGTGCCTGAAACCATAAATAGTGAAGCCTTCGATAACTTAAAACATATAATATATACACACATACATATATATGTGTGTTTATACAACATGCATATATATGTACATGTGTATATGACACACACATATATGTACATGTGTATATATAAGTTATCAATTCTCCATTTGGTAAGTTGATGGACATTTGAGACTATTTCCAGTGTTTTATTCTTATATGTTATTTTTATACAAACATCCTCATAGTTGCTTCTGGAAACACATGTTAGACTTTCTCCAGAATATACACCTAGAAGTGGAGTTGCTAAGTCTAGATGAGAGCTCTTCCTATTCTGATTACCCACAAATGCTGCTTTACCCATCTTCCCTCCCTTGAATATCTTGAGAGAGCATGAGTTCTGTTCTTGCTCAGTTTATGGAACAGACTTTACATCTATGTCTAGGTTCTTTCCAAAAGAAATAGAAGAGGAGAAGAGGACAGTAGTGCCTCTCAGCCCACTCAGAATGCCACTTCTGGTCATAGCTTGGAGAACCCATGACTGACATATAAAGGAAAGGCTACTGGCTCAGTTGAAGATGAATGTGAAGTTGATCTCTGCTGACTCTAGACGGGAGTCTCCAACTGCAGCTTGGTTGATGTGACAGAATTTATGATGGAGTCTACACTACCATGAAACACATAAATTCAGAAAGATTTATTTGAAAGTAGGAGGACTAAATTAGAAATAGCCCGGCTTTCATCCTCTGACCCTTTGTTTGTTACTAAGCTTCAAAGATTACAATCACCCTGGTCTCAGGTATGATGGCCCCAGTGATGCCCAGCCATTCTCCATACTCTGTTAGCTGCATAATGGCCTCCATGCTGCTCTCCTCTGTAGTTTCAGACATAATATCCACCTCTGCACCAGACACAGCACTGTGAGCTTTGGGGTTCTTTAATAAAGAGCAAATCCTGCTGGATCTCTATCTTTCAGGACATTGGATTAGTGTTTGTGTGGTAGATCTGGCTGTGCAGTTTACTGAGAAAAATCCAGTACTTCTGGGTCTTGTCTTTGTAAAAGCTGGGGCAACATTTTATGCAGTGGGATAGACATTGAGGTTTGTTTTTTTTTCTTTTCTTTTTTTTTTTTTTTTTTTTTTTAGCAATCATTCATTTCAGTCTAAGTTCTTACTTTCAGAATCTGGGGCCATTGCTTTTATAGTAGGACAGGCTTTGAGGTTCAACAATGAGATCTTACAATCATAGAATCTGGAAACAATGGTTATGGACTGAATATTGAAGTTTATATAGAAGGAGCTAGTTCTGCTCAGGCTCTTAAACTGAAGACCCTGAGCTAGTTAGAATTGGTTTCTCCTCAAATTTGAGATAACCTAGGCTCCTTTGCAAGAGACTGAGCTTGGCATTTTTGTTAGGAGGAGCTATGTTCTCTGCCCACTAGGCTGCTCTGGACTTTCCTTTTTCACTGTGAATAATTCCATGGTGGGCTATCAAATAACAGAAGCAGTATGTTAGAGTTGACTTGTCCTCCCCGTCTCATGATAATGGGAATGTCTTTTAGTGGAAGCTCTTTCCCACTGTGATTACACTGAAGGACTGATGCGGTTTGAGTGTGTCCCCACCCAAATCTCAGCTTGAATTGTAGCTCCCACAATTCCCACATGTTGTGGAGGGACCCAGTGAGAAGTAATTGAATCATGGAGGCGGGTCTTACCCCATACTGTTCTCCTGGTAGCAAATAAGTCTCAGGAGATCTGGTCGTTTTATAAAGGGAAACCCCTCTCACTTGGCTCTCATACTCTTTTGCCATCACCATGTGAAGTCCCTTTCACCTTCCACCATGATCGTGAGGCCTTTCCCCAACCCCATGGAACTGTGAATCCATTAAACCTCTTTTTTCTTTATAAATGACCCAGTCTTGGGTATGTCTTTATCAGCAGTGTGAAAACAGACTAATACAGAAACTCTCTGGCTTCCATCCCTTTCACTTACATAGCTTTCACTTTGCAAGGTTGATATGAGGGAGTCCCACTTACGGTTCTCTAGCTGTTTCTGCAACGTGCTTGCAGGCAGTCTCAGTTCCTGCAATGATCACATGCATCCTGTGTTCTGGGGAGAGAGTGGCAGCTTTTGCTAATAAGCTGGAACTACCCAGTGAAGACAGGGACATGCTTGCTCCACTCCACTTGCTATAGCCTTATTAAGACTTTCCGGGGACATAGCAAAAGTGTCCCCATACCCCTACTGGCTTCTTTTGCTCCTATATCTGTGTAGGCTGCCCTGTCAGTGCTGGGTTTGTCTGGCTGGAATATGCAGACTTGGTTGCTGGCATGTCCGAAGTGCCTGCTGTGGTGACAGCCATGCTGCTGCCCCTTTGTGAAGCAATGTTGTGACTCAGAAAAAGAATGTGTTTCCACGTATAGGAATGTTGATTTTCTTCCCCACCAGTGTAAGCAGAATAAGGGGCACCAAAGAGAAGTCATTTGAAGACTCTGCTGCTTACCTGACCTTGACAACGTTCTCCATGGGCCTCCATGGCCTCTGGACATTTCTTGTCTTCTGCCCCAAACACAGGTATGCTCATTGTGTCCCCAGCTGGGATGGTTTACACTACTGGAAGCTTCCACCAATGGTGTTAGGAAGTAAACAACTTATTCCCTGTAAATTCAAATGCTTTTTCTTGTGTCTGAAGGGGGACAAATCTGAGGGTAAAAAGAAGCAGCCAGTGGAAAGGTTTATAGAGGGTGCTTGTTTATGATAATGAATGGAGAGCTGCACAAGCTTTAAAGGAAGCATTCAGATTAGCTTTGAAATCTTTGTAGGCCTTTGACTTCTTCCCTGGGTGGCATGGTCATACCTTGCATACTTTTCACAGCTTTCAGCTAGTTCAACCAAAAAGATGATGTCAGATAGTGCAAAGTTAGGGACTGGTAGATGTGATGCTATGGCTATTATTTGAACATGATTGTATGGCACTGGTTACCGACCACTCAATCTTTTGTATGACTATCTAAGAGACTATCTAAGTTCCTGGACCCGGACAACAAAAATGTGAAAGCCATTCCAAACAAGTTACTCACAAAGCCTGACACCCCTGCTAGCACATTGCCTTTCTGCTTCTTGATCCAGTAGCTGCTCTTCTCTTTCTGGGGTCTTCATCTTGGCCTAAATGAGAACATCACCTTCCTGCTCAAAAGCAGTATCACTCACCCCACCGAGAGTTGGCCCTGTTGGGTTTTTTAAATTACTATTATTATTATTATTTTTATTAAATATTGGACACTGAAAAATTATGGAGATAATTCAAGGCTCTGTATGTTATAATAGCTCAAAGATGATTAAACTTTGCTTCCAACAAGTGGTCAGGCTAAGTCAGCCTCAGTGCTTGCAAATGTTATTCTGCCTTTTCTTTCACTTATTCTTACTTCTATGATGGATTCCTTCATGATTTCACCTCAAACTAGAGATTATTTATTAGGTTCCTTCCACCATTTGTGGGCCCTGGATACTATTGCTTTTGCCTGCCTTTCCCTATGATACTTCCAATGCAATTTCTCAGCTTTTCACCTTTAAGGCAATTTTTCCAGGGTAAGCAAGTGCCACCAGAGGAAGACAAATCCTTGTCTCATCTCATCATCCAACCTTCTTCTCTTCAATCTTTGCCTTCGAAGTCACCACTACCTTGATTTTCTTTATTGGTGGCAAGCATTTCTTTATCTTAGAAACATTAGGTAATTTAATCATCCAGTTAATAAGTGGGAGAACTAATGTTAGAAGTAAGATATGCCTGGGTCCACAGCCTATGTTCTTTACCATCACACCACAATACCTAAGGAGTAAGGTGTAGGCATTGGAAAAATGTGTACAGGTATAGTCAAGAGCTCTGGACAAAGCTGTAGGCCTATAGATTTACATAAAGCACTATTTTAAAACAACTTTTCTAAAGAGCAAACTGTACCCCTCAGCACAGTAGAAAATGGCAGTGATTATCTTTACAGAGTGACTATTCTAGATCTGTAGTTTACCTATGGATGATGGAGAACAAACGGCTATTGCTAAGATTGCTAAGGATTCCACAGAGATGGCTTAAATTCGACTTGAACATCAACCTCCTCTTGAGTATTAAAAAGGTGTTCAGGACAACAGTGACAAAAGCGAGACCGTTATAAAGCTAATAAGCATCATGAATAATAATCATACTCAAATCCTTGTCATCAAGACATTGGAGAAATGGATATGGAAAAGAGCTAACAAAATATTAAGAAAAATTGAACAGTTAATAATGTAGGTGAACCAAATGAAAAGCCAAACAACAAAAGTCATTTCTATGCTCCACTGGGTTTACACCAACAAAAGAGTATTATCATGTTGAAAAATTGGGTCTATAAATAATGTGCATTTTTATTAGATATATTGAATTCACGCAAAATGACATCCTTCTCAGACATACATAGAAATATTGATAAATGAGTATTTGCCAAAAAGAAAAGCATTAAATCAACAAAGGAAACTGATAGTGTCTGAAATTTTTTCCTAAATAATGAAGATTAAACAAGAAAAAGTTTAAAGCAGAATTAGGAAAGAAGACTCGGCTCCTATACTTACGCTTCTCTCAAAGCCGTGCTGCTCCGAGAATCAGCCTCACAGCTCCACATGGTTTTAAATACTTATTTTTAAAAATCACAAAGCACAATGTCTTACATTTTCAGTTAAATATAAACTGAATGAATGTAACATTGTACCAAAACAAGATTCCTCTATAAAAAACAGAATTCTTCCTTTCTGTGCTGCTGAAGAATAACAGAAAAAAAAATTCAAAAGAATTTGCAAAGTGAAACCATCAGTAAAGCATTTTACATACATTTGTTGTGGTATTTACTTGACATTTTAAACATTTTCTCTTGGTGTGACATACTCATTTTGCACATATGGGTTATTTTATTATTAACATATAATGGAATAGTTAGGCAACTTCATGCATAAGCATGTGAAAATTAATCTAGCCTTTCCAATAAATCTACGCTTGTGCTACAAATTCTTCTCCCACTTTCTAATTCCCATGCCTGCACTTCATGTTGAGTTTAAATTTTGTCCTATATTTTTACAGACTCAAATAAAAGTAAAAATTACTCTATTTCTCCCCAAGCTAGAAAAATCTATTTTATCTATTGGGCTATTCTTAGACAAAAGCATATTCATTTATTTGCAATTAGTTTGAGAAATCAATGATCTTGAATATAATTTTATTGAGGTACCTTCATTCTCTAAATACTCCAAATGACCTTATTAATTTTTATTCATTTAGCCTTCTAGGACTGCATCATTATATATTTGATAGATCTGAATGCTATCAAAAGTTAGTGTTGCAGGACTTTGCCTTAGTGTAACTGAAGATGGGATCCTTGTCCATCCCATAGCCACAAAAACTGAGGCTCATAGATGGCTTGAAGGATGAGGAAAGGACACTTTTATTGGATGAAAAGGATAAAAGGGGGAACAGGGACTCTCTGCAAGGCCAGAGTTCCTGTTGGTGTGCTTCCTACCTTGCCCTTTGAATCCCAGGTTCCACACAGGAAGAGGAAGGGCCAGGTTCCTCCCTGCTGCAGAATGGAGCTGATTCCCATGTCTCCACCTCAGTGTGTAGGCTGGTTGGAGTTTTGCCAGGGACCCTCGTCCTACCTGGTTGTCTCATTAGCATTTGCCAAAAAAATATTTCTTTCAATTTTTGCCATATTATCAGAAAGGCTCACTTTTGTTTCACCATTCTCACTAATGTTTTGTCCGTGGAAAACCATCATTTGAGAATACCTGGGGGAAAAGGATGAGGCCAACTAAGTCAACCATTAAGGCGTGAATATATTAACAGAGAAATGTTTCTCGGATTACTTATAACATTTAAAAGGAACATTAAGAGAATGAGTCTCAGAGCTTGGAGGTTGTAATTGCCATGTAAATACTGGGACCTGGGACTTAGTGTTTTAAGGATTGTTCCAGAATTCCAGGATTGAAATGATGAACTTGTACCTGTTATTCTCCTGCTTAAAATTGCCTTCAAGCATCTCAAAATTTATTAAGTTCAAGTTCTTTCACAAGGCATAAAAACCCTCCAAGATATGGTTCACATCCACTGCATTCCCTACCAATCTGTATCTCAGCGTTCAACAACTTGAACACTTTAGTGATACATTGTTTCTTGTTTTCTTCATAGCCAACTCAATCCACACCTCCCTACTCTGCTTTCTGCATTCTCTGCCTGAAGAATTCTACTCTCACTCTTCAGAAAGACTTGCTCATTCCATCCATGCTAGATTATGTGTACTTTTCTACATTTCCATAGCTTTCAATGAATATTTCTGTCCTGGCAATTACTATATTTGATTATATTCACTTGTTTATTGATATAAACACTTCTTCCCCGCAAATCATGAGCATACTGAGAAAAGAGACTTTCCTTTCTACTCTATATCCCTCTGAGGGGTATTTTATAATTGTAAGGAGGTGGCATTCTAGGCTGGTACTGGCAAAAGTCAAAGAGAGAAGTGAAGGGGAAGATATCATTTTGATTAGAAAACAGGGAAGTATGTGAGTCTAATTCTGTTCAAAATATACATTGTACGACTCTAATTCTGTTCAAAATATACATTGTACCCTATATCTTGCTTGGTGAGATACCATGCTACTCAACAATAACAGAGACAAAGTCTTGCCCTTAGGAAGCTGTAACTCTTACAAGAAAACGCTAATAAATAAAGCTGAAAAGGCTGGATGGGACCAAGCTGGCAAAGAGCCAGAAGGGTTAAGCAGTAAAGTGAAAAACTGAGATTCATTTTGTCGTTGTTACTTTGGAAAGGATGTATTGAAGTGAAAATAATATTTGAGCTAAGGTAATTTGATGAAAGCATATGTAATAGATTGTGGAAAACAAATAATTCACGTGTTAAATTATGAGCCTATTTGATGTGATAAGAATAGAAGAAAAGAGATAAATCTAAAACATATTTTACAGAAAGAACATTTAAAGGAAATGCCAAAAGAGAAAAGACTTTAAGAATCTGTTCAGGACAAGTAATTATAATTTCATGGGCAATGAATAGATAGTTATTAAGAGAAGAAGAGCAGAGGAGACATAAATTCATTTTAGGACATCCAAGGTGGTGTTTGGTGTGTACAAAGAAAATGAAATGTTTCTGAAAAGAAGAAAATATAAGTAAAATGTCTGAATGGGTATAGAGAGAAAAGTAGAGGATAATTGAAAGATTATCTTAGGGGGTTGGGGGAGCTCATATGTGAGGAAAAAATGTAAAGAAATGTAAAGATGAATTTTAAAATTGAGAAACAGAGTAGATTAAAGAAAAATAACAAGTCTAGCACATTATAAATTAGTTGAACTAACAGTCCCAATGTTTCCTGGTCTCTTTACAAGTGTCTCTGTGTTTTTTTGTGTTGTCCTTTACTCTCACTCTGGGTTTAGCCACATGACTTGTCCTGGCCAATGGGATAATAACAAATTTCACATGAGCAAAGGCTTGAACAAGCACTGTGTTGACACCTTTCTTCTTGCTCCTCAGCCTAGCCTGCTCAAAGATTAGATAACTGTAGCAGAACCAACCAGCTCAGATGTTCCAGTCACCATTCAAACATGTGAGAGAGTCCAACCAGAGTCAGCAAAGAAAACTAGTTCACCTGCAGCTGACTTCAGGAGTCTAAGTGAGAGTGAGCTCACAGAGCCCAGCTCAGGTCACCAGAAATGGCCAATCTTCATATCTGTGAACCAAAATCCGTATTTGTGATTGCATGTTATGAGGTTTTGTGATTATTTGTTACATAGCATTATTCTGGCTATAAACGACTGATACAATCACCATGGATGCCAAAGAAGATACTTTCTGTAGAGACATATATTATGGGTTGAATTGTGTGCCCCAAAAATGTTTGTTCTAATACCAGTACCTGGAATGAGACCTTACTTAAAAATAGGGTTTTTGTAGATGTAATCAAGTTAACATGAAGCCATTAGAGTGGGCCTTAATCCAATATGATTGGTGGCCTGATAGGAAGAAGAGAAAAGACACAGGAAAGAACACTTCACAAACGTTACGGCAAAGATTGTTGTGATGCACCTACAAACCAATGGTTGGCAAGAGCTACCCACAACCACCAGGAGCTAGGAGAGAAGCATTGAAGAGATTCTCCCTCAAACTCCAGTAGGAAACAACCCTACTAACTCTTAATCCAGACTTCTAGCCTCTGGAACAGTAACAGAATAAATTTTTGTTGTTTTCATCCAGTTTGTGTCCATGTGTTATCACAGCCCTAGGAAACCACTATAACATATGTTCAATGATCAACAGCTTCAGAAAAACCAAGGCTTTATAAGACAAGTCTAAAATACAGGCACAATATTTGGCTAAAGCCTAGGAATTCTTATACATTATCCTAAAGAAAAAAAATATATATTATACCTGATATTATCAGGAAGGACTCTAATCTCTATAACTAAGAATATATATGTATCATTTATTCTGTGAAAATTCAAATTATGGTCAGAAATGAGATATAACCAGAGATTTCTACTCATATTTTTCCCTTATTTTTAGTCTCCAAAAATCCGTCTATCTTAATTCCCTCTATTTTATTGAGGTTCTCTCTTTTTGCATAGACATCTTACCTCAAAGTCTGAACTGTAAGCTATGTTTAAGTCCCCAAGCCATTTATGCACTTGTAGCATTAAAAATTTTATAATTGATACTTTAATTTGTCTATGTTATCCCATCATGCTCTAAACTCTGAATTGAGGTTTACGCGTATCTTCCGCTCTTAGGGCAATGCTTCAGACTGAAGAAATGCTCAATCAAGATGTATTGAGTGAATTGTGTTATTAACTTATTACCCAGAATGGCTTTCCTTTAGAACTCTCTAGTTCTAAACTTGAGTTCTTCTTTCCTTTTCTATTATCAATCTATTAGATTCTAAATATGATAGGAGAAAATCTTGAATACTTTGTAGGGGTGGAAACCAAGCTTCTCTTCTGGCATCTCTGGAGCTTTGATGAAATGAGTGAAAGTAGACAGACTAATAGGAGAAAAAAGGCATACAAATGTATTTAACCTATGCCAGTTAAATAAATTGAGGGAGTTGCAGCAGAATGATTACCCAATAATCCAACAAGGTCCAGATGCTTATGTACTCTTTTTCATAGGGTAGGTGGAAATGAGGGTTTAAGAGTAAATAATTTTCAGGGGAAATGAATGAGCTTATAGGACAATGGCCTGGAACTAAGTTTCTTTGAGCTCCGGGGAGGTGGCAGAAAGATGAGGGTGGAACTTCATTATGAACAAAGATTGTCTATTTATGCAGATAAAGTTTCCCAGGTAAGCTTTCAGAGCTACCTTTAGAAGAATAGTTGAAAAATCTGTCTGGGTGTTATCTTGACTCTCAATCCATTCTCTTCTTGGGTGGTTAATGTTTCCTGGGTATCTGATGAGATTCCTAGGGACAGGGTTTTAAGACAATTACATTTCTTTTGGGAAGAATTTTTTTTAGATAAGAAAACTCCAGAGATAGACCCTTCCAGTGCTTTAGGGAAAAAAAAAAAAGAAAAAAAGAAAAGAGGAACAGAGAGACAGACAGAGGGCTGGGGAAAGGTCAGAGAGAGACCTTGGTTAGGTTTATTTCTGAGGCCTCTTAATTTCCTTGAATTCAAGTACTCAGCATGCTGAAGTGCCATGTTTTGGGGTATCATTGTCTGAGCCCTAACAACTTTAATTAACTGAAATAATATTATTTCTAGTAAAGCTGATGAGAGTCTATGATTTGACTACTCATTGCCAATCTTTTTGTAAAGGATAGGCACAGGTAAAGATTGCATAGTGATTAAAAGAAATGTTTGGGAGTAAGAGATAGCTAGTTTTAATTTTTGGCTCAGTAATTTATAAGCTGTGTGAACATGGCAAATTGCTTAAGCTGTCTTTGCCGCTTTGCATCATATTCATGAATTAATAATACATGAATCATATAGTTGTAATAAGAAGCAAACAATAAGATATCTTGGCCTGGAAAGAAGAAGGTTGGCCAAAATTAATATAAGTAGGCCTACTTACATTAATTTTTTTTTGTTTACTGGTGCCAGTCTTGAGGATTGCATCCCAGGAGCCTAGATTCAAGTTGCCCTGAATATATGTGTCCATTAGAGGCAGTTACAGGTGAATTTTTTTTTAGGTAAAGTTTTCCTCTTGTCACCCAGGCTGGAGTGCAGTGGTATGATTTTGGCTCACTGCAACCTCCACCTTCCGAGTTCAAGCAATTCTTCTGCCTCAGCCTCCCCAGTAGCTGGGATTATAGGCACCTATCACCATGTCCAGCTATATTTTTTTTAATTTTTAGTAGAGACAGGGTTTTGCCATTTTGGCCAGGCTGGTCTCGAATTCGTGACCTCAGGTGATCCACCCTTCTTGGCCTCCCAAAGTGCTGGGATTACAGGCATGAGCCACTGCACCCAACCAGATTTTTGAAGGAAAAGAAGAGGCAGTTTCTACATTGTTTACCAGTAATTTACTTTAAAATAACATAAGCTATTTATTGTCTATATATTGTTATTTGTGTCACAAATTCCAGGAACATGCTCTTCACGTTGCTGGAATTTGTGACACAAATAACAGGTGAGTCAGCAAGTCAGGGACAGACTGACCTTAAACAGTTGCCCCAAGTGTATGGGGAAGTACATGACAAGTCCCACACTCATGTGTCTCTGGGCCTGTGTACCTCATAGATCTCAGACTGCTGTGAGCTATTTTCTTTTCTCAAAACTATAAGAACAGTGCTGATCTGGTCCAAAAAAAAAGAGAGATAATCCTGATCACTGTGATAATCAATTAAAAAAAAACACCTTTCTACACATTTACCTTTGTAGAAGAATTTCCTTTACAAAACTGAATTTGAGAGAAAATATATTCTGTAGAATGAAAATAACTGAAGAAAATTATGCATGAATCTCATTGTATTAATTTGCTAGAGTTTCTTTAACAAAGTACCACAGACTGGGTGGCTCACACAACAGAAATTTATTTTCTCACAGTTCTAGAGGCTAGACATCCATGAGTAAGGTGTTGGCAGGGTTGATTTATCATGGGTCCTCTCCTGTCTTGTAGTTGGCTGTCTTCTCCCTGTGTCTTCACATGGTTTTTCTTCTGTGTGTGCCTGTGTCCTAATCTCCTTTTATAAAGTCACCAGTTCATATTGAATTAGTGCCCACCATATTAAATCACTTTACCTTAATAGTCTCTTCAAACACCCTATCCCTAAATATAGCCATATTCTGGGGTTTTTGGGGGTTAGTACTTTAACATGTAAACATTGAGGAGATACAATTAAGCCTGTAACACGTTGCCTTAGACTGTTTGTGCTACTATAACCGAATACTTAAGGTGAGGTAATTTATAAATATTAAAAATGTGTTTTCTCACTGCCTGAATTACCAGGTGAATCTGTACAGGTCTGCAGCAACCTAACTCATGCCTCCTCAAAAAAAAAAAAAATTTCACCAAGGGTCATAAGGCAGATTGAGAGACTGAGGGAAGTTTTAGAGCAGGAGTGAAAGTTTATTAAAAAGCTTTAGAGCAGGAATGTAAAGAAGTACACTTGGAAGAGGGCCAGGCAGGTGACTTGAGAGATCAAGTGACTGGGTTGACCTTTGACTTAGGATTTTACATGTTGGTGATATGGTTTGGCCGTATCTCCACCAAAATCTCATCTTGAATTGTAGCTCCCATAATTCCCATGGGTTGTGGAAAGGACCCAAAGGGAGATAATTGAATCATGAGGGTAGTTCCCCCATACCATACTCATGATATCATGAGGGTAGTTCCCCCATACTGTACTCATGCTAGTGAATAAGTCTCATGAGGTATGATGGCTTTAAAAGGGGTTTCCACTTTCACTTGGCTCTCATTCTCTCTTGTCTGCCACCATGAAAGATATGCATTTTGCCTTCCGCTGTGACTGTGAGGCCTCTTCAGCCACGTGGAACTGTGAGTTCATTAAACTTCCTTATCTTTATAAATTACCCAGTCTTGGGTATGTCTTTATCAGCAGTGTGAGAATGGATTAATACAGTTGGCATACTCTAGGGTCTTGCGTCCCTTCTCCCCTGATTCTCCCCTTGGGGTGGTCTGTCTGTATGTGCAGTGGCCTGCTAACACTTGGGAGGGGCTACATGCACAGTGTGTTTCCTGGAGTTGTGCTCATGCTCACTTTGGGCATTCTTCCCTTAGCAGTCGAATATTCCTAGAAGGTCATATACCAGTTAAACTCCACCATTTTGTCTCAGTGCACATGCCTGAGCCCACTCACCCAACTCCTGAGATCTTATCAGAAGGCCATTAATCACCAGTTTCGGGTTTTTCTGTCTATTTAGAGACTGCCTTTCTCCGACACTGGCTATGACCAGTTATCATTTTAGAGAGACAGTTAACAACTGCTTGATCATCACCTGATGGTGAGGATAGTATGTGCTGGTGGGAGGAGCTGTCTCCTGCCATGCTTATCTACCTACTGTAACATGTGTGGGCTGAGAAGTCCAGGATCAAGGCACTAGCAGGTTCAGTATCCAGTGAAGCATCATTGATCGTTGATGGTTTTATAAAGGGTTTCCACTTTCACTTGGCTCTCCTCTCTTGTCTGCCACCATGTAAAATGGTACCTTTTGCCTTTAGCCATGACTGGGATATGTTACTTCATCTTCACATTGCAAAAGGTAGAAGGGAAAGAGAGCAAGATAAAGTGAAGCAACTGTCTGAAGCCTCTATTATAATTATATTAATCCAGGGTGAAGTGATTAAGTCAAGAGGGTGTAGCCTCATGTGTAGCCCTCATGACTTAATCAGTTCCCCAAAGGCCCCACCTCTTAGCACTTTCACATTCTGTATTACGTTTCAGCACATGAATTTTGGGTGGGACACAGCTTTTAAATCATAGCTCATCACTATTCCAGTTTGATATTGTCAGACCAAAGCCATGTTTCTTAACATTCCATATCACACTTAGTTTATCATCCTCAAGTTTTGGTTGCATATTTAAAATAAGAGGTATTTAGCTATTAATCTGTCATCTGTTTCAAAAACTGACTGATAGGGAACATAACCTTCATTTTTGAACAAAATTCAACTCTAATCTTCCACTTTAAAAATAGATTTTGACAAAAAGTTATATAAGTGTTGTTAGAATATTATCACTATACTTTATATGTCCCAAAGGAAATAGAGTCTTTCTCTTTCCTTTCTATTTCTATCACATTTTATTTATGCCCTTCAATACTGTGCACTGGCACGATACCCATTACAGGCAGCATGTGTCCCAGTGGGCTGCCTGCCTGTTTAGTTCTGCAGAATTTCTCTCCCTAATTCCCCTAAGACATTGCAAAGAATGCTTCTTTATGGCAGCCAAGTCTAGGGGCATGCACGGATTGTGAATGCCACTAAATCTGCTGCATTTGGCCAGCACAGTGGCTCATGCCTGTAATCCCAGTACTTTGGGAGGTCTAGATGAGAGGATCATGAGGTCAGGAGTTTCAGACAGGCCTGGCCAATATGGTGAAAACCCCGTCTCTACCAAAACTACAAAAGTTAGCCGGGTGTGATAGCGCATGCCTGTAGTCCCAACTACTCGGCAGGCTGAGGCAGAAGAATTCCTTGAACCCAGGAGGCAGAGATTGCAGTGAGCTGAGGTCACACCACTGCACTCCAGCCTGGGTGACAGAGCGAGACTTTGTCTCCAAAAACAACAACAACAAAAATCTACTGCATTTTAACATTTATAAATCCACATGAACTAATATCAATACCTAGTTGAACAAAATTCATAAACTGTTTATTGCTTGCTAAATATTGTTAATTAAGGTGTAGCTCTAATAAAATTGAGAACTGGTGTCTGACCTCAGGATGTTGGACTGTATCACAATGGGAATTATTTAGCAATTTTCTTTGTTACAGACAGGGATTGAATTGCGAAACCCAGCCATGTGAATTCAATCAAGTAGAATGCCTTGAACATCTACTGTGTTCTGGCTTTCAATTGCAAGGTATGGGTCACAAGGGAAAATGACTCAAAGAAAATCCTTTTCCATCACATAAATGAAGTCAAAGCCCATGCCTATCATATGATGTGTCAATAGCATCATCTTAGTATTCCCATGACAGTAGTTACCGGTAGTTTGTCAATAATTGTTGCATAGAAAATCATCCTTTAGGACATAACATAAGAAATTTGTGTATGCAAATTTTTTCCTTTAAGGAAGACTATAGCTTTTACTGAAATAAATTTTTGTCTTAGGAATTTAATTAGCACACACAATACAAAAGTCTTGGCAACTTGAAACAGTAGTTTCAAATCTTTAAAATGTTAAGTAGCTGTCTGTGGTTATGAGTTGTTTTCACATGGACTATTTTGTTAGCTATTTTGTACTGCCCACTGAAGAGGCAACAATAACTTTATTGAAAAGATAGCTGATGCTCCGGGTGCTTAAGAAAGCTTTTCTCAATTTAACACTTCCATTCTCTAGAGAGTGAAATAAATGGTGCTGGGAAAACAAGGTAAATATTTGGAGAAAAAATTAAACTTGCTTCCTTTTCTGCCTTTCTTAGGCAGAAATCAATTTTCTATGAATTAAAAATGCACATGTAAAAACAATGCTACAAATGGAAAATAATAGTTTTGGGTTTTTTTTGAGGGGGGGCAGTAATCATTGTTTAGGACTAGCCTTACCAAGCAAAAATAAATGCCAAATTGTCTAAAGGAATAAAACTGTTCAATTTTATAAATATTTTCAATTTTATGTGCATATAAAATTTTCCTTTAATACATCAAAATATAATTGAGATAATTAATTTTAAACAGCTTCTTCACTTCTAAGAATTTAATCTACAGGTAAACAGGTGTATAAGATGCTCACTGAAAAATTGCTTTAAATAGAAAATTATGGGAAATTTCTATCATAATTAAACACCAAAAAAAACCTTTAAACAACTCCAAAGAACAAACATTTAGACAAAATTTTATTTGATACAACTGATAAATATCACCTTTATTTTCTTTTTCCAAAATATGGCATGAATAAACACTAAAAAGGAAAAGAATGTTATCTTCTGTGATATCCTCACATTATGTAAAAAAAAAAAATTAGGATTATCTCTTAGAGCACAAAAGAGATCTTAAACAGGCATGCATAAAAGTAGAGCCGCTAGAAGAAGTGGGTCACCTTTCTGCATTACACAACGTTAAAAAATACCTTCATAGTAGAATGAAATATATTTACTTTGATCTTGTTACAGTGAGAGAGGGCCAGAGTATGGATGTAAGGTCTCATTTATCATGTATTTACAATGAAGGCATTAATCAAGATAACACCATGTCTCCTGTAGTGAAATCTGTGCATCAGGAAACATAAGGAAACAGTTTCAGAGGAGTACATATTTTCTTGAGATCCTCTGCATTCACAATCAAAACACCCCCTGTTCAATACACCTCGTATATTTCCAACCCAACATCTCCATTTGTGTTTCCCAGAACTGCAGTTAAAATGATATATTAGCTCATATTGGATGATGTGTAAGAGCACCCCATGAAATATTCTGGCAGTGGTGGACCTTCTAAGACAGTGTGGGGAATCATAACACCTCCCCCTTGGGGAATAGTCAACTCCAACAACTGCAGACTCCTTGTGCTTTTGGCAACTGAAAAAAAATGATATTTTACTTACCAAATGGCATTCATTTGAGGTTCTTACAAGGGTGGTCAGAATGGGGCATCATTGTTCATATGAATTACCAGACTAGTAATATAAATAACATTCAGAGCCAAAACACCAGGAAAACTTCTACCTCTCTATGTCAATAGTCATAGCTTATTACCAGCTCCAATCTAGAAAAGACATTCCCCACAAAATCAAAATATTATTACAGGCTATCCAGTTCCATTATTGCATTGTCATCAGCGACTCAGTTGAGTTGTTGGTACATTATTTTCAACAGCTTAGAGAAACTTCAGCCGTTTATCTGTCTACCTTGGACCATGCCAGCTGTTTGGCTTCTGTTTGGGCAACGTGCTCTTGGAGGCCACCAGTCTAGGACAGGAATCTCTAAGAATCAAATTTAACACGATGTGAACATGATATCTCTGTTTTAGCATCACGATTGATGATCTGGTTAGGAAAAGCTGCCTCTTTGGGCTTTTTATTCAATAATCTGCTGTGAATATCAATTTTAATTGTTTTAAAAAGCCTTAATGTGAAAGTAGTTGCTGATAATGAGAATTTAGGACTACATTTTATCAATTTATCTACTTTTTCCTACGTTGGTTAAGGAATTCGAAAAATGTCCAAGAATTATTAAAAGGTGTTCCTCTCACTCTCACACTAATTACCGATATTTTAAAATCCATTTTAGTGTTAATTGGCAAATTATAACTGTATGTATTTATGGAGTACAATGTGATGTTATGATATACGTATATGATGGGGAATGGTTAAATCAAGCTAATTAATATCTTGAATACTTGTTTTTTTTAATAATGAGAACATTTGAAATTTATGGTTAGCAATTTTGCAATGCATAATATATTATTATTAACTATAGTCACCATGCTGTGCAATTAGAGCACGACCAATGTATTCATCCTAGCTAACTGAAATCTGATATGCTTTGACCAACATCTCTCAATTGCCCTGTCATCCTCTAGTCTCTGGAAAATATCATCCTAGTTTCTGATTCTTTGAATTTGATTGTTTGGGATTCTACATATAAGTGAGATCATGTAGTATTTGTCTTTCTGTGCCTGACTTATTTAATTTAGTACAGTGTCTCCTGGGTTTATTCACATTGTTATGAATGACACAATTTCCTTCTTTTTAAAGGCTGAATGATATTCCATTGCATATATGAGCAACATTTTATTTATCAATTCATCCACTGATGGACAGTTAGGTTGGTTCTATATCTTGGCTATTGTGAATAATGCTGCAGTGAACATGGGAGCAAATGTCTCTTCAACATACTGATTTCAAATCCTTTGGATAGATACCTAGAAGTAGAATCAATTGTATTCCATAGTGTTTGTATATATATATATATATATATATATATATATCACAGTTTCTTTATCCATTCGTTGACTGATGGGCATTTGGGTTGGCTCCATTATTTTGCAATTCTGAATAATGCTGCTATATATAATGCATGTGCAAGTATCTTTTTCATATAATGACTTCTTTTCCTCTAGGTAGACACCCAACAGTGGGAATGCTGGATTGAATTATAGTTCCACTTTTAGCTCTTTAAGGAATCTCCACATTGTTTTCCATAGTGGTTATACTAGTTTACATTCCCACCAGCAGTGTAGAGTGTTTCCTTATCACTGCATCCATGGGAACATCTACTGGAATACTACTCAGCCATAAAAAAGAATGAATTAACAGCATTTTCAATGACCTGGATGAGATTGGAGACAATTATTCTAAGTGAAGTAATCCAGGAATGGAAAAACAAACATTGTATGTTCTCACTGATATGTGGGAGCTAAGCTATGAGGATACAAAGACATAAGAATGACAAAATGGACTTTGGGGATTTGGGGTAAGAGTGGCGTGGGTGAGGGATAAAAGACAACAAATACGGTGCAGTGTATACTGCTCAGGTGATGGGTGCACCAAAATCTCACAAATCACCTCTAAAGAACTTACACATGTAACCAAATACCACCTGTACCCCAATAACTTATGGAAAAATAAAATAAAAATAAATAGTTCACATTAAGTTATAGTATTCAACAGTAGGGTAAGTAAATTACACTTAACAATTTTTTATTTTATAATTCAAAGTAGTTAGAAGAGAAGGATTGTAATGTTACCAATGCAAAGAAGAGACAAATGCTTGAGGTGATAGATATCCCAGTTACCCTGTCTTGATAATTACACATTGCATAAATGTATTAAAGTATCACAGGTACTTCCAAATTATGCACAACTATAATGTACCAATGAAAATACAAACAAAATGAAACCCTTACAAAGTTTAGATCAAAATTAGTAAATTAATGGAGCACCTGTTTTTAAGTTGATGGAACATTTAGAAAAAAATAAAAGTTTCTGCATGGTAAAGGAAACAATTCAAGAATGAAGAAACGGCCTATAGATTAAGAGAAAATATTTGCAAACTTTATATCTGACAAGGGGTAAATATCCAAAATACATAAGAAACTCAAACAACTCAGTTGCAAGAAAACAAATAACCCAATTTTAAAAATGATTGCTGGATTTTTATTTGTCAAACTTTGATAAAGTCTCCAGTGTTCTAAGAATGGGCTTTTGCACTAACTGACCTAGGTTTGATTCTTGCTTTTACTACTAATCAGCCATGTTATTTTGGATAATGTATCTACCCTCCTTGATTTAAATAGGAGCAACTCTTGTAATTGCAAATTTCAGAAACATGACTTAATTACCTTAAAAATAAAAACTAAAACATAGTGGGTGACATGACAGAAACACAAAAAGGCAGAGTTTAAGCTGAATTTAGAAATATTATAATTCAAGTGCTTCACAGTATCTATTTCTTTCTTTTCTCTCTCTCAAATTCATTCACTTTTAATACATATAGGCTTTCTCAAGACAGAGGAAACATGCCGTGAATCACTTCATTTGTACAAACACAGAACTTGCAATCAGAAACGTGGGAAAAAATCAATCCCTACCAACTGACGCCCAAGAAATTCATGAGAATGGCCTTGATCCAGCTGAAGACAAATGCCTATCCAAAAAAAAATTCCAGGAAAATGGGGGCTATAATTAGCCCTGCCTAAGTCCTGAAATGCTCGTATCTAGTAATGATGCATCTTCTGTCTCCCAAAGAAAGGCAGAGAAAGAAGTACTGGGTTGAGACAATTTCCACTTTTATTTTACCTCAGTTTTCTCATCTGCAAATTGGGGATAATGGTACTTATTCTATAATTTTCATGAGATGTCAAGGGTTTAATGTATGTAGACTTTAGAACAATTCTTAATCAACATAATAGAGTTAATAACCTGTAGCTGTCATTAAGGTATTTATGTTAAAAGTATCATATAAAATCATTATTAGAACACCAGCTCTTCTATTACATGAAATGGGACCTAAATATTTAGTTTTTACCTACATTGGATCATAAAAGACACATTTCTCAGTCTTAAATCTTTTTATTGACTAAACATGCTCTTGTGCTGTCAATAAAAGCAATGTCATTGCTGAAGTTTACTAAATTTCAATAATCATGAAATAGTTGATTTTGGTTTTTATTCCAATTATTTTATTTAATAATGTTTAAAATCATTAATACATTGAACAAATATTTCTTTAAGAATATAGTTAGCGGCTGGGCAAAGTGGCTTAAACGTTTGTAATCTCAGCACTTTGGGAGGCCGAGTCAGGGGGATCACCTGAGATCAGGAGTTCAAGGCCAGCTTGGCCAACATGGTGAAACCCTGTCTCTACTAAAAATACAAAAATTAGCCAAGTGTGGTAGCTAGTGCTTGTAATCCTAGTTACTCAGGAGGCTGAGACAGGAGACTCCTTTGAACCTGGGAGGAGGATGTTGCAGTGAGCCGAGACCGTGCCACTGTACTCCAGCTTAGTGACGGAGTGAGACTGTCTCAAAAATAAAATAAAATAAAATACAGTTAGCACACCAAAAAGCAAATTAATATTTTAACATTAAATATGAAACAAAAGCTGATGTGTTAGTATTTTTAATGAGAATATAAAACATCAAATAGACAAATCATTTAAATAAGGACAGAAATTAATGGCTTGCTTAGTATTAATGAATACTATTCATTATAAATGCTTATAATTTGGGGGCAGCCAATATTTAATCACTTCTCACTAAACACAAGGAAATAATTATAATTAATAGTTATAAAACTAATGTCATCTTTAGTGAGCATGCTCTGTATTTCAGAGGATTTATACATATTCTCACATCATTTTTTCTGAATTCCTATGGGATTAGGCATTATTATTATTTCTTCATTTTAACATTCAACAAACTGAAGCACAGAACAATCAAGTAACTTATTAAGCTCATACCATCTTGTTAATAGTACAGTGTGTACTTGAACCTATGAATGTCAAGCCTATGCTACTGACTACTAAAAATTACTGAGCAAAAATGTATAGATCAAAACCATCAGGACTCGTACATCTGTGTGTTTTTTGCAGCACTTTTCCTGTAACCAATTCTGACTACCTCTCAATTCAAACCACTCTGGCTCCAGGGAAGGTAATTAAGAGTTATGGCTTCAAGGGACTTCCTGCTAGGTCACCAGCTGAATTTCCACGTGTTAACAAAGATAATGTGAGATGTAAATACACAACATAATTAGGCAAAAATGGGTGTTTAAATTAGGAGCAAAAGGCCCAATTTGCTGGGAATATGCACAATGAAAACCAATTACCCATGTGGAATGTGCTGACACTATTAATTCCCACCATATCAGACACATGCCATTGCTTATAAAATTGTCTGTTCTTTAGTTTTTACATTGTTTTAAGCTGCCATTGCTGTTTAAATCAAAGTAACACTGACGTAATGCTTACCACTTTAGGATGGTCCTTCCACTTGTAAAATTCCTGTGTATTCTCTCTCTAATTTCCTTTGACTACTAACTTGTCTTTCTTTTCCTATTACCAGCATATTAGCCCAGTAAAGTAAAAATGTATGGCCAGCATTCTGCAAAGTGTTTTTACAAAAGTTCCATAGGACACAACTGATATCACATGAGACATATATTTAGGAAGTTTTAAAAGGATTGGGAGATGTTTTGAAATATTTTGCAGAACTTCTCGAGGATATTCATATGCAAATAGAAATCAGAAAGAAGATAGAAAATCCAGTGTTTCCTCAATTTGTTTGATCCAGAAACACTGTTCCTTGGAGCATGTCTCTAAACTAGTGGTTCATTACACACAGGGGGACACACCAATAGGAAACATTTCAGTGTACTATTTTTGCCTCTTGTTCATTCTTTCTCTGTCAACAGATGTAGTTGTCTGTCTGTTATTAATATCCGTCAACATGTGTAGAGCTAACACTTATTATACTATGTGAGGAGTCTGACTAAGAAGTTTTACTTGATTTAACTCAAAAAATCTTTTAAAGTATTCTTACTAAACCAATTTTCCAGATAAGAAAAATGAAAATCTGAGAGGTTATAGGAAATGTCCAAGGTTACTTGGTTAGTTAATGGTAGAACAGAGATAGGAACTCTAGCTCTCAGATTCTAATATCACAGTTCAAACTTTTTAGCAAAGGATATAAAGAAAGGCCTTCATGTCTCAAACATGGTTTGCTTCTTTATTCTAATACTGTACCACACAGCCTTCTTATTCTATTCCATCTACGAATTACATGGTAATGTAGCAATTTATAGGTTTTTAAAACCATGTTACTAAATTTGATACTACTGTAAGATAAGCAAGTTTATGCTTTAATAAATTTTAAAAATCTAGCAAACTAAGTCACCTGAATAATCAATACTTCTAAAAAGATTTTTACTGATATTTTATAATGATGTTAATATAATACCCTACAAACTAAATATATATGCAGAAATATAAGGATTTGTCTACCTGTGGGAAAAATAACAAATAAGGTGGTGTGAACAAAAATGTCAAGATCAATTTCTTGATCTCATCAGCTTTAAACACACTGGAAACAAATGCAGAAACTACTGTTTAATCCAAGTTTTCAAGAAGACAAATGGCAATATTTCTAGCCATGTATTTCCCATGTCGATTTAAAAACCTCAGATATTTAAAAATACCTGATTTTAAAATATCACATATTTCAGTTTGGGATAACATTTTAATTTGAGTCAGAGAAGCTACAACCATTACTGTAATATTGCTCAATATTTACAGAAAAAAAGGAGCATTGGAATAAAATTCAAAGAAATATTTAGCAAATGCATTATATGTCTTAGTCTATCATGAGATTCTTTTCAGGACAGAAAATATGTTTACTTAGTTTAAATGTGTGTTCTCCTTTTTCTAATAAACATTAGTTGAAATTAAATTATTTGTGTGGAATAAGATTGCTATAACTACAACATTTGTCCTGGGAATGCTTTTCAAATTAAGTAGGAAACATATATTTAACATTTCTAACTATAAACACTACATATAAGCTCTACGAGGGCAGAAAATTTTTTCTTGGGTTTGCTTGCTTCATTAAATTAATGAATATTTGGCTCCTAGAATGGTGCCACCATAGAGTAGGCTTGCCATAAATGTTTGCTGCATTTGAATATTCAAGATAGACATAGCAGATTAAAGTAAAAATAGAGAAATTGTTAAAAAGAAAAATTATTAGCAGTGACATAATTTGTACTGAAATATAAACTTTGGAGGTCTGAGAATAAAGGCATCCTTAAATGCATTGTTTCTCATACTTAGTCCCCAGACTAGCAGTACCGGTAGCATCACATGGGGATGTATTAGAAATGCCAATTCTTGCTGCACCCCTCAACCCTCGATCTACTGAATCAGACACTCCAGAGGTGAAAACAATCAATTTGTGTTTAACAACCCAACAGGTGATTCGGATGCACAAACATTTGAGAATCATTGCCTGCCTAGGCCATAAACCACCACATCCCCAGGGAGCTCAAACTTCTGGCAGCAAATGTTTTAAACTGAATCATCCCTAGAGAATGTCACTTGTCATCAGCTAAAGCAGAGATCTATGGTTGTCATTAGGACTCCACAGTGAAATCAATCATGTGACTCAACATTTGACCTGAAAGTCTTATCATTTAATGATTCTGTAATTATGTTTTGGATAAGGACCAAAAGTCACTAAATATTGATCCATCTACTCCTTAGAAGAACTTCATTGAAAAGATATATCTTTCTCTGTTTCTTTGGAGAAAGATTGCCAAAGAAATATTTAATGTTACAGTGCGCTCGTGCATTCAGGATATGTGAGAAACAGTCACTAAACGAGGTTTACATTTGCTAAAATTGTTCACCATGTCTATTTTATTTTTTACATTCATTCACTCATTTAATCAACAAGTAAAAAAATATTATGTGCCTACTATGTCCTATGTGTAGTGCTAGGTGCTAGAGTTAGAATTTTATGAAAAAAAGCAAACATGGTCTCTGCCTCCAGAGAGCTTATTATCTAATGGTAAAACCAATGTCAATTGAATAATCAAATAGACACAGGTAAAATCTCAACTGCTGCTACAAATTGCAAATCCTCTGTGTCATGAGAATACGTGTTAGTTGGGTTTTCCATTTAAAGGTCAGGAAAGACTTTCTTGAGAAAAGATTATTATTCAGAGATCTGAAGGATAAAGTTTTTTTTTATTCCTAGATTCATTAACTCCCCTTTCTCTGAACTCCTAATGTATTTGAGTTCAATAATACTCACAGCACTTTTCCTCAACACTTTATGTATGAATTGCAAGTTATCTAGGGAAGTCTCTTAATTCCCATTCTTCTTCCATATTCTTCATCTCCCATAATGCTTGATGTATTACTATGATAGGTTAGAGTTTCAAGAAGAATGAGATGGTATGCTCATTTGGTATTATTGAGAAAAATGTGTATAAGAAAAGAATTTCTTAAGAATGATTTTACAGCATTCCAGAATTAACAAGAGCTGGAAACTGATACCATTTCCAGGTTTGAAGGAGAAAAGACAAGTAATCATTGAAACCCTGTCAGAGTGATGGAACTATAGGATAGGTAACTAATAGGTATCCTGGTCATGATTGACTGGAAACACAGTCGATGCCAACCTGTGACACAGCAGGTTGTGAACATGGAACAATATCCCCAACTTTATTACTTCGTTCTCCTCCCACTGTGCTCTCTACTGACCATTCCAAACTGCAAGCTAGAAGACAGGAGATCCAGTTGATAACACCCGTAATGATTAAATGAGTGAATGAATAAAAAAAGTAATACTTCCAGGAACACAGTACAGGATGGAGAAGGGTAGGGAGTAAGTCTGGATGGGCAAATTAATAATATCCAATATAATCAATATACATGTACTGTTAGAAAAAAGCAAAAGAGAGGAAGGGAGAGAGGGAAGAAGAAAGGAAGTAAAGAAGGAAGACAGGAAAAGAAGAAGGGAGGAAGGGAGAATGGGGAGGAGGATGGGAGGGAGGGAGGGAGGAAGGAAAGGAGGGATGGTTCTTGTGACTTGGACAGCATTTAATCATAAGCTAAGGTTATATGTCAGTCAACTTCTCTGTACCGATGATATTTATGGTGCTAAAACTCTAAAAATGGTTATTTTTAACCTTTTTCAAATCACCAGAACTCCTCTGTTCCTGGGCTTCAAATTTTTACCATTTAGCTAGATAGCCAGAATTTGTCTTTCAGTGATGGTTGGGGAGCAGGGTCATTTCATACTTAAGAAAAGCAAAATAGGAAAGTAGTAATAAGATAGATTCATTCTCACCATCATGTTAAAGCATAATAAAACATAATACTGTAAATTCAAAATTCATCAAATTCCTCGTAATAGTTGAACACAAAAAATTACTTTATAATCATGTGACAACCTTCCTTAGAAATTTTTTTAATTTGATGAAACACAGAACATTCAAAAAAAAATACAGTCTCTGCAATAACCCAATCAATGAATTCAACCCTATGAACAGGTAAAATGTATTTGATAATCCTAATTTCTCATAGCACTATTTTCCAAAGTAGATATTTAATTTCAATTTTCATTTTTAATATTACAGCCCAACAAACTACTGTCTAGTAAAAATGTTTAATATTTAAATTAGACTTTCAGTCAACAACTGACACCTAAAATCTACTGAGAATTACTTATGTAGCAGGTAACCATAAAAAGTGCTGTGTGATGAATTCAAGAAAGAGTGGCCTCAAGTAATATGAAATATATATTGGAATTATGTTTTCCTTTAGAGTATAGGAAGTTTCACAGATATCTAGTATACAAGATGAAAAGAGCAATCACATCTTAAGTAGACATGAATTAAGAAATCAGCTTTTATATGTTATTAATTACTAATGTTTTAATAGTAGTTTACAGTTTAAAGATGTTTCCATTTTTACTATCTCTTTTGTACTCACAAGCATTGTAAGATCATTCATTTATGTATCATCATTTGTAGATGAAATTATTTCTGTCATTTTGTACATGAAAAAAATTATGATTCAAATTAGGGAGTCAGTAACAGGTTGAAACCAGGCTTTTTCTATGTTTCACCTCAAAGAAAAGAAAGACAAGAGCTGCTTGTGAGGATGAGAAAACAAAGAAATATAATAAATAAAGTAGATGGATTCATCCAGAATTGAGCCTGTCTACGTTAGTGTTAAAGGCTTACCTATTCTAAGTTTTCTAAAACATTGGCCAGCTTCCTTCTCCTGTCTGGAGCAGGAAACATCCTCCTCTGTCACTTTGCACAAGAATAGAAATGTTAACCATATGTTAGGACAAATTCCAACAGCGGTAATTACATTTTTGTTTCTGCGCATCCATTAAATTGCTGCCATGTTCCCAACCAAGATGGCAGTCCATCTAGTGAGGCTGATGAGATGACCCTCAGCTTTCTATCTGTCTGAGTCTGTTACTCATAAGAGTGTTTGAGGCACACTTCCAGGTAGCAAAGAGTGTGTGTCCAGACAAGCCCATTCATTGTCAGCAATCGAGGGCATGGAAGGCCCTGTGCTAAGATTTCCACAAAGATGGTCTCCTTGGAAAAGAAAATTATTCCCTTCCCCCATCTTCTTCTTCTTGCAAGTGTCTAGGGAAACTGGCATCTGGAAGAAAGCTTGAGTGGCATCTCTGAGCAACTCTGACTAGTGCCCTGATCCTACCACCAATAGGACTCCTGTCATGTTAATTACAGCCGTTTCAGTGGCCTTTAAGTTTCCTAAGGCTCCAAGCAGCAATTAGCACCATTCACTGCCTCAAATGGATTCTCAGTCACAGAGGCCTCATTTCTGAACCTGTCTGTCATTATTTGATCTCAAGACACCACTCTCCCCTCTTTGATTACTGGAATTGGCAGAAACATGAAGTCTACTGCAACAGATTCATGGCAAATTATTTAATATGAATTTTTAAATAAACTTTTGATTCAAATTTAACATATGTGTAGAACATTACACAACTCTTCCTATCACAAAATTAACAGATGTCATGTAACCATCACCAGGGTCAAGAAAGAAAACATTATCTCATGCTGGAAGCATTCTTGATGTTTCCTCCCAGTGACTACATTAGGGTAATCACTATCCTTACTTCTAAATTCATAGATCATTTTAGCTATTTTTACTTTTATATAAACAAAATAATACAGTATGTCTTCTTTCATATATTGTTTCCTTTGTTCAATACTGTATTTGGGAAATTCATTTATTTCTCTTGTGTAGCAGTTAGGATGTTCACTCTCCCTGTTAAATATTGTAGGAATATACCAACATTCCACTGTAGGAATATACCAGAATGTATTTATCCATTTGACTGTTGGTGGTCTTTTTGAGTAGCTTTCAATTGGAGGCTATTACAAATAATGCTACCGTGCATGTCTTATGCATGACTTTGGTTAATCATGTGTGTTCAGATTTTTTGAGTATATCATTAGGAATGGAAATAGTAGAAAAGTGAACATATGTATTTTTAGCTTTAGAAGATTCTGCCAAACAATTTTCCAAAGTGTTTTTACTAAATGACAGGCCAACAACAGTTTATGAAAATTCTAGTTATCCACTTTCTGTGAAGACTTGGTTTGGTCAGTCTTTTCTCATTTAAGCCATTCTGTGGGTTGTGTGGTGATATTTTACTGCGAGTTTAATTTGCATTCCTTTGATGATAATGATATTGAGTATCTTTTCATATGCCTGGTGGCATGTATGTATCATCTTTTGTAAACTGTCTTTAAGACATTTAACTCATTTTTGTGATGAGAGGAGGCAGTTGGCTATTGTTTTATTAATAGGTAGAAGTTCTTCATATATTTTAGGTCAAAGTCCTTGTAGGATGCATGTGTAACAGCTTCCTTCTTCCATGCCTGACTTATTATCTTTTGATAAACAGGAGTTCTTCATCTTGATGTAGTCCATGTTTGTCATTTATTCCTTGATGGATGGTACTTCTCAATATCCTATTTAAGAAATGTTTGCTACCCAGTGTCATGAGGATGTTCTCTTATGTTTTCTTCTTAAGTACAAAGTAGCAGTCAAGAGTTTTCTTCCTTTAGTATAAATTAAAGGTCAAGATTCACTCTTTCTCACATGGACTTTTAATTTTCTGATTGACTCAGTCTTGTTTATTTAAAAGAAAAAAAAATCCCTTCACTGGAGCACTTCAGTAAAGCCTTTTTCATAAATCAGGTGATTATATACATCTGAATCTGTTTCTTGACCCTATTCTTTCTCCATTGATCTGTATATCTTATCTGCCCTTGCTCCAATAACACATGTTCTTAATTTCCATGGCACTGCAGTAAGTCTCAATATCTGAAAAGTCTTTCAACTTTGTTATTCTTTAATATTATATTGGTGATTTTGGCTCTTTTTATTTCCATGTATATGTTAAAATCAGCTTATTAATTTCCACACATAAATGCCCACAATATATAGTTTATAAGACATCCTCCTTCATCATCTCATAATTATTATTATAACTATTGCCAAATTTATTATTCTGCTGTTGTTGTCCTGTATAGATATATTTGTATATGTTCACACATTTATCTTTATCACTACTTTTTATTCCTTCATGTCTTTCTATTTTTCTATCTCAGATAATTTTTCTTTGTCTGATTAAAAAAAATTCTTTTAGTATTTACACTAGTGTGAGTACACTGATGACAAATTCTATTACCTTTATTACAGATAAAATGTATTTATTTTGTTGCCACTTTAAAATTATTTTATTGCATCATCTTAGGGATTAATAATAATGATAATCCCACTGACTTGCTTAATAAGATTAATTCTACTCTCTTCTACTCTTTACTGTTTTCCTTGAAATGTTAGATGTCAGATTGGTACTGATTTGAGGGAATAAATCAATCTTTGCTTCCTATGGATATTTGACACTGGAAGTCAGCAGTATTTCTCTAATGCCTTTGGGTGTGAATACATTCATATTTAATCTGGTTGGGTTTTAAAACAAAATTTATAAATTAATAAATTTGTAAGTTAATGTCTTCAGTTTTGGAAAATTATTTTTTAAAAAATATTGCTTCTGCCTCTCATTTTTTCTCTCCTACACATCTGGAACAGCAAGTACAAATATAATATATATTTTTTTACCAACCCCATATTATCTATTATGTAATTTTACATAGTGATTATCTTTTCTGCTCTCTATGATTCAGGCTGTAAATATTCAACTTCCTCATCTTCTGTTTGTCTAATAATGGCTGAAAATTGTCATTCAATTCATATATTAAGTTTTGAATGTTAATCACTACAATTCTTCTAGACTTCGACATTCAATTCTCTTTCACTGGTTTTAATTCCCTAGGGAAAACATATCCATTGTCTATTTTCTTGAAGATACGAACTTATTTTAAACTTTATATTTAATAACTCCAATAACTGGGTCATCTGTCATTTTATTTTACTCTTGGCCTTTATCTTTAATATTCTTAGCAATTTTTTATTGAATGCCAGATATTACATATAGTAACTTGTGGAATCTCAAGATGTTGTTACCTTTTTCTAAGAGGATTTATCTTATTTCTTGTAGGTAAGTTAGAATAAGGGCAGATAATCTTAATTTGCTCAAGGTCAGAACTGACTCTAAGCTGTTTTACAGTTTTCGTAAGACTAGATCTGCATCTGGTTCTCCACTATACCTAAGTATAAGGTTTCCAACTAATAGCCTGAGTTGTTAATAGGCTGAATCCTTAACTACTTTCCATGTAGCAGTACCAAGCACCCCTCCTGACTGGAGATATTCAGGATTTATTACAAACATTCCAGACCTCTATATTTAAATAACAATAGCAGTATACATGTTTTGAAACAAGGGGTCAGTAGTTAAGGTTAGTTGCATATTGTACTATCAAGGTAGTGGTAGAAATGTGAGTCATCTTATAAGGTAAATTAACAACAACAAAAAAGACTCTGGTATATTGATATCAAATTACGGAATTTACTTATATAAGTGAAAATAAAAAAGAGTGACGTTTTCTTGATTAGTTATAAGCATGTAACAATGCAAATACATACACTCAAATTATTTTTCTTTAAAATTCTTGTGCCAAAATCTAAGCTTGTAAAAATTTAAAAATTGACTTTGATCATGGAATTTTGTCATTTCAACTTCTGTTTTTTCCTTCAATGAAAGGCACAAGAGGTTTCTTGTTTGTTTTGTTTGTTTGTTTATTTTGTTTTGTTTTGGTCAAAACCAGCAAGTAAAAATAAAATCCAAATTTTGTCATACTTCTTAAAGTTTCATATGTCTGTTGCAACTAGAATAAAAAGATGCAGGAAAAAGGCACTACTCTGTCAAAAGTTAATTCGCCCAATAGTCAGAATGTATTTTATAAATATGTAATTGGTGTATCTTCAAGATTATCCCTGGGTAAATATAATAAGGTGACTAATTATTTGGAAGATTTATAAAATGAGATGCAGAGATGTCAGAGACCATTCGTGGAGCACGAGATTGTATGGCCAAAAGTCCTTTAATTTGCTCTTGTATGTGTGAAATTTTAGACTTAGTTTGTTATCTTCTCTAAAATTAATAACTGCTTTTCACATAACAAAAAGCCTTTTATTGTAGCTAATGATCATTGGCTTTCATCACTACAATGAGGAGAAGATGAAAAATAATAGATTTCATTTACCTGAATAAGAAATTAAATGAGCTAACATGTATGACCTCTCAAAAATAATAGGAGATATGTTCTCAAAAGAACAACCTAATGATGGTTTCAGGGATCTTTAAAATGACAGACTGATTTATATCCTGAATGAAAGAACCTAATTTGGTAGATGAAAGCATTTTGGAGGGTTTGGGAAGCCAGGGAAGGGAAGGGTATACATTTGAATTTGAAATTCTGTTCCACTATTTAAAAGCTCTGTGACCTTAGGCAAATCACTTAAGGACTCTAAGTCTCAGTTTCTTCTGTTATAAGACAGAGGTAAAAATGACTTCCTTGTATGTTGGTTCTATGATTTAACGAATTAGTTTGCAGGGTTTGATACATAATCATAGATAATATTTTAAAAGCTTATATTTAATCCTCATAAACACTTTATTATAAAGATATTATTCGTTTTTTAGGAAGAAGTGAGGCACATTCCCAAGGCCACACAGCTACTAAGTAATGGGGCCCGGGTTTAAGGCAATCTTTAAGGCAATGTTGCCCTAAAGTTTATGTTTCATGCTGCCTCTCTGAATGAATACTTGTTTTCTTATTATAAGTGTGCTCAAAATAAAGGCACATGGATTGATTGATGGCAATATACCAGTTGGTTGTTGTTACAAGGGGATCCTCTTACATTTATGAGAGGAGATGCTTCCATGCTACTATTTTCGTCTTATAAGAAAGATACAATGTATTTGTTTACTCTCTTTAAGCTTATCCAACCCTATATCAATAACTACAATTATTCGTTGCTTCTTTCTGTCATTCTATTTGCTGTCATATTCCACCCCTCATTTTAGAGAATTAAAGCTAAAAATGGATTTCAATTCCAAAAACACAGTAACACATCCCATGTTATTCCCAAGGCTTATCCTCTTTCCTTTGTGTTTTAGTTTCTTGATCTGTGACCTTTTAATTTATCACATGTCTTTGGATAACTTAGTTGTCTAAAACAGTGGTACCTATCATTTTTAGCACCAGAGACCAGTTTCATGGAAGACAATATTTCCACAGACCAGAAGGGCAAGGGGAGTGTTTTGGGATTATTTAAACACATTACATTTATTGTGCACTTTATTTCTATTATTATTACATTGTAATATATAGTAAAATAATTATACAACTAACCACAATGTGAAATCAGTGGAAGCCCTGAGCTTGTTTACCTGCAACTAGATGGTCTCTGATATTGTTTGGTTGTGTTCCACCTAAATCTTTTCTTGAATTGTAGTTCCCATAATCCAGATGTGTCATGGGAGGGATCTGGTGGGAGGTAACTGAATAATTGGGACAGCTACTTCCATGCTGTTCTTGTGATATTGAGTGATTTCTCACAAAATCTGATGGCTTTATAAGGGGCTTTTCCGCATTTTTGCTCTTCACTTCCTTTTGCAAATGCCATGTGAAGGACATATTTGCTTTCCTTTCCATCATGACTGTAAGTTTCCTGAGGCCTCCCCATCCATGCTGAACTATGAGTCAATTCAACCTCTTTCCTTTATAAATTACCCAGCCTTGGGTATGTCTTAGCAACCTGAGAACAGACTAATGCAGTCTCATCTAGGTGTTATGAGAGATAGTAACAGACCATCAGGCCTTCGTTCTCATAAGGAGCATACAACCTAGATGCCTCACATGCACAGGTAACAATAGAGTTTGCAATCCTATGAGATCTAATGCCATCCCTGATCTGACAAGAGGTGGAGCTCGGAGGTAATGCAAGTGATAGGCACCTGCTGTAAATACAGATGAAGCTTCGCTCTCTTGCCCACCACTCATCTCTTGCTGTAAGGCCTAGTTGCTAACAGTTCCCAACAGGTCTATGGCCTGAGGGTTAGGGACACCTGGTCTAAAAGCATTTCATGCCAGGACATTTATGAATACTTCAATATTCATCATGTACTGGGTGTAACCATGCTTCAACATCCTGTGAATGTGATACAAACATTTTTTAAAACAAACTTTTATTGAAGTTCACAAAATGAATACTCTTGTAACCAGCACCTAGATCAAAGAAGGGAACACTACCAGCACCTAGGGACACAAGATGCCCATGTCTTGACCCAGTCACCTCCCCTCAAGGGTAAACACACTCTCCTGTCTGCTCTCCTGTAATGCTACAGGTTAGTTGTAGTAGTTTTGATTTTATATAAATATAATCATAGTATGCACTTTTAAAAGAGGTTTCCTTTGCACAGTTAGGTTTATCTATGTTGCTGGGTGTAGTTGTAGTCTATTCATTCTTATCGGTGCATAGCGTTTCACTGTCACTATACTATAGTGTGTATATATTTAATATACAATTTAAAGATTTTAGGATTATTTTCTAAATAAAGGCATTAAAAATAGTAATGCTATAAATATTGCTGTACATTTATTATATGAATATATGTACATATTTCTTTTTATTATATACCTAGAAATAGAATTGCTGAGACATAGGAGGGCTCATTATTTTTCAACATGTTTTATTTTTCAGAACAGTTTTAGATTTGTAGAAAAATTGAGCTACTACTACAGAGTGTTCATATACCCTGTGTCCAATTTCCCCCATAATTAACATTTTCTTAAACTATATTTGTTACAATTAATAAATAATATTAACGTATTGTCATTAACCTTTCATGCACATGGTCCCTGACTTACTATGGTTTGACTTAGATGTTTTTCACTTTATGATGGTGCAAAAGTGATACACATCCAGTACAAATCATACTTTGAGTGCCTTTTTAACCATTCTGTTTTTCATTTCAGTACAGTATTCAATAAATTACATGAGATATTCAACAATCCATCATGAAATAAGCTTTGTGTGATATGATTTTGTCTAATGGTAAGCTAATGTAAGGTGTTTGGTAGGTTATACGTATTAAATAAATTTTAGACTTACAATATTTTCAACAAAAATGGGTTTACCAGAAAATAACCCATTGAAAGTCAAGGAGCAACTTTTTTTTTTTTTTTTTTTTTTTTTAGATTTTCTTAACTCTAACCTAATGTACTTTTTCTGTTCCAGGTTCTCAGCCAAAATATTAGATTATATTTAGTAGTCATGTCTACTTATGTTCTTCCTGGCTATGGTGATTTCATAGGCTTTTTTGTTGTTTTTGAGGACTAGATTAGCCCATGCTCACATTTTTATAAAGAACTGCCTGAGTCTGAGTAATTTATAGAGAAAAGCGATTTGACTCACAGTTCTGCAGCCTATACAACAGGTATGGCTGGGAGGCCTCAGGAATCTTACAATTGTGGTGGAAGGGCGAAGGGGAAGCAAACACCTTCTCATGGCAGCAGGAGAGAGAGACAGTGAAGGGGGACGTGCTACACACTTTTAAAATAACCAGATCTCATAAGAACTCACTCACTATCAAGAGAACAGCAAGAGAGGATGTCTGCCCCCATGATTCAATCACCTCCCACCAGGCCCCTCCTTCAACACATAGGAATTAGCATTTGACCTGAGATTGGGGTGAGGACACAGAGCCAAATCATATTAAGGACTTTGAGTGTTTTGAGGAGCAGTGGCGAGTATTTTGTGCAATACTCCACATTGGAATTTTCTTCCCTTTTTTCTCCTGATAAGACTGAGGTTATGAGTTATTTGGAGAAAGCCCTCAAAAGTAAAGTGCCATTGTTATCATATCATATTAAGAATACTTAGTATCAACATGATATGACTGTTGTTGGGCTTTATCACCTGGATGATGTAGTGTTTTTCATTTTTCTCACTAAAAATTTTCTCTTCTTCTCCTACCCCACCCTAATTTTTGTATGCTTTGGAAGGAAGTCACTGTTTAGCCCACACTTACAGAGAACAGAATTATGCTCCCCCTCTTTGAAGACAGAGTATTTACATAAATTATTTTGAATTCTTCTATATGGGAAATTTTTCTCTCCTTCATGTATAAATTTATTTATTCATTTATATTGGCTTGGACTCATGAATATTTGTTTTATACTTTGAGTTATAATGAGCATGTTATTTTTTAATGTGTATACTGTAAGAATTTAATATCCACCAACTCAATGTGGGATTCTCAAACAATACTGTGATGTCCTTCTGAGAAACAGTGCTCTGTGAGTCTCCCCATGAAATTCTTCACGTATGTCAGACAGGGACAATGTATTATTCAGGATTCTTCAAAGATACAGAACCAATGGGATGGATGGATAGATAGATAGATTGATTGATTGACAGATAAGGGATAGAGGTGATTTATTAAAGGAATTGGCTCATGTGATTACGGAGATTAAGGAGTCCCATGAGAGGCTGTCTGCGAGCTGGAGACCCAGGGAATCCAATGACGTAGTTCAGTCCAACTCCAAAAGCCTCACAAGTCAAAGAAGCAACTGGTATAACTCTAAGTATAAGACCAAAGGCACAAGACCTCTGGGGAATTGCTGATGCAAATCCCGGAGTCTGAAGACTAGAGGATCTGGAGTCCTAATGTCCATGGGCAGGAGAAGAAGGGTGACCCAGCTTCAGAAGAACGGGCATATTTGCCTTTTCTCTGCTTTTTATTCTCTCCAGGGCCCCAGCTGATTGGATAGTACTCCTCACATTGAGGGTGGGTCTTTCACACTAAGTCCACCAACTCATAGGCCAATTTCCTCCAGAAATGCCCTCACAGACACATCCAGGAATAATACTTTACCAGTTATCAGGTATCTTTTAATCCAGTCAAGTTGGCACTTAAAATTAACCATCAAAGACACTAACTCCCCTTTTCCTTTGGACAAAATTTTCAGGGATGTTTGGATACCAAACAGCCTTAGATGATAGAAGTGCTATGTACCTCCAGGGCAGAAGGCTGTTGTGTTTACTGCTCTGTATAAAATACATGGGTCCCCTAAGGCCAGAATTACTCAAATATGACGCTAACCCACTGTGTGAGTAGTGTCTATGTAGACTCCTGTACATTGTCCTTAACTTTGGGGGCAAAGTTAATTGGTGCTCATGATTGTTTTGCTCTGAGTAATAAATTCCTTTGTCTTTTACCCTGCAGTCTAATGAATTCTGCAAGCATTCAAAAAGCCATGCTATACTAACATCTTAGCTAGGAAGCAAGATGAAATCTCAGGTTCTTCATCGTTCTTGACAACTCCCCACAAAAAAAAAAAAAACTCAGCAAAAAAAAAATTTTTTTAATGCTCACAAACAAGTATGTCTACTACTCTCCCATGTCAAAGTTTTAATGTAATTTCTGTCCAACCGCCAGCCGCCTACCTCCCTGGGCTGATGGCAACTGCTCTCAAAGTCACTTGTAAGAGTCTCACCTTTGCCCTGGCATATGATGCCACATACTGAGCCAGTGTCTGTGCCAGGAGCACTGAGTCTCATTGCTCACAAAGGTCAGACTCCTGGAATGATACCAGTGCTGGGCTATGAGAAGCAGCAAAGAAAATGTTTCCCTCTCCAAGTAGATGTTCCACACAATCTGATATATGAGCCCAAACTATTTCTTTAACCTAGAATACAAAAACACTTTCTTTCTTTCTTTTTTTTTTTTTTTTTTTTTTTTTAGACAGAGTTTTGCCCTTGTCGCCCAGGCTGGAGTGTATTGGTGCGATCTCGGCTCACTGCAACCTCTGCCTCCCATGTTCAAGAGATTTTCCTGCCTCAGTCTGTGGAATAGCTGGGATAACAGGGGCCTACTACCACACCTGGCTATTTTTTTTTTTTATTTTTAGTACAGATGGGGTTTTATTTTTATTTTAAGTATGTTGGCCAGGCTGGTCTCAAACTCCTGACCTCAGGTGATCCACCTGCCTCGGTCTCCCAAAATGCTGGGATTACAGGCATGAGCCATTGTGCCTGGCCCAAAAACACTTTGCCTGTGCTTCTTCTTTCTGCGTTAAGGTTTAAAAAGTATTTGGAAATAGCCTAACTAAAGTTACCCATAATGCTTGCAGATACCTCTAAAGGTTTTCTCTAATCAAAGCAAGGATGTGAAGTTTGGTTTCTGCAGATGTAGCTTTTGTGCAACATTCAGGGTTATTTTGGTCATGAATAATAGAAACCACAACCCAGATTAGCTTATGTTATAAAAATAATTAATTTTCCTTCTTAACAGCTTGAATTAAAAAGGAAAAAAACAAAAGGCCATGCAAGGCTTGATCCGGTTTACATATGTACTTAGCCTGTTGTTCTCAATGGCAATATTTTTTCAGCCTGTAAGAGTACAGTTTTATTTCAAAGCAGACCATGTGTGGCTTCAAGATGGCCACAAATAGCCACCAGGAACAGATGCTCTCTCATTTCTCATTTTCTGAATGAGAGAAAACGTGTTTCCTCCTCCAATCAAACAACAAAAACCTTAGGCTTCACTTAGTTGTCTCTGTACATCTTGAACCCATTGATCTCTAAAGATCATTTTAGATCAGGAAGGGAATATGTATAACTCCATGTAAACCATTGGCAGATACATAATGACACAATAGGACATGCAGCTAATGAATAATGGAGATGCAAAAACATATTATTGTGATATAAATCACTGGGAAAGCTCAGTTCTGCTACTAACTAGCTATTGAATTGCATGTTCATCATTCAGACTCACCTAAATGACCACATTTGTGAGATGGAGATAATAATTTCTGAACTTCTCTTTGTACAGACACACACACACACACACACACACACACACACACACACACACACCACTTTCCCACCAAGACTCTCAGTGCTGTTTCATATATCAAATAATGTAGTGAAGGTAAAAATGTACTGGAAATAATGAAGCATTATATACATTTTACCTCCTATCTAGCATTAAAATATACTCCCCATTTGTCAGATCTATATTTAAATGAGGCCAATTGCTCATCATAAGTTATCTAGGAATTATCAGTCAGCTTCAAATATTGCAATATCAGAAGGTTTTTTTTTTCCTCCTTTCACTGTCCTTTTGAAATCTCCTACAATTATCAGATATTTTCTACTCAGGCAGTAAAATCTGTTTCTCTAATGTCAAGGAAACAATCATTTAAAGCTCACCACACACACTAAGAGACAACATGCTTATGTATGAGATTGGTAGAAGGCAGTATCAATCAATATTATAATGCCAGGCACACAGGAGAAAATAAATATTAGGTGGTTTGATTACTCTTTTCTTCCAAGTATCAAATGCTCTTTAAAGTTTCTTACTGAAATCACTCTTTATCTTTCCCATTAGATAAGGTATGGGTGTTAGCCAAGAAAGTAATGGCTTTGTATGTGTAGCCCAATAAATAGAGCTTAAAAGTTTATTATCAAACATATTGCACACTGCAATAAAAGTGATCTATGCTCCTGAAGCCCATTCAGCACATAGAAAAATGCCGAAGGGCCAAGATGGGTGTTTGTCAACCCCCTGGAAAGGCAGCTACATGCAGACGGAAACATCAGCTTGCCAGAATACATTCTTCTTTCACTCTCAAATACAAAATCAGTTCCAATTGAAAATGTTTTAGAGAACATGCTATGCAAATGAAATGGATTTAGCATTTACCAAATGAATCAAATCTGGACTCTGTGTAGGAAGGAGCCTGGATCTTGAACCACATACTGAACCTGAAGTCTAATTCCTTTAACTTCCTAAAAGTTCTTATCTTTGCAATCATATGGCACCCTTCTCTTCTACATCAGAAGTTGCACTTTGGTAGCTGATGAGGGCATTCTTGCTTATAGATGTGCATTGTTTGGCTTGCACAGTGTTTCAAAAAGACTTGCAGCTTCTCCCATAGACAGAGAAGGAAACCAGGCAGGCCTGGCTCCTTGTGCTTCATATTGTCTCATGATGGAAGGGTGAGGTCGAGTATCCATGGTGGCTTATCTGCATGTCTGCCCTGCTGCTTTTGGTTTTGTTTGTTTGTTTGTTTATTTTAAAGGACAAATAATACTGTGAGCCTATGCTTCAGAGAGGAGAGGAAGAAGAGAAACAAAAGGGAAGATTTGCTTTTCTTGTGGAAGTGAAGAATATTTCACTTTCTTTTAAAATAGGCAAAATTTCTAAAAACTGAGAACCTTGAGGAAAGTATACTCCCCAGCTTGCTCTTCTCATTTACATTACCATTTCATCCCATGAGGAATCTGAGTTTGCGATCCCTGTATTCGATAAACCAGAATCCAAGTGATAGTTGTTATCCTGCCATACTCAGCATGCAACTTGTCTTTTCTCCCATTTATTTACATTGTTCTCAGGTCTTGGCATGACTTCCTCACCCCCTCACCCTCTTAAATTGAAAGCCCCTACACTAACAGGTAATGTCCCATTTCCTCTTTGAAGGCTCTATCATGACTATAATTGTAAAGCAATATTTAAAGGTGACATCTCTCATTGCTATGCTTTAAATATCCCCTCAAAAACTCATGTTGAAATTTAATCCCCAATGTGGCAGTGTGAAGAGGTGGAGCCTTTAAGAGACAGTTAGATGGTGAGGTTTCTGTTCTCAGGAATGGGCTAATCCATTCATGAATTAACAGGCTAATGAATTAATAGGTTAGCATAAGAAGGAAAACAGTGGCTTTATAGGAAGAGGAGCAGTGACCTGAACTGGCACATTAGTATGCTCAGTTCCCTCACCATGTGCTGCCTTTCACTACCTTGGGACTTTGCAGAGAGTTTCCACCAGCAAGTGGGCTGTCACAAGATGCACTGGTCACCTTTGGATTTCCCAGCCTCCAAAACAGTAAGACATAATTGTATTTTCTTAATAAATTACCCAGCTTTAGGTGTTTTTGTTTTTTTTTTTAGACAGAGTCTCGCTCTGTTGCCCAGGCTGGATTACAATGGCACAATCTCACTGCACTCCAGTCTGGGCAAGGCTCACTGCAATCTCTGCCTCCCAGGTTCAAGCAATTCTCCTGCTTCAGCCTCCTGAGTAGCTGGGATTACAGGCACATGACATCATGTCTGGCTAATTTTTGTATTTCTAGTAGAGATGGGGTTTCACCATGCTGGTTAAGCTGCTCTCGAATTCCTGACTTTAGATGATCTGCCTGCCTCGGCCCCCAAAGTGCTGGGATTACAGGTGTAAGCCACCATGCCTGGCCCCTAGGTATTCTTTTATAAGCAACAGAAAATGAACTAAAACAGTCACATGTATGACTTCTGTGTTATTAAATTCTTGTCTTATCACACCATCAAAATTGTAAACAGACAACAAACTCCAGTTGCTCTGTGTTTCCTACTTGCTTTGTACATACCTAATATTCTTCCATTGACTTCCTGATTGATTCTGATCCAAGCAGTAAAGTGAGAAGATGTTGTCAGACCTCAAAAACTGCACTGGCAAGTTTAGAGCAGAGAAGTCACTCGGCATAAACTCTCTCCTCCTTTCTTTTGTTCTTTTCCCTCCATCTTTGAACACAGGCTGAAATACCATCCAAACACTAAAGCCCCCCACCCACATCTTGAACCAGTCTGGTAAGCCACCTGGACCCAGACCCCTATGCCTGGTATGAATTTTCTCTTTAATAGACAATACAATGAGTAGTTAAACGTGTGTAAACATATAAATCAACTAGAGAAAAGCAATCCTTAGGGATATAGACTGCTCAGTGTGTTTTGAAAACATTCAGCAGGAAGATAATGCCAAAGGGATTTCAATAGAAAACTACACTTTATTTCTATGGCTTCTTGAGTAGCTGGGTTTTAAATATTTGGGTTTGGAGGCTTTACTCTTAACTCTGTGGCCTGCTATGTTTAGTGTCTATCTTTTTATAATATGTCAAAATGAAGTTGTCAAGTTTATCTTAAAGTAAGCACATCCGGTAATTTTCATCTTTTGCTGAAGGTTTTGTTCAGGAAAAGAGCCTGCAAATCTCATAAGATGAAGAACTTTTCAGAACTCATAGATCTTATTTAATTCTTTGATCTAAAGAACAATGCCATCTTTCTTACTGTATTTGAGTATTTCAGAGGATTCCATTCCTAGTTCCAAACAGGAATCATTGACATGTGCAGAAAAAAAAAAAAGCAACACTACTGAGGACCTCCCAAAAAGTTTGTAGTTTGGTTCTGTGTGGTTTATTTTTATTCATGTTTTACTCAAGCTGCTTTGCCTATTTCACAAGCATATGTACCATATGCGAGCAAAGACTGCTAAAAGCTTTTTTAAACAGAAATCCTAAGAAGGAAGAAATGAAACTAAACAGAAAGAAAATGAAATTAGTAGTTCTTAGCAACGTATGCTTAGAAAGGAAGGCTGACAAACGAGGATTCGTGTTCCTAAATTCTTAGTACAGGCAGCAAGACATTTATAAGGAGTGGAGGATTGAAGAGATGAAATTATGTTTCATTTAAAAACACAGCTCCCTAAATGAGACCCAAGAATAAACACAAATACCCACTGTCTTGTTTTTCTGATAGTTGTATTTGAAATGGAATCATCTAGTAGAATACAAAAACACACAATTGAAATCATCTGACATTTTTCTTTGTTCCTTAACGTATTGAATATGTTCAGCTTATGAATACAGAATTAAAGATCCAGAAGAAACCAGATTTATCTAACAGCCCAATAAATCAGAACTTATTTGTTTTTTTCTTATGGTCAGAGGGGCAAGTTATGCAATTCACTAACTTTCATTCCAGCTTGTTAAAAGAAAGACGAGAAATCAATATTTAAGGAATCTGCGAAGATTAATAACACTCGGTACTGAGTAGGCCCTCATTAAATGTGTTTTGAAATGTATTTTAGATGTGTAAGCTAATATTTTATAAATGCTTACCATTTGAGAAAAAATATTTTCACAGTCATCATTGTGTGTGGTACAATCAATAGATTTTTTTTTTCAAGTTGGAAATTGAATAAAATATTCCCAATGTCACAAAGAAAACTGAGGGAAAGGGCAACATGTGAATTTTCCAAAGTCATTCAAGTAAGGATAATACCACTTCCAAAAAATAAATGTTGCTACTTTCAATCTACATCTGGTCCTACCCACCAATTTCCCCAAAGAGTTCTAAATATGAAGTAGAGGACAACAACTAGCCTTGTTTTCATTCCTAAACTGATAGACACCTTGTGTTGATCTATGAGTTTATAGATCTCTATAAAGAACTACCTGAGACTGGGTAATTTGTACAGAAAAGAGGTTTGATTGGCTCACTGTCCCATTGGCTGTACAGGAAGCATGGTTGGGGAGGCCTCAGGAAACTTACAATCATGGCAGAAGGTGTAGGGGAAGCTGGAATGTCCTATATGGCTGGAGCAGGAGGAGGAGAGAGCAAAGGGAGAGGTGGTACACACTTTAAAACAACCAGATCTCATGAGAACTCTATCATGAAACAGCACTTGGGAGATGGTGCTAAACCATTAGAAACCCCATCCACTAATCCGGTCACCTCCTACCAGGCCCCATCCTCAACGCTCGAGAAATGTTGGATTCCACATGAGATTTCAATATGATGAATTTGGATGGGGACAACCTGAGATGTGGATGGGGACAAAGAGCCAAACCATGTCACACCTGGACCACAGAGTACATAGCTGTACAGCTGTGTATCTATAGGATAGCAGATACCAAGCTGCATCTTTGAGAGGCTGGGATGTCAGTGGATGTCACTGTGAATGCAAACTTTAAAGACAGACTTCTGGAGTTCAAAACTCATCTTCATCACTGTATTAGTCTCCTACTGCTATGTAATAAAATACCACTAACTTAGTGGTGGAAAATGCTGTATGTTTATTGTCTCCCAGCTTCTGTGGTTCAGGAGTCCAGGCACAGCATAGCTGAGTTCTCTGCTCATGGTTTCACAAGGCTGCAATCAAGCATAAGACAGATGCATTGTCACCTAAAGCTCAGTGTCCTCTTCCAAGGTCATTTAGGTTGCTGGCAGATTCAGTCTTTGTGGCTATGGAGTTCACAGCTTGCTTCTTCAAGTTCAGCAGGCAAACTGCTTGCTAAAGGAAAGTTTCCAGTCCCTTGTTTAAAAGCTTTGACTTGATTAGACTGGGTCCACCCAAGAAAATCTGCCTTTTAAATTAACTCAAAATAAACTTGTCAAAGACCTGAATTAAATTGGCAAAACCGCTTCAACACTGCCATATGCCATTGGTTAGAAGCAAACCACAGGTTCCGCCCATACTCTAGGAGAGAAAATTGTGCAATGATCTGACTCATTAGGGGTAACTTTAGAATGTGTCTGCATCATTCACCTCTAATACATTCAATTTTGTGCAAGCTATTGAACTTCTCCAAAACTCCCCTTTTCAAATATGTAAAAGAGAACAGATGAACCTGCCTCCTAGGATTGCTTTGAGGATTAAATAAAAGCTTATATGTAGAGCACTTAGCACAATTACAACACATTCTTCAAACGTGTTAGCTATTATTTTCAATGAGTATATTGTGCAGAAGATGAACCATTGTAAAGCAATTTTGAGCTACCTTGAATTATTTTTAAAATAAGAAACTATGTGTAGTGAATTAATAGAGTATGTGTGTGTATGCATTTATGTATATATACACATATTTTTATGTGTGTATAGGTGTGAATAATTTATATATCCCTTGTATATATATGAGGTAGTCTCACCAAACTTTTAAAACTTTTATTCTCGGGTCCTTCTTTAAAAATAATTATATCTCTTTAATTTCTAATTGTGCAGCCTTTCAAATAAGTGTTAGAAATTCATTTATAAGAACCTGGTAAATAGAAGTGTTTCCAAATCATGTTTTATAAAACTCTTATTAATAATGAACTTTTGTTTTATTAACTGTTAGGTATTGAAAGGATAACTCAGTCTAATAAATCCACAATATTTGGGTTTAAATAATATTTTAAAGTTTATTTCAAAATTTCTAAAGTGTTGTGGTACATGGAACCTCTTTTTTCCCTTGTAAGTCCTTCTAGGTCTCCTGTTTCTCAAAAGACCCTCTAGGTTAATTGTGGGCTGGAAGTTCACACCAGGAGGAAAAATCTCAAACACATGCCTTTGATCATAGCTGTTTCCCCTCTTTTGCTCCTACCCATCTCTGCATGATGATTCATGTTTCTTTTTGTGTTTGAGTTCTTGTGTTCCAGATGTAATCCATAAGATATTTCACTTCATTTTCACAATGCCACTAGGAGATAAATAATCCAGACTTCATTTTACGGAGTCTCATGAAGGCTAATTCACTTAAGCGTGTCCCACCCTTACTAGAAGCCAGTTGTCGAATTCAAGTCTTCCCATCTCTATGTGATTTCCATCCCATTGCTGATGGTTTTCTAGGCTGTTTAGTGCGGTCTAATGCTAAGATATAGCAACAAAGAGCATACACAGCTAATTAAAACATTCCCCTTTACTGGGGAAGAGGGTATGAAAAAAAATATTCTGAACTCTTGAATCACGAATACATGCCTTAGTAAGAATTTCCTGCATACTGAATTCCACTATATAGCTAGTAATATTTTAATGCATTTTAAACACATTTTCACATGAATGAGGTTTGGCATGATTGCTCTTGCAATAAGGAGGAAATAATGAGAAAAAATCAGTTCACTAAATGGACAAGGCTTCAATTTTCAAAATTGCAAAATTGCATTGTATAATAAAATAACCTATAATGTTTTTAATTTTTTTAACTTCGGCCTCATGGGAAAAAACATGCTTATATATTTAAGAATAAAGTGCACGGTGGCTCACGCCTATAATCCCAGCACTTTAAGTGGCCAAGGCAAGAGGATCACTTGAAGTCGGGAGTTTGATACCAGCCTGACCAACATGGAGAAACCCATCTCTACTAGAAATACAAAATTAGCCAGAAGTGGTGCCACATGCCTGTAATCCCAGCTACTCGGGAGGCTGAGACAGGAGAATCACTTGAACTTGGGAGATGGAGGTTGCAGGGAGTCCAGATAGTGCCATTGCACTCCAGCCTGGGCAACGAGTGAAACTCCATCTTAAAAAAAGAAAAAAAGGAGTAGTTTCCAAGATGTCATCTCTGAGAAAAAAAAAGACAAACAAAAGTAGCATGCTGATGGCTTTTTAAAAATTAAATAATTTCTCTTTAAAAAAATTTTTTTATTTGAGGTTTCAGGTACAAGTGCAGGTATGTTATATAGGGAGATTAATGTCACAGTGTTTATACAGATTATTTTGTCACCCAGGACCTAGTACATAACAGGTTTTTTTTCTGATCCTTTCCCTCTTTCTAAGCTTCACCTTCAAGTAAGCCCCAGTGTCCATTGTTCCCCCCTTTGTGACCATATGTTCTCATTATTTAGCTCCCACTTGAGAACATTTGATTTTCACTTCCTGCATTAGTTTCCTAAACAAGATGGCCTTCAGTTCCCTCTATATTCCTGCAAAGGACATGTTCTCTTTTTGTATGGTTGCATAGTATTCCATGGTGTATGTATACTACATTTTTAAAATCCAATTTGTCATTGATGGACATTTATGTTTATTCCATGTCTTTGCTATTGTTAATAGTGCTACAATAAACACATGTGTGTATGTGTCTTCTGATAGAATGATTTATACCCTGCTCAAGGCTGTGGGAGCTTATCTCTTGCATCAGTGTGTCCTGGATGTGAGACGTGGAGTCAAAAAAGGTCATTTTGGAATTTCACTTTTTTACTGCCCCACTGGATTTTGGACTTGTATGGGGCCTGCAGCCCCTTTGTTTTGGCCAATTTCTCTCATTTGGAATGACTGTATTTACCCAATGCCTTTACTTCCATTTTTTTCCGGAAAGTAACTAACTTGCTTTTGATTTTACAGGCTCCTTGGTTGAAGGGACTTGCTTTGTCTCAGATGAGATGTTGGACTGTGGACTTTTGAGTTAATGCCGAAATGAGTTAAGACATTGGGAGACTATTGGGATGGCATGATTCATTTGAAGTATGAGGACATGAGATTTGGGAGGGCCAGGGGTAGAATGATACAGTTTGTGTTCTCACCCAAATCTCATCTTGAATTCCCACAAGTTATGGAAGGGACCTGGTGGGAGGTAATTGAATCATGGGGACAGGTCTTTCCCATGCTGTTCTCATGATAGTGAATAAGTCTCACAAGATCTGATGGTTTTCAAAATGGAGGTTTCCCTGCACAAGCTCTCTTCTCTTCTCTGCTGCCATGTGAGACGTGCCTTTCACTTTCCACCATGACTGTGAGGCCTCCCTAGCCATGTGGCACTGTAAGTTCATTGAACTTCTTTCTTTTGTAAATTGCCCAGTCTCAGGTATGTCTTCATCAGCAGAATGAAAAAGACTAATACATATTCCTTTGGGTATATAGCCAGTAATGAGATTGCAGGGTCAAATGGTAGTTCTCTTTCATCTCTTTGAGGAATAGCTACACTGCTTTCCACAATGGTTGAACTAATTTTCACTCCTACCAACAGTTTATAAGTGTTCTCTTTACCACCTCACCAGCATCTGTTATACTCTGACTTAAAATTAAATAATTTCTTAGTGTTTTATTGTTATGTTACATTTGCTCCTGGTGAAAATATACTCCACTCTTGCAAATGGAACTTATGTGATAGTCAAAACTTCTGGAAGTTCCACCATGTTGCAATGTTTAGGTGTTCTAAGCTCTTATTTTAGGAAATAAGGCATGGGGTATAAGTAAAAGAAAAATTTAAAAAGAAATTTAAGGTAAAAACATTACCACAAATACTGTAAGTTCTTATGTATCTTATTATACCAAAGATAGCTTAATGCATTTGTCCTTCACAACTTTATTTTACTATCCAAGAGTTGACCAAGATATATTTTATACTTCATCTCCACTTCTTCACCTTTTCCCTGTGAGCATCCTTTAAATCCCCTTTCACATCAGTGTGAAAATTGTGGGGGATGGAAGAGCTCAGAATTGTTTATTCCAGGTCCTGTATTAAACCCTGAAATCAGTTCCTATCCGTGTCAGGAACAGTTATGTTATTTCTTGTGATGTCTTGCAAACATTTAATTGTTTCAAAATTTATTATACATATTTTATTCTTTTCATAGGTTTATTTGATTTACATAGTTAACTCAATATACAGGATATTTTAAGATAAAGGAATGCAAAACTTTTATTATATATCTGTTTGGTTACAATGAAGACTAACCTAGGCCTTGTCTTCTAAATCAGTGCTGTTCAATAGAAATTTCTGTAATGAAATGTTCTACAATTTCTTCAGTGTCCAACAGAGTAGCCACAGGGGGTTATCGAGCACAGAACATGTGGCTAGAGTATCTCAGAAACTACATTTTACATTAATTTATTTTTGGTTAACTTAAATCTGAAGAGCCACATATGGCTAGTGGCTATCATGTTGGAAAGTACAAACATGTACTTGTAACATGCTTGCATTATCACTCTTATCAATTAAGATAAAGTTGGGTTCTGTGTAACAGTTAATTGAACAAGGCAGGAGTTTACTTTCTTTCAAAAATCAAAATTTTTTTGTGGAAATCTGTCTGAAATGGTAGGAAAATGAAATGGTATTGCAGGGATGTTAGAGATCCTTACTCCATCTAATATTTGGTTCCACCCATATGTGAGCCCTACTCCTAGGACTATATTGTAACCCAAGATGTATGGAGTTCCTTGTACCAGCTAGAAATTAGGTAGAGATTTTAAAAAAGAAGAAAATAAAGTAAATTTTTATTTTCATCAGTCTTTTAAATCTCATTTCCTGGTTCCCAGAACCTGGTCTTGACACCTGTTCACATTATGTTGTCTACAGTTAGCTTCAAGATTACATGTGACTGCAAAAGACAGTTGAGAATGTGTAGTCATTCGTTCAGGAAAAAAAATAAACATAGGGGTTTTATTGCTATGGAAGGAAGGGGAAATGGAGGTTGAAATGATCATAAGCCTGTTCTTCATCACTTAATAAGAAGAAATATAAACTTAAAAGAGGCAGAGAAAGAGTATATCAGGGTAAAGACTGGCTGCTGAAAGAGAAAGAAAATATTCTAAAGATGAAATAATATCACTCAATGAAACTACCTAAGGTGGTTTCCGTTTTATATTTGTAGGTTTCACAAACATGAATTTGGAAACAAGTAGATGTAATTGGCAGCATTTCAGAGTATGTGTATGTTTTGATGTTACTTTTGAAAACTTCATGAAGATCCCAGTTTCCCCCAGACTATGGGCTATCATTCAATATAGTTCTGCATACACACATACACACACACACACACACACACACACACACACAAATGTGTAAATATGAATGGCTTTTTCACTTCTAAGTTCCATCAACAGCTACTATCTTACTGCCTAAAGGACAATTATCTTCTTTTAGATAAATCAGAAAGCAACTTAGTGCAGAGAAAGAGTGGTAACCCTGACTAAGCAAGGTGTTATATATAGCTTTCTTTAAAACTGTATCATTTGCTCTGGGATTTCCTGACTGCTTTCAGAATCCTCTAAGCCAGTGCTACTCCAAATGTGGTCCAATGACTAGAGCCTTCCTCTGAAATATAGAGAGATAAGTACAGAAATTGTGAGTAGGCATTTAGGAACCTTGATGGAAGCTTGACAGAGAACAAATATGTCTGTTGAACTGATAATAAAAATTGGAGTCTTATGTTTTGCACGTCTTATTAATTTTCTAGTAACTTTTATTATATTTTATAAAGGTGATGGTCCTAGATATATTGGATTTTTTAAAAAAGAAAGCAATTAGTTATTTATCTCAGGTAGTCAGAAGCACAGATCTAAGCCCCTCTTTTCACCTTTCACTTTTGCTATGTAATGCAAATGCTATGAAACTTTCCAGCAAAGTTTCAACTGTGACCACAACCACAATCAAGGGGCAATTGTTGTTTTACAAATGTTAAAAAGCACAACCTCGGCAAAACACTCTTGAGTTGCACACTGAAAGGAGAATACCCTTGTCCTATCTCTGTTCCTGGGGAATGTGCTCAGTGGCTGGCCAACCTTGTTTAACTTGGGACTTACTCTGAAAATTACAAGAGGAATGGAAAAATCCAGATTAGCATGATTATGATTGTTGCACAGGTTTTGTGTGGTGGTTTTACACATTAAAATAGCACTGCAGAAAGAAAATTCCCAGAGCTGGCTGCTTACTAAAGGAAGACACTACCAATATGTGCCCTAGTTTCAGGACCATATAACAGCCTTCAATCCATCATCTGTCGACTCACTCCACCACTGATTAAACATACGTAAGTTACAGAGACCCAGAATTCCCACGAAGTGGGATATAGGCCAAATTTCTCATTATCACTCACAGCTTAGAATTCTTTTGCTTGAACCCTAAAATAAAGTTAAAGACAGCAGAAAATGGTAAGCCTAAAAACACTTCCAAAGGCATAAAAGCAAAAACAAAATTTAAAATATATCATTTTCATTAAAGTAAAAAAAATGTAAATCAATGTGCAAGAGTAATCAATTTATCTTTCATAATCTCCATAAAATTTCTTTCTTCTATCATCTTTTTCCAAATATTTGTATTCATTTATATATAAATATTATAGAAATATATATAGAAATATATTTATTTGCTTGTGAATTATTTATAACTATTTCATATGTGTGTGTGCATATATATATATACAAAATGTAAGAAAAGTAAATCTTTCATATAGATCTATGACTTTGTTACTTTTTTGGATATAGAAAAGAAACAAACCAAAAAAGAGCATTAACATCTTAGTTTTATAAGAAGTCATTCTAAAATTTGGCTCCAATATATTTTCCAATCTCTCATGTTCCATATCCCTTCTTCCATTGCATCCTGGCTACTTAATACCACATAAACTTGTCATAAATGTTTTGCTTCTGTCTTCAATTCCTTATGCTGATTGAATTCTTGAGGACAAAAACTAAGTCTTCTTTATCCTTGTCTACCCAGAACATTGAATAGGAAGTCGCTCATAGAAGGAATTCAGTGAATATTTTTCAATTAACGATTTTCCTTATTCTTTCTTCCTCATCCAATTTGTTAGACAATTGCTTCTGGGATAATGAAATTTTCAGAGAACCTCTTCCAGCATATCTTTTTCCTTCAAATTATTAAAGCAATTAAGGGCACATACACACGTACAATCCGACTTATTAGATGTAAAGGAAAAAAATTAAAATATCGCAAGTTTCCTCTCTCTCTTTTGATACCACAGAAAAATATCCTTCTAATCTAGGCATAGTTTTCTAAGAAACGGTTGGTGCAGGCAAAAATGGTGATGTTAATGAACTTATTAATATTAAGAACATAATGGGTGAATATCCCTTTTTAGTTGCTTTTTTTATTCTTAGGGGGATCTTACAAGGGGTTAAAATGTTTTTTGAAGTATTCTTGGGACTACAAGTTGTTTACACAATCAGTGTTAATTTCTTCCTTTCATAATACATTCACTCCTGTCTCTCCAGCTTGTCCATTGGAGTTAGGTAGATTTACACTGGTGCATCTCCCCAAAAGCAATTAAATCAGACAAGGAAACATATCTCTCCTGTGGTTTATTTCATTCTAAGACATAGTAAGAGAGAACAATATGTGCTACTAATTTTAGCTGAAATATTTTAACTGAAATAGGGAGACACATTTATTAAATCACATTATTCTGGATGAGTCATTTTTATCAGTTAAAAATTATTTTTTTGATTCATAACATAGCCTGAGTCAAAACATGTTAACAATTAGATTTTATCAATCAATATGTTTAAAGGTGAGTGAGGAGAAAATAGGAAAAAAAAGATCCTGACAGTCATGACCATTTTTCAACCCAGCCCATAAAGTAGAATATACAATCAAATGTTCAATTTATATATTCAAAACAACCAGATTATTTGATATCCAATTCAATTTTTGATTCCTATGTATAATTTTGAAGATATTTTGTTATTTGCATCACTTCAAGGGCTTTGCTTGCTTTCTAGGTTTTAGTGTGTCTCTATGCAGAGAATGCCATCTGGTTTTCAGTCATGGGGTAGGTCTGGAAGGCTTGGTGGTCTCCTAAACCACTTAGCCATCTTGAAAAACAAGGCTCAGAAGAGCCCTGTTTACTGAATGCCTGATGTAAAATAGACACAAAATAAGCATTCTATAAGTGGTGTTGACAGAATAATTTAAGCCATTTATCTAAGGCCCTCATATTCACTTCTGACTGAATGCCATCTGTTCCTTAGTTACAGTACTCACTAATGAAAGGAGTGACTGGATACCCCACAATCCAGAAAGTACAAAAATATTGTTATTTTACTAACAAATTAAGAACATTACAGAGCAAAATCACGGGCAAGAGTGTCAGACTGCTTAATGCCAACATGTTTTTCTACCACACACTAATTGGCAGATCATCAACTGATTTCACTTCTCTTTGCCTCGATTTTATCTTTAGGAAACATGGGGAAATTAATAGTATGTCCATAAGAAGATTGTAATGATTAAGCAAAATGTTTGGAACATGTTTAGAATCATGTATAAAGTAATCTCTCACAAAATTGTTGATATTATCTGAATTAGTCTGTTCTCATGCTGCTAATAAAGACATATCCAAGACTGGGTAATTTGTAAAGGAAAGAAGTTTAATTGACTCACAGTCCAGCATGCCTGGGGAGGCCTCGGGAAACTTACAATGATGGCAGAAGGGGAAGCAAACATGTCCTTCTTCACATGGGAGCAGCAATGAGAAGCACTAACCAAAAAGGGGAAAAGTCCCTTATAAAACCATCAGATTTTGTTAGAATTCACTCACTATCATAAGAACAGTAGCATGGAAGTAACTGTCTCCATGATTTGATTGTCTCCCATGGGATCCTTCCCATGATACATGGGAATTATGGAAGCTACGATTCAAGATGAGATTTGAGTGGGAATAGAGCCAAACCATATTATTCTTGCCCTGACCACTCCCAAATCTCATGTCCTCATATTTCAAAAAACACTCATGCCTTTTCAACAGTGCCCCAAAGTCTTAGCTCACTCCAGCATTAACCCAAAAGTCGAAGTCCAAAGTCTCATCTCAGACAAGGTGTGTCCCTTTCACCTATGAGCCTGTAAAATCAAAAGGAAATTAGTTACTTCCTAGATACAATGGAGGTACAGGTATTGGGTAAATACATCTGTTCTAAATGGAAGAAATTTGCCAAAATAAAGGAGCTACAAGCCCCATGCAAGTCAGAAATCCAACAAGGCAGTCGTTAAACCTTAAAGTTCTAAAATCATCTCCTTATGCCTCACATCCAGATCACAGTGATGCAAGAGGTGGGCTCCCATAGCCCATGTGTCTTTGCAGGGTACAGCCTTTCACAGGCTGGTGTTGAGTGCCTCTGACTTTTTCAGGCAAATGGGTGTGAACTGTAGGTGAATCTACCATTCTGGAGTCTAAAGGACCATGATCCTCTTATCACGGCTCCAAGAGACAGTGCCCCAGTGGGCAGGTTTTCATAAAACCATGTGTAAGAATTTCTGCCTTAGCATTTTGTCAGTGTCCTGAACTGAGGAATATTATTATTAAAAATCCTATTAAATTCTCTACTTTATCCACTTCAGAGGTGTTGTTTATCAGAGCACATTCGATACGTCAGAAGCTGTGGTAAAATCTTTACATATATTAGTGCAAGTAGTCCTCACTACAGGTGCATGAGGTACATAGTAACGCCATTGTCCTTCTTATACTTATAAAGGAACTGAGGTTTAGAGGTATTAAATATCTTGCCCAGGGTCTCACAATAAGTGATATGGCCAGGATGTAAATTCATCCAGGGTGTACTGGGTTGAACAATGCCTGTCACTTTAAAATTAATGTCCACTAGGAACCTTAGAATGTGATATATTATTTGGAAAGAGAGTATTTGAAGATATAGTTAATATGATGTCATCCTGGGTTGTTCCTAATCCAATGACTAGTATCCATATAAGAGAAAACAGAGATACGGGGACACCATACAGAGGGAAGACAGCATGAGAAGACAGAAGCAGAAATTGGAGTGCTGCAGCTGCAAGTCAAGAAACACCAAGGATTGACAGCAACACCAGAAACTACGACAGGGCAAGGAAGGAGTCTGCCCTAGAGCCTCAGGGTGGCCCTGCTAACACTTTGATTTGAGATTTCTGGCCTTTAAAATTTCGAGAGAATAAATTCCTGTTATTTTAAGCCAACTGGTTTATGGGAATTTGTTACAGCAGCCCCAGGAAATTAAAACATGTGTGTACAGAAAACAAATAAGCATTTTCTATGTTATTAAAATACCCAGGATAAATTTAATTGCTTATATTTTAGACATGTTTTGTCAAATATGCTTTGTTGATTTGGGAGCTGGAATCATTCTCTTTGCCCAGTCCAAAAGTTAGTAGTAGTTAGTTATTTATTCAATAAATACACACTGAGTATCTATTACCAACACAAATCTATATGTAATACTGATGATGCAAAGATGACTAAAACATTGTGTGTTAACGTAACAGAGTGGAAGGGGAAAATTCTGAATATTGCAGTCTATAAAGAAATGCAATCTATTTAGCACTATACACAACTTATTTTGTACACTTCCGTGGATACCCTGACACCAAGATTTTAACAATGACACAGCAAAAAAAAAAATATATATATATGATTTATCAGGCTGAATTGCCTTGAATTAGTCAGACTTCACGCACAAATAGGCCAGGGACTTGATTGCTTTTCTATTTTTGAAATCCCATGCACATCCTTCCAAAAGTATTAGTTTGTTCTTTTTTCTTTTCTTACACTCACTGATGCATTGTTTTAGCGTTCCCTTTAAGGAAATGAAGTCCTGTTTTGTCCACTGTTCTTGCTATGGCAAACAAAATGAGAATAAATCCTACAGTAGTTAGTGCTCCATTTTTTAAGGGACTCATTAAAAATGAACACTAGAGAAGAGGCAATTACTGTTAACAAACATGGGCATAAAAAACACAAATAAAGGATCATTAACACACAAAAAATAATTACTCAATCCTTCATCCAGATGCTTTTGTCAGTTACATGTGCTGACACTGACTAACAATTTCACGAGAGGCTGCTGCTGGCTGCAGTTCATCCGTTCAATATTTCCTCTCTTATGTCTCACGGGAAAAGAAAAATGATCAGTAATGTTAGTGAATTCTACTCAAATCTACTTAATATATGACACTGACTCAGCTCTTTTTCTTTCTTTTTGTTTTTCAGATTTTATGCTTCTTATGAATGCAAAGTGGTGACGTAAAAATTATCATTATGAGAGCTGTTTTATTAATGGATACAAAGAAAGGTAAAATAAATTTTCTTCCTTTTTAAGGATATGGTGTTTGACAGAAGGATTTGAATGTGGGAAAAAGCTAAGAAAATAACATGCTAGGTATGTTTCATCACCCCAGAGTGAGCTGTTGCAACGGCTTGACCTGACGTACCTTGTAATTAATCCTCAAAAGCTACATGTGAGTTTGAGTTTGTGTGTATGTCTTTGAAGAAAAAAAAAATAAAAAGGCAATATACTAAAGTTAACAGAACTCTAACTATCCGGATTATCTGAGGGATAAAAAACATTATGAAGTGAATTTTTTGGATCATTTAATCAGCAAATTGAACTCATGAAGACCTCACAGAATACAGTGTTATTAAGAATTACACTGACACACTAAGGATTCAATCTGCCAATCCCTGTATTAAAATCACCTTCATCATGGTCACATCACAAAGCAGAGCATCCTGTAAGAATAAACTCCTGCGCAAGTCTCCAAGTGATGTTATATCAAGACTTCCTAAGGTTTGGCTACTAAAATACCATCAGCAAAGACTTTCATCATTTATTGATGAAAAAAATGCCAAAACTTGTGATAAATATAATAGATAAAACACACATACTATGAACAAGTTGCTCTTTGTACATACAGTTGTACTTATCTTTTTTCTGGCATGTATTACTCTCACTGATCATGAAATTCAAGTGGAAAAATTAGCCTTTTTCTCAGCATCAGTATAGTACATATTTCCATAGAGAATGGAAATTCACCAGGAGTCAAATGCTCTGAACTGTACCACTAGCTCATGATGTGGTCTTGAGCAAAGTGCATTACCTCCCAGTGACTGAATTTTCTCCCTCAAATAAGAAAATTGAATAAAGGAATCTTCAATACTTTTTCCAAGTCTCATATTCTGTGGTACTGACTTACAGCTATGTGTGCCTACCCAACGTCTGCCCATCTTTCTGGCTCCTGTTAACAGTTAATGAGTAACTTTCCGGGAGAGTGCTGAGGCCTCATGATCTCTGCTTCAGGGCTGCAACTGCTTAGAGTAGCAGTTGAATGAGTAAACCTATACATTAAATCAAAACCTAAATGTTTATAGAAAATGCAGGTCACTTTATATGCCAGTCTGACTTAAACCTACAATAAAGGGCAATTGAAGCTTTTTAAAAGAAAAATATACTTTGCACATGCTGCTATGAAAGAAGTCTATGTACAGTCAAATAAACATCAGCACTGCTCCAACTAAGCACTTCGGCCATCTTATCATTGCATGATTTTGTCAGTTATTCTACAGGGCAGTATGGGGAAAAGCAGAAATTGAGTTTGAATCCTGGCTGAACAATTTACTGCCTCTGTGACCTTGAGGAAGTTACTTATTCTCATATATTTTCATCTCTATATCAGGAATTATTACAGCACATATAGTTAAAGATGACTTTGAAATAGCAAACCCTCTATAAGTGACAGCTATTATTGTTACTCTAAGTCTCTGATATGGCTAGAAAAATGTTGCGTGAAGTCCATTTACTCAATTATGGCCCATGGCATAGTTTTATTCTGCAGGGCCACAACAGAGTTATCCAAAAGTATCTGGCATTATTTTCAACATTATTACGTGATCATCTAGTACATCAGAAATTATTTTTTGTGTCTTTGACTTCAGAATATTGGACTGTAAAAATTATCCAGTAATTTCCCAGTGCAACTTATTTTTTATTGTTTTCAACATTTTGTTTTATTTAATGTCTAAGTGGTGAAAGAATTTTTAGAGTCTGATAAATGCAAAGATTGTCTTTCAAACTGAGGATAGTGGAAATCAGATTTGTAAGTTATTTGAGAGAAAAGTGAATATAACAATTTAATCAAGTTCCTGTACCATTATAGCTATCCAACAATAGAAAGAAAAGAATGTAAGAGGGAGAAGAGATATTATATGGTAAATTATATTCAGTATTTTAACAGGTTGGAGTTTTCATGAATGCTTCCTTTGTGTTGACTTTGATGGTCTATAAAAATGGGGAAGTATCTTCAATGTCCAGAAGAAAAAGAAAGGAAGAGAGAGAGACAGAGAAAAAGATAGCTAACCTTGGGTCAAATCCATACTACTATGGAGTTTATTAATAATTTGAGGTTGAAGCTTGAGACTATTACATAAACTCAGAGGGAAGTTACTGAGGGAACATGATGCCTTTGTTCATCACCATCTTGGTGGAATGGACAATTTGTTGAGTCTAATTCTTCTGCTAGAAAGAAGAAATCATTAGGCTGTCATTTCTACTTAGAATTTTCAGTTATAGAGACACATCACTTGTAATAATTAATTTAAAATTGTGTGTAAAATTATTTTTATTACTACTCTTAGCACATTGACAGGAGACAAATTAATCTTTGCCTCAATTATTAGACAACAAATAAGTTAACAAGTAACATCATAAGTTTTAAAGCTTTATAAGATTTTCTTCCTTAAGAAGAATTTCAAAGTGATGCTCTGAGGAGGCTCTATTGTTCCAAGGAGAGGAAGAAAGAGTTACCATGTCTCAGTTCTGAGTGGTACTCGATATATCCTCAAGTAAGTCCCTCTCAACGTAAACAAAAATCTTATTTCATTGTCCTAGCAACCAGACAGTTCCTCATCAGTACCGGAGTCAATGTCTGTCTTCATATTCTGTGAAATGAGGATATTCAGTGACTGGCTCACATGGCTCTGCCCACTTTATAACCAAGAAATAAAAGCGTTACAATAAACTGACCAGTTCTGGCCAAACAAACACAAGGCGAAAGACACGTGTATACCTATGTAACAAACCTTCATGATCTGCACATACACCCCAGAACTTAAAGTATAATGAATAAATAATTATTTTAAAAAATCCGCTGGGTGGCGTGGCTCATGCCTGTAATCCCAGCACTATGGGAGGCCCAGACAGGCGGATCACGACGTCAAGAGATTGAGACCATCCTGGCCAACATGGTGAAACCCTGTCTCTACTAAATACAAAAAAAATAGCTGGCCATAGTGGCACGCGCCTGTAGTCCCAGTTACTCAGGAGGCTGAGGCAGGAAAATCGCTTGAACCCACGCGAAGGAGGTTGCAGTGAGCCGAGATCGTGCCACTGCACTCCAGCTGGGCGACAGAGCAAGACTCCATATCAAAAAAAAAAAAAATGGTCTTGCATGAGAGAACTTAAAGGACCAGCTTTGAGAGTGTCAAATCTCACTTTCAACCACATTCTTCTGCTCGCACTTTCTAAGGTCACACCTATTTGTTAGGGAGACTGGAATAGGTAGGATGGCTATTTGTTAGGAGAGGGGAAAACAGATTCAGTGAGCTTCCAGTCTGTCTCTGTCAGCATGGTGTTCTGTCATTTCTTTTATTAAAAATAATCACCGGTTATCTAGTACAGGCTGCTGAGTTTCAATACTGAGAAAAACCAGCCAGTTCCTTCCTCGCCAGAGAGCTCAAAAGGAAAAAATATAAAAATCCTTCACAAATGCTCTCAGATGTTTGGATTTCAGAAACAAGTAAAACTTAAAATTTGACAGTTCAAAGCAATAGTGCTCCCTGGACTTACAAATATTTTATAAAATAAAGAGGACATTTTAACAACTGAGTATTTGAAACGTAGAGCTGCATAAGAAGATGTGGTCCTTGAAACTGAGTAAATTTAACTTTATGAAAAAGCCACTTTGTTTAGTTGGTTGTGGACCAGTGACACTTTACCATAGACATGCCCTGGTGTCCAGTTCTAAACTGGAAAATTATAGCTTCAGAATTTGCCATTTGAACCAATCTTGTAGAGGTTGTCCTATGACAAATACAGTACAATCTTCCCAGCAGTACACTGTATTTTTAGACAGTTTAGTTAGGTTTTTCTGTATAGTTATCTGACAGAGTTTAACTGTAGGTGAGGAGCTATTTCAATCTCAACAAATTATATCATTGGCCACCTAACAACTTGCTGGATACCTAGAGAACCTTCGAGATTGTCCCTTTTCCTGTCTTAGTACAGGCAATCAGTTATAGAGTCTGTTAGACCTTACATTTTGAATAAATTTTGTGAATCATATCCAGGACTATTGCTTTGTGGTCAGAAAAGATCACCTGTAAAATTTTGTCCTTGTTGTATTTATTGAGGTTCAGTTGAATGCCAAGTGCATGATTATATGTGTGTGTGTGTGCGTGTGTGTGTGTGTAAATGCTATCTGGTTAAAACAGTGTTTGTAGTATAGTAATGTTCAAAAATATTCACTCCTCTTACCTCTAACTCACTTCCATTGGAGGAATTTACTTTCGCACTTCATTGGTGTTGAGTTTGGCCGTGTGACTTGCCTTGGTCAAAGTAGGTAGTATATCCTTACCAGTGCTCTTGCATTTGAACTCAACCTTGTCTGACTTGGCTAGTGGAAATCAGATGGAAATGGCGTGAGCTATTTCCACTGTGTGTTCCCATTTGCTGCTTGTGCTGCTACCATTGCCGTAAGAAGATGTGCTGGCTGGTTTGTGGGTCCAAGGGGAAGGAAAGACTTACAAAACAGACCTGACTGCTTGAAACCTAATTGTTTCAAGTTGCCAATCTCAGTCATGCTCAGTCTAAATTTGCCAGCCTACAGATGCATGAAATCAGTAGAGCTGAGATTAGCACAATGGCTCCAAATGGTCTAAAGAGACCTAAGAAATAACTGCATATTTTAATGTAGCACTGAAATTTTATCCTGGTTGTTAGGCAGAAATAGCTTACTGATAGAGTGCTGCAATGCTCTATTTGTGGGGTAGAGAGTTTTTGTATATACAGGCATGCTTTGTTTTATTGTACTTTATTCCATTTCACAGATACTGCATTTTCTGAAAATTGAAGTTTTGGGCAACCCTACATTGAGCAAGTCTATTAATGCCACTTTCCTAACTGTATGTGCTTGATTACTTCATGTCTCTGTGTCACATTTTGGTAAGTCTCACAATATTTCAAACTTTTTATTATTATTATTATATCTGTTATAGTGATCTGTAATCAGGGATCTTTGATGTTACTATTGAACTTAATCGATAAATCTATATGATCTCACTGTTACACTTATCAGTTCTTTCCCCATCTGTCTCCCTTCCCTCAGGTCCCTGTATGCCCTTAGACATAACAATATTGAAATTAGGCCAGATAATAACCCTACAATAGCCTTTCTTTGAGTGTTTAAGTGAAAGCAAGAGTCACATGTCTCTCATTTTAAATCAAAAGTTAGAAATGATTATGTTACATGAGGAAGGCATGTTGAAAGCTGAGATAACTGAAAACTAGGCCTCTTGCACAAAACAGTTAGCCAAGTTGTGAATGCAAAGGAAAAGTTATTGCAGGAAGTTGAGGATGCTACTCCAGTGAATGCATGAATGATAAGAAAACAAAACAGACTTATTGTTAATATAGAGAAAGCTTTAGTGGTCTGGGTTGAAGATCAAAGTAGCTATGATATTCCCTTAAACCAAAGCCTAATCCTTAGCAAGGCTCTAACTCTCTTTAATTCTATAAAGTCTAGAGGTGAGGGAGCTGCAGAAAAAAAAGTTTAAAGCTAGCAGAGGTTGATTTATGAAGCTTAAAGAAAGAAGCTATATTCATAACATAAAAGTGCAAGGTGAAGCAGCCACTGCTGATGTTGAAGCTGCAGCAAATTATCCAGAAGATGTAGCTAAGATCATTGACAAAAGTGGCTACCTTAAACAACAAATTTTCAGTGTAAATGAAAAAGCACTTTATTGTCAGAAGATGCCATCTAGAGCTCTCGTAATTAAAGAATAAAAATCAATACCTGGCTTAAAAGCTTTAAAAAACAGGCTGACTCTTATTAGGAGCTAATGCCACTGGTGATTTTAAGTTGAGGCTCACACTCATTTACCATTCTGAAATTCTAGAGCCCATAAAATTATACTAAATCTACTTTGCCTATGCTCTGTATATGAAACAACAAATCCTGGATGACAGCACATCTGTTTATAGCATGGTTTACTGAATAGTTTAAGTTCACTGTTGAGACCTACTGCCCCAAAAAAGATTCCTTCTAAAATATTACTGTTCATTGGCAGTGCACCTGGTCACCCAAGAGGTCTGATGGAGATGTCAAAGGATATCAGTGTTGTTTTCATTATTGCTAACACAACATCTATTCTACAGCCCATGGATTGAAGGGTAATTTTATATGGCTATAAGATCAAGAATTAAATTTCATAAGGCTATAGCTGCCATAGACAGTAATTCCTCTAAGGACTCTGGGCAAAGTCAATGGAAAATTTTCTGGAAAGGATTAATCATTCTAGATACCATTAAGAATATTCATCATACATAAAATTACTGAAATGGCAGAAATTTAATCTTGGTATTACAGCTCATGACACACAATGCCAATCACTGAGATAACAGGTATTGCTAAGGAAGAAGGTTTTAATGTGGTTCTACTGCTGAGCATAGGAGATCAGTCTCAAATATGTCTCTCCAACCAATCAAAATGAGGGCTTTCTATAGCAGAGAAAAGTTGTAACTATGTGTGGGAAAACAGGAATTAGTGGTGGGTATGAAAGAGAAGTTGGTCAGAGGCTGCAGGTGGGCAGTTAAGCAATCATGACAGGTGAAAGTTCTGGTATTTATGTCCAAATGCAATGGTCTGGTAAGTTTCAATTATTTGAAGAGAGACATGATGGTTGGTTTCCAAAGAAAGGAACTCAGATAAGACAAATGTAAGCTTCAACTTTAAGACTAGGATAGCCCATGTCTATATTTATCCAAAAAATCCATAAGCATCATCTCTATGGGAGAGTTGGGCCAATTTCAATGGAAGGAGGTAAAAAATGAACATTAGCAGGAGTTTGAAAGAAATTATTTTAGCCCTCATGGATGACTTTGAGGGGTTCAACACTCCAGTGGAGGAAGTCACTTCACATGTGGTAGAAATAGCAAGAGAACTAGAAATAAAAGTTGAGCCCGAAGATGGAAGTGAATTGTTGTAATCTCATGACAAAACTTGGATGATTGAGTTGCTTCTTATGTATGCACAAAGAAAGTGGTTTCTCGTGATGGAATCTACTGGTGAAGATAATGTGCACATTTCCAAAATTACAACAAAGAATTTAGAATACTACATAAACTTAGCTGTTAAGTCATTGGCAGAATTTATGAGGACTGACTCCAATTTTGAAAGAAATTATACCATGGGTAAAATGCTATCAAACAGCATATTGCACCCTATGGGAAAATCTTATTCAAAGGGAAAGTTAATTGATGTGGCAAACTTCACTGTTGTCTTATTTTAAGAAATTGCTATCTGGGTGCAGTGGCACATGCCTGTAATCCCAGAGTTTGGGGAGGCTGAGACAGAGGGACCACTTGATACCTGGACAACAGAGTGAGACCAGCCTGGACAACAAAGTGAGACCCCCATCATCTCTACAATATTTTTTTAAATAACTGGGTGTGGTGGCACATACCTTTAGTCTCCATTACTCAGCAGGGGGTGATGATAGTGCCACTGCACTCCAGCCTGGGTGATACTGAGACACCATTCTCAAAATAAAAAAAGGGGGAGACAGAGAGAACCCTGACAACTTAAATGACTCTAATCAGTCAGCAGCTATCAACATCAATGAAAGACCTTCCACAGGCAAAAACATTACAAGTCCTTGCATTTAATTAAAATACTACCAATCATCTGATACCAGCTCAGATGATTGGTAGCATTTTAATTAAAGTGTGTCCATTGTTTTTATAGACAATATTACTGCACACCAAATAGACTATAGTGTAAACATAACTTTTATATGCACTAGAAAACCCCCCCAAAAATGTATATGACTTGTTTTATTGCAACAGTCTAGAACTAAACACTCAGTATCTCCAACGTATGCCTATATATTAAATAAAATGTATTAATGTGATATTTAAATTATCTAAATTAACTTTATATATTTTATCTATAAGGGCTAAGAAAACCATACAAAACTCTTTAACATGTTTAGGATTATTTCATATGCACCTCACATTTCTAAAAGTTGTTGCTTTATGAATTTTTATGTCCAAATATAATCTCTTAGTGGTATTTCAAAAATTTTGGCCAATCTTAATTGTGTAAGTTGTAGACACTAAACTAAAGAGATATAGTAATATTATACAAAATCCTCGTTAGTATTAATTGCATTTTAACAGTGATTTTTGAAACATGATGACTGTAAGTCAAGAATAGATCTAAAATAAAGTGATATTAGAGACTCTGCCAGGCAGATGGACGATTTATTTTAAGGGTAGTGCCTTTCAATATCATATCTCAAATTATATTAAATATGTGACTAATTAGCTTATCTTTTGGGACAGTCCTAATTATGAAATCTGGAGACATATGTGAAATGGGACACTTTGGAAGCAGAAATTCACATGCTAGATAAAATGTAAAATTCAACTCTGTGAAGTACATATTGAAAATGTGGGCATTAACAGAGTATCGTTTGTTTTTTCACATGTCTACCTATTTTTGCTTTGTTTATATTTCATTGTCGCATTATAAATTAGAAATGGAACTAACTTAAAATTAAAAATTCAGTATTACCCAGTTATTTTTCTGGTGAAATTTTCTCTTTAGATCTGTTTTATTGTAAATTGTTATATATATATGATAGATGTTAATTTTTTATTGAACTGTTGGCTTACATGTTTAACTAGGAGTCTTTATTTGGAGTCTTGAAATATTTTCTGAATTTTTGACATAATAAGTACAGCCTTCAGAAATGCAGAGACATTCTACATGAATAATATTTATTAAAATTTCATAAAATCACTACAGCTTTTGCTGAATAGCATTTTGGTTGGGATTTATTTCAGTTTCAAATGATGTAAGCATTTTATATTTGTTTATAATAATGAAGGATTATTAAAGCATTAACTCATGTAATTATATCTAAGCACTAGAAATACAGATATTAGATTACTAGGGCCCAAAATGTAAATGCAAACTTCACTATGTGCTTTATAAATAGAATATTTCTGTTGTGTTAGATTCAGGCACATGTTAGCAGGCAATGATCATGAGTTTGTGAAACTATAGTTAACTGTTCTCTTTGCTTTAGAAAAGCAAGTTTGTCTTACTTGTTAGCAAGTTTACAGCCTGGTTTCTTTCAATGCTCTAGTGCAATCATATACTAAAATTTTATAATTTTTATTCTAGGTTTATAGCTTTTATTCAAATATATGAAGTTGATTTTTCAGTAGCCTTTCTTTTGTGATATGTGACTCTGGGGAACAGCAGTAATTTGGGACACTCTCGTGGGCAAAGTTACTGAGTTGCACCTTGTGACTTTCAAATGATAGGTACTCCTAGGGGGCAACTAAGTTACTGGGCCACTCATAGGTTCTATGCTTTTATTACCAAAATACCCCAAAGCAAAACAACAAACATAAGATGGAGAAGACACAGTATGACCCTAGACCCAAACTTCTACATGATCTGTATCAAAAACTGTTGTGGGAGAGACTATTCCCTGATTGCTACAATAGCTTCTGATGTCTGCAGTGTCTTTGGCACAGCAAGATTACATTACCATGGCTCTTTTTCAATTAAGAAGGGGCAAGATGATGTTCTCTTTAACGAAAGGGAAATTCCATTCAATGGAATAGTGAAAACTATATTTTATAAAATTAAGTGTTTTAATCCTAAATTAAACATCAATGCTCAGAAATCTTATGGAGATTTTTGAAGTCACACTTTGACAATGGCTCAGTATAATTCCTTGGAGATACATCCAAGTTGATGTATGCATCAATAGATCCTTCCTTTTATTGTGTCAGATATTTGAGTTTTACATTTTGACAAATCTTAGCACACATTTGGAATTGAGTTTTGGGTGTTACAATTATTATTCATCAGACAGTGTTATTATAATCTTAAAATGAAACTTTCTGTAAATAATAGGAAGAAATGGGAAGCAAATTTGAGTACTTCTTGGTCTGGCCCACGAATGCATCCAAAGCGCTATCATAAACATTATATTCCTAAAGATGCAGGGTTTCTGTTGACTCATGCTAAAGCGATCTAGGAAAATGATGGCATTTCAAGAAGGAAAAAGCCTAAGTTACCATTGGAAGAGATTCTCACCATTACACATGTCCGTGAGAATTTTGAACTGCACAAAAATAGGAAAGAAACTTTCGGTCCTAGATTGCTTCCTAATCTCTTTCCCAACTCTTCCCATGTGTAGATACACATGCAGTTGTAAGAAACCATACAAGGAAATTCCTTGTACATTTTCCCATTTCTCCCAATGGTAATATTTTTTAAGATTAGGGTTTATCACAGCAGGACATGAACGTCGATATAAACAAACAATATTATCCAGATTGCATCAGTTTTACATCTATTCCTCTGTGTGTGTGTGTTTAGTTGTATGCAATATTAGTTTACAGATTCAGGTATCCAACAGCACAGTTGACGTTCAGAACAGTTTCATCACCACAAGCATTGCCACGTGTTGCAATGCTTGTGGTGATGAAACTGAGATATCCAACTCAGGTATCCACCACCACAGTTGACGTTCAGAACAGTTTCATCACCACAAGCATTGCCATATGTTGCCCTTTTATGACACAATCACCTCCCCTCTCTCAACTTTATCCCCATACTCTGGCAACCATTAATCTGTTTCCTATTTCTGTATTTTGTCATTTTAAAGACTTTTGTCAATGGAATTGTACAGGAAGTCACATTTTGGCAGTGGCATTTTCACTCAGCATAATTCCTTGGAGATACATGCATGTTTGTGTGCTTCAGTAGACCCTTCCTTTTATTGCTGAGTAGTATTCTGTGGTGTGGATACAGTTTGGCCAGCCACCTGCTGAAGGACACCTGTTTTGTTTTCAATTTTTTAGTTATTCTGATAAAGCTGCTATGAACATTCTTGTACAGATTTTTGTGTGAATGTAAGTTTTCATTTATCTGAAATGAATGCCCTAGTGTGCAATAGCTGAAGAATACAGTAATTTCATGTTAAATTTTTTAAAGAATAGCAATAATACTTTTTTAGAATGGCTGTACCATTTTACCTTCCCACCAGCAATTTATGAGTGCAGCAGATTCTCTACATTTTTGCCAGGATTTGATGTTGTCACTATTTTTTATTTTAATCATTCTGATAGACATGTAGTGATATCTCTTTGTGGTTTCAATTTGCATTTCCCCGATGGCTAATGATATTGAACACTTTTCAAGTGCTTCTTTGCCATCTGTACATCCTCTTCAGAAAAATGTCTGTTTGGATAGTCCTTTATATATTCTAGACACTAGACCTTTGTTAGATATATGATTTGCAAATGTTTTTTCCCAGTGTCTAGATTGTCTTTTCTTCTTTTTCCGGCTTTTGCAAACCAAATGTTTTTAATTTTAATGAGATCAAATTTATAACATTTTTCTTTTATAAATCATACTTTTGGTGTCAAGTCTAAAAACTCTTCTCCTAACTTTTGGTTTTAAAGATGCTTTCTTTTTTTTTCTCAATATTTTGTAGCTTTGTGTCTAATATTTAAGTCTGTGATTCACTTTGAGTTGATTTTTGTATAAGGCATGAGATTTAGATCAAGGTTTATTTTTCATCTTGTGAATGTCCAGTTATTTCAGCATCATTTGTTGAAAAAGCTGTCCTTTCTACATTGAATTACTTTTCTACCAGTGTCAAAAATCAGTTGAGCATATTCTTGTGTGGCTCTTTCTGCGTTCTGTTTTTTTGTTGTTGTTGTTGTTTTGTTTTTTGTTGTTGTTGTTGTTTTTGAGACGGAATCTCGCTCTGTTGCCAGGCTGGAGTGCAACCTCCACCTCCCGAATTCAAGAAATTCCCGTCTCAGCCTCCAAAGTGAAGTTTTTTTAAATATAATTTTATGAGATAATTATGTAATATAGATAGCAATATTCTTATAGGTTGTACATTTTATTTTTTTATTTTTTATTTTTTGAGACAAAGTCTCAATCTGTTGCTCAGGCTGGAGTGTAGTGACATGATCTTGGCTCATTGCAACCTTCACCTCCCGGGTTCAAACGATTCTCCTGCCTCAGGTGTGTGCCAACACACCCAGCTAATTTTTGTATTTTTGTAGAGATGGGGTTTCACCATGTTGGCCAGGATGGTCTCGAACTCCTCACCTCACATGATTCACCTGTCTCAGCTTCCTAAAGTGCTAGGATTACAGGCGGGAGACACTGCACCCAGCCAATATATTTTATAAATTTTAAATGCAAATGGTTCCCAACTCACCATGATTCAATTTATAATTTTTTGACTTTATGATGGGTTTAATGAGGTGCTAAACGTATTTTTGGCTTATGATATTTTTGACTTACGATGGGTTTATTAGCATATAGTCCCATCATAATCCAAGGAACAGCTGTATTTTATTTAAGGTGATGGTAAAAACTAAACTTTCAGGGCTGAGAGCAGTGGCTCACACCTATAATCCCAGCGCTTTGGGAGGTTGAGGCAGGCGGCCAGGAGTTCGAGACCAGCCTTAACAACATGGTACAACCCCATGTTTACTAAAGATACAAAAGTTAGCTGGGCATGGTGGCAGGTGTCTGTAATCCCAGCTACTTGGGAGGCTGAGGGAAGAGAATCGCTTGAACCCAGGAGGTGGAGGTTGCAGTGAGCTGAGACTGCACTATTGCATTCCAGCCTGGGCAACAGAGTGAGACTCTATCTCCAGAAAAAAAAAAGAAAAGAAAAAGTAAACAAAGAAACAAAAACTACACTTTCTATAATCCCAAGATACTTCAAATAACTTAACTTTAAATTAAACAGAAAAATGTTATTGTGGCAAATCTTCAAATCCCACCTATTTATCAGTGCTTGTCATACTTTTGGAACTGAGTTTCTAGAACTCAAATTAGTATTATATTTTAGATAGTGACATTATTACTTAAAGATACTTAAAAATCCTCAAAACCATATAAAAATAAAAAGCAAGCTTTTTATTTTATCAATTTCATGTTTGACAAGCAATGTCGAGAGAGGGAAGCGGTATGGAGAACTGGTTTTCCAGTACCCTAGGTACTGTAAGTAAAGTTCCATATGTACTGTTCATTCCTTCTTAAGCTATCAATAGTCCTTTTTACTGGAACTAATTCTGTAGAAAGAATGAATAAAGAAAGAGTTAACATTCAAAAGTAATTAACAAGACCTTGGTTATAGTCCTAGCTCTGCCATTGTTTCCTTTTCAACAGGTTACTTCACCATTTTGACCTCCATTTTCTAATGAGTAAGGCTCCTTAATCTTATGTTTTCTAAAATAGTTCTCTCCTAACCCTACAAAGGTCACACATCCTTAAAGAAGGCTATGGAATCTAAATTTTTCTGCTCATAATTAATTTTTGGGAAGTTCCAAGTGCTTTGGAATGCTTGTTTATTCTTTCCTATTGAATATGATTCTTACTAACAAAAAATTTTTTCAGATATCCCCAAATGTATATTTCAAATTTAATAAAATGTTAAGTTCTGCTTAATTTATGGCATGATGCATCAATATTTTCTAATTCTTTGTGTATCATTTGAGCCTCATATTCTTGCATCCTTGTAATTTGATAAAATGGATATAGATCACCTCACCTAAGAAAATGGAGACCCATCTGTTATATTTTAAATGCATCTGTTCATCTGCTGAATCCATTTGTCAAATTCATTTAAGTTAAAAGACATTTCTTCTAAGTACATGAAATGATATGTGAGAAAAAGAATTAAGATGGAGTTCTGTTTTTCTAGATATGGGGGGTGGTGAAGGATGCTTAAATTCAACTATTTTTCCAAATGTTTTAAAATGATTTTAATGTAATATAACTAAATTTTATAAAGCTATTTAACCTGCTTTAAAAACTATACTCAAAAGTTAGAGTGGATAATTTTTAGGTAATAGAAATGTTTTACCATTTAACTTAAAGTATATTTTTGACTTTAAGGAAAAATTAAAATAAATATTTGTATTAAGATATATGGGAGAGAGAAGATTGAAAGGAAAGGATCTGGTCAGCTTTCTGAAGGTATTCTGCACTTTTATTAGTTTTCATTAGAAGGAATTTATAAAACAATATGCATTTGTAGTGAATTCTACTTCATTCACTTTAACATTGAGCCTTTTATAGAATGAGTATTCTACCAAGGTCCACAGACTTTTGGAAAATATTGGGAAGATAGGTCAAAAAGATACCTGAGGTAGTGAAACTGATTAGCTGTTTAAAGCATCTCTGGTACCTTAAGCAAATGGCCGCTCTTTCTATTTCGTTTACATTGATCTCACCCAGGGGAAGTTTCTTTCATATTCTTATCCAACTTTGTTAACATGACATGTAATCTGGACCAAATCAGCCTCTTCATATTGTGTGTACCTCCTGTATTTTTTAAAATAATTCTCAATCTTTCTACTGTTTATAAATAATGTGAACCATTCTCTAAACCTCATTTTCCTCATCTGAACAATAGGATCATATTTCTCCTGTCACATTAGCCTGCCATAAAAACTTTAAAAAATAAGAACAGTAAAGCATGTAAAATAATGTATGAAGTCTAAATTTGCCTTATATAAATGTAAGGAATTATCTCTGATTCACATAATTCACATAACTACTTTCATTGGAGAATTTACCACAGTTTTCATAAATCTAAAACTGTTTTGAATGTTCTTTTCTCTGTTTGGATTATTCTCACCTTTCTCCATGTTTTTACCCATGTAATTCCTACTTATCTCCAAAGACCCAGGTCTCCTGTCAACTCCATTTGAGAACCCTGTAAGACTGGACTTCTCCTATCAAGACTTGAGCACTCTTTTCCTGGTTCTCCTTTACTATATTATGTGTGATTCTTCATTTATGTATAATCCATCTCTCCCTGCACTCCTGTGCTGTGAACAGAAACATGGTGGAGAAACTTTCTAATTCGACTTTATATCCCCAAAAGTGCAGCATCTTAAAGGCATTCAAGAATTGTTTTCCAGAGAAAAGAAACCAAGAATTCTATTATTAGACCATGTTGTTTTTATTTGAAATGTTTTCCAGATCTAGAATGTTCTCTCTATACTTTAAAATGTGTCTTCTTGTCACTTCTTTTATCAAACACACCATAATTTCTCAGCAGGAAGTAAAAGGGACTCTTTTGTGTTCTCCTAATACTCTATTTACAACTTTTATTGTCACTTCTGTATTCACCATCTTCTCTGTTCCCACTATTTTATGTCTTTTTAAATTATATAATTCTAAAGATATGTATCCCAAATTCGAATGCCAAATGGGCCAGAAAACCATAAAAATAAAATGGAATAGGGTGGTGTTATAATAGTTAACATTTGTTTAACTTTTACTGCATTCCAGATGCTGGAATCGATTAACTCCTTTAGCCTCACCCCAACTCTATGTGCTGGATAATATTTTTATGCCATTTAAAAAAAAAACTGAAACACAGAGAACTTTAGTAATTTGCTAAAGTGAAAGAAGAAGGATTTGATCCCAGAGAGGCCTGCTCCAATCACTACAGTACATAACACTGTGAAGTAGGAGGGTGAGGTAGATACTGCGGCTGCTGAAGAACAAGCACAAGCCCTTTCTAAATAGTTCCCCAAAATCACTGGCTTCACACAGTAAGTTACATTAATGATCATGCAAAGTTTATGTTAGTTGGGTGACTTTCTATGTGATGTAGCCTATCCCAATTTGATTAATACACAGGAAATAACTTCTTAGGGGGGAAAAGAAAAACCCTATTCTGAACTCAAAATCATAGGTTAATTAGGTAAAGTGCCAGTGCAACACCCAGACATATACAAATGCCCCCATATGTTGTATAAAACACTGGACTATAACTCAAAATTCATTCACTCCCATGAGTGAAATTCTTACAGTTTCTTCTGTTTTTGAACACTTGCTGATCTAAAGAAAGTATTAAAATGTTTTTAGATGAATACGTAAATGAGTGGTTAAAGGGGAATGGTAAGGGTAACGTAATCTATCCTAAAATTTTCACTCATTATTATTAGAATCAAATACTCTCTAGAATACCATATACTACTGGATTTGGAGCAAAATAATTTATGAAAAAGCTGTTATTCCACCATTAAAAGTACTAAACACAGATGTTACAATGTGGTGAAAAGAAATTAAAATAAGGTAATTCTCCAACATGGCATTAGTTCAAAAGTCTTTTTTGAAGTGGTAGATGTCACACCCAGCCAATGAATTATGGTAATTAACTCAATGCCTCAAGGAAAATTTCTCTCATACTTTATCTCTTACAACACAGTTTACCCCAGATTAGTCACAGTTTGCAAAATGGATATTGGACAGATAATTATTATTTCTGGTTTAGTTTTTTTTTTTTTTAACAAAGAAGATATTCGAAGGAAAGATATATGTAGAACCTAATAAGGCTTCAGATTTGTTTTTATGTTTTTTCCCCTTGAAATCTTATTTGATGAAAGAAAAAAAAAGAAAGAAAAAAAAGAAAACACTTTCCTGAACTCAGAATGAAATGTCATATACTAAGGAAAGATAAAAACTAGGACAAGTTTCTACTATAAACACTAAGATTGTCAAAGGTAGTTCACCTATCTCACACACCATTTTAACATTTAAATTAAAACAGCAAGATAAATGTAAAATTGTGGATAATTTAGATAAATTGTTATCATTCTGATGACAAATTATTCAATAATTATAATATCTATGCATTCTTTTGGTTTAAAATCTACCACAGCAATTGTGAATTCTTGGTAAACAAAAATTAATGGACTTCTTATTCATTCTACTTTTTGTTTTTTTTTCTTTTTTGTTTCTTTTCTCTTTTTGTTTTGAAATGGAGTTTTGCATTTGCAGTGCAGCCTGGAGTACAGTGACGCGGTCTCAGCTCACTGCAACCTGCGCCTCTTGGGTTCAAGTTATTCTCCTGCCTCAGCCTCCTGAGTAGCTGGGATTAAAGGTGCATGCCTACAAGCCTGGCTAATTTTTGTATTTTTGTAGAGATGGGGTTTCACCATGATGGCCAGGCAGGTCTGGAACTCCTGACCTCAAGCAATCTGCCCGCCTTGGCCTCCCAGCCATTCTAGTTTTTATTTTGTATCTTGTTTGGAAATTTCTATTTGTTTTTTCTTTAAAACATTTGAAGGAGGCTGGGTATGTGTGTTGGCTCACACCTGTAAACCCAGCACTTTGGGAGGCCCAGGTGGGCAAATCACAAGGTCAAGAGATCAAGACCATCCTGGCCAACATGGTGAAACCCCGTCTTTACTAAAAATACAAAAATTAGCCTGGTTTGGTGGCACACACCTGTAGTCCCAGCTACTTGGGAGGCTGAGGCAGGAGAATCACTTGAACCTGGGAGGTGCAGATTGCAGTGAGCCAAGATAGCTCCATTGCACTCCAGCTTGGCAAGAGAGCAAAACAAACAAACAAACAAACAAACATTTAAAGGGAAATTTAAAAACTTCTGAAAGAAATTTTTTTCTGTCTCAAAAAAAACACCTTTAAAGGAATTCTATTTCTAGTAATGTCTCTAACTTATTGTTGTGAGAAATAGCATTCTACAACAAATTCTATGTCACACATATACACATAATCTAAATGTTCTGAATAAAATATAGTCAAACCTTTTTTCTTCAACTTTTATTTTAAGTTCCAGGGTACATGTATAGGATTTGCAGGTTTGTTTCATAGGTAAATGTGTACTATGGTGGTTTGCTGCACAGATCAACCTATCACCTAGGTATTAAGCCCCACATGCATTAGCTATTCTTCCTGATCCTCTCCCTCTCCCCATCCACCCCCACAGGCCCCAGTGTGTGTTGTTTCTCTCCATAGTTACATGTGTTCTCATCGTTCAGCTCCCATTTATAAATGAGAGCATGCAATGTTTGGTTTTCTGTTCCTGTGTTAGTTTGCTAAGGATAACTGCTTCCAGCTCCATCCGTGTCCCTGCAAAGACACGATCTTGTTTCTTTTTATGGCTGTTTAGTATTCTATGATATATACATCCCTAATTTTCTTTATCCGGTTGATGGGCATTTGGATTGATTCCATGTCTTTGCTATTGGAATAGTGCTGCAATGAAGATACACATGCATGTACCTTTATATTAAAATGATTTATATTTCTTTGGATATATACCTAGTAATGCAATTGCTGGGTCAAATGGTATTTCTGCTTCTGGGTCTCTGAGAAATCACCACACTGTCTTCCACAATGGTTGAACTAATTTGCACTCCCACCAACAGTATAAAATTGTTCCTTTTTCTCTGCAACCTCACCAGCATCTGTTGTTTCTTGACTTTAATAATCACCATTCTGACTGGCATGAGATGTTACCTTATTGTGGTTTTGATTTGCATTTCTCTAATGATCAGTGATGTTGAGCTTTTTTTTTCATGTTTGTTTATCTAATGAATGTTTTATTTTGTAAAGTGTCTGTTCCTGTCCTTTGCCCACTTTTTAATGGGGTTGTTTGTTTTTTTTTTTCTTGTAAGTATATTTAAGTTCCTTGTAGATTCTGGATATTAGACGTTTGTCAGATAGATAGATTGCAAAAATTTTCTTCCATTCTGTAGGTTGTTGGCTCATACTGATGATAGTTTCTTTTGTTGTGTAGAAGGTGTTGAGTTTAATTTGATGCCATTTGTCAACTTTTGCTTTTGTTGCAATTGTTTTCGACATTTTCATCATGAAATCTTTGCCCGTGTGTAAGTCCTGAGTAGTATGGCCTAGACTTTCTTCTAGGATTTTTTTATAGTTTGGGATTTTACACATAAGTCTTCAATCCATCCTGAGTTAACTTTTGTGTAAAGTGTAAGGAAAAGGTTCGGTTTCAATTTTCTGCATATGGCTAGCCAGTTCTCCCAGGACCGTGTATTGAAAAGGAATCTTTTCCACATTGCTTGTTTGCTTTTTTGAGGTTTGTTGAAGATAAGATGGTTGTAGGTGTGTAGTTTTATTTCTAAGTTCTCTTTTCTGTTCCATTTGTCCATCTGCCTGTTTTTGTACAAGCACCATGCTGGACAAACATTTTTTAATAGAAATAATTTTTAAAGCATGTGTAGGTTCACAAGTAAACATGTTTTTTCATTAAATCATACAGGAGCTGTCACACAGAAAAAGAAAATCCTCGCATTTTCAAAAATGAAGAATACACACACACACACACACATAACAAGCAAAGGCTGAAGTTATGAGTTTTCTGAGGGTACCTGTCAATTTTGGCAAATTGGGATTGGGTTTTAATGTTTATATAAAGGATATAATAGACGACTTGGATCTGAACAAAATATAGAATTAGAGCTAGTATATCCCAATCCTCCACAAAACACACAAAAAGCCAGGGTCCTTGAAATACTAAACCATGAGTGAAAGAATGTTAAAAAAAAACATTCTTCTATATGCAAAATGAGCCACTGAAGAAAAATTAATGTTTTCTGCCACAAACTGTGATCTGGATGACAGGAAAAAAAAATCTTCCTGAATATTCAGAATCTCAGTATAACAAAATGTAAGGCACTACTGGAAAAGAAAAAACAAATTCTATCTAGAGGAAGAAATCTCAGTGCGTGTCTCACAAGATTCTCATGTCAAGCCCCACCAAACATGAGTTCATGTTGTTAAATTACAATACAAATAGGAAAACACATTTTGCAGAGTTGAGATTAAACAATTAAAGAAAAAGTTAGTGAACTGTAAGATCAAGCTTGGAAAAAATCATGTGGTATGCTTTAGAGTGGGTCAAAGAAACGAAAAAGATGAAAGTGAAGAGATCAGAAAAGCTATGTCATATCTGATCAGAATTCCACATGGAGAGAAGAGAGGGAACATAGAAAATGTAACTTTTAAGAAGATAATGGATGATAATTTCTCAAAATTAATAAAATCCATGAATCCTTAGATTCAAGAAGCATGGTAAATCCTAATCAATATAAATAAAAGGCAATCTACATCTATTTATATAATGGTAAAACTGAAGAAGTGTTGGGGAGACATGAAAGGTCAACTGAGAGAGAGAGAAAGACTGTATGAACATATTGAATAATAGAAGAGCAGTCTGGCAAGAGATGTCTGTGTCTGGCTTCAAAACTATTTCTCCAAACATCTATTTTTATAATTTTGAAAATTTTAATTAATTTATCTAGTTTATAAAATATATTAGAAGTTTCATAAGTGGAATAAGCTTAAAGATGATTAAAGGTTAGTTAGATGTCTTTTTTCATATTAGATGTTTTCCATGAAAGCTCATTAAATTACTTCTTAGGTTTGTCCTCTTTGAAAAATAAAAACTTGAAAAACATACAATTGCACAACTTTTTGATAAACAAGATTTTTCTCATTCCAGAGCAATATGAACTTGCTGGCAGCACAGCATTGTCTGAATTTACTCCATCCTGTTCCAGGCACCTTAATCAAACTAGCCATTGGCTCTGTAGTTCAAGTTGTTTTTTGAAATTATTATTATTTTTGACATTTGAAAGGAAATAAAACACTTTTTGTGACAAGTCAGAAACTTAAGTACATTTGAGCATTCTGAACTGCCCTGCTGTTAAATCTTACCTAATACACTGCCTTACATTTCCACACCTGACCTCCTGGTTTTTTTTTTTGTTTTTTTTTTTTTTTAATCTCTCTGTTTGCTAAGGGCACAATGCCCATCAAACACTCTGGACTTGTTTTAGGAAGTAAGCTCCAAAGTAACTCCTGGGTGGTAGATGAGGACGCCTCCAAGGAATGGATCAACATTTAAGTTGTTGTAAGGAGACACGCAACAAAGCATCCATCCATCCATCTCCAAAAACGTTATGCCTCTTGACTGTGCTTCCTATGGTGATGTCTTTTTGCTATTAAATGGCTGCACTGCCAAGGGAAAGCATGACAGGTTTTATCAGCCTTGACAGCTGTCTAGAAGAAACAGCAGGCAACCTAAAGCTTCAACGGCTGTGTGCAGCTATCTCTTCAGGTCCTGCCAGAGCTGGCAAAGCTGAGTCTGATCAGCACTCAAACTGAAGCCCTCCCTGCTGAATTTCTGCAGGCTTCTTCAAGGCAGAGGTCTTTTTTGCAAGGTTTAAGGTTATGGTGAGGTTATATTAATTGAGATTGGGTGATGACATTTAGAGCAGTTAAAAGAGTCATCCCAAATTCATGTATTTGTTCCTGGTATGTCAATGTGCCTGGTACTAGGGTAGGCCCCTGCATGCAAAGGGAAATTGAGTAGCAATCATGCCTGTAAGCAGCTTAGAGTCTAGGGTGCTACAACTCTGAATAGCCATAAGCTCCCTTTTAGAGGACAGACACATGCTCAAGTCTTTTCTGTTGTCTCCTGCCTTGCCAGTCTTCCTTGACCCTTCCTTCAACTCTGTCTACTAGTTTTTGCCTTTTAAATTTTTTGAGAAAGGGATTACAATGCATTTTCCCATACCTTCACCACTTTTTAACTTTTCAAACTGCAGAAGTGCCTTTAGCCTCTGTGATGCTGTGAAAGTGTTTTGCCTGTGAGAGCTGTTAACTCTTTCAGCCAAAGGCAACATTTGCCTGCCTAAATTGAGTATCTGTTCTAACTCTTAAATGTCTGCTACCATGACTCCTGAGCTGCCAGGCAGCTTTGTGTAATAGAAATGGCAGAAACTGTGGAGTCAGGGTTTTGAGAGTCCTAAAGGTTATTCTTGGTACTGACACTAATGACCTGTGGCATGACTTAATTTCTCTAAGCCTAAATTTTCCCAAAGTATAAAAACATTTTTGATATCACCCTTGGAGAGTCACTGTGAATGCACTGAGAATGCATTTAAAATGACTTAATTGCACAGTGACATTGCGTATAGGCTTGCATATGTTTTATTTATTATTTATCCTTTCTTTCTCTCTCTCTCTTTCTCTCTCTGTTTCTTTCTCTCTTCACTTTTGATTGTCCTGCTCTGTTGCTTATTCCTGAGTATTTTAAAAATATAAGTCTGTCATCCACGACAAATGTGTGCACTTCAGAACCAGAAACAACTGGGTTCCTACTTTTAGAAAATTATACTTCTTTTAACATTTTTTGCAATAATTGAAGACTGTCAATAAGTTGCAAAAGGAATATGAAGAAGTCCCATACACTCTTTATCCAACTTTCTCCAAAGCTGATATCTTTTAAAACCATCATACTCAAAACCAGGAAATTGACATCGACACAACTACAGACCTCATTTGTATTCCACCAGTTTTTACATGCATTCCAAACACTGCCATTTACTGTTTTGGTACCTATAGACAATATACTTAACCTGTCTGAGCCTCAGTCTTCAAAATAGAAATCATTCATCAGCACCCACCTCATATTGTATTTCTGAAGATTATAGGAGACTCCAAACATAAATTCACGTACACCTCACCTATTATAGCTATTGACTTGCCAGCAGTGTTCTGTGGTCAGGAAGAGCATACTAGCTCTCTACTGTCTAGTTGGTAATTGCTAAGACCCTCAGTGTCTTTACTGGAGAAATGGGGATAAAATAGCACTTGTACGATTATAGTTTTTGCCAGATGGTTAGATAATATTTAAAAAGTATTTAAATGACCAGGCGCGGTGGCTCATGCCTGTAATCCCAGCACTTTGGAAGGCCAAGGTGGGCGGATCACAAGAGCCAACATGGTGAAACCCCGTCTCTACTAAAAAATACAAAAATTAGCTGGGCGTGGTGGGGCGCTCCTGTAGTCCCAGCTACTAGGGAGGCTGAGGCAGGAGAATTGCTTGAACCCAGGAGGCAGAGATTGCAGTGAGCCGAGATCGCCCCACTGCACTCCAGCCTGGCGTCTGGCGACAGAGCAAGACTCTGTCTCAAAAAAAAAAAAAAAAAAAATATTTAAATGGTGCCTGACATCTAGTAAGCACTGAATGTGTTAGATCATATTATTGTTACAGTGCCTATCACTTAATAAGAGGGTAATAAATGTCAGCTTATATTTGTATTTTATTCTCCTTCTTGCCTTCTCTTGGTTTATTGAGTTCTTCCCTCAGCTATCTTCCTTACTGTATATAGAGAATATCTATAAATTATCACCAACTTTCAGGATTTCACTGATTCTCAGGTCAATAGCTTTCTCACATCCTGTCTTCTGTTTCCAGATTTGTACTATAAGCTGCAAACTGACATCTCTAAGTGAAACTCATTTTCTTTGTCTCTGAAATACTGTGGCCTTAGTAAGAGTTCAGTATGAGCTAATCTGCAGACAGGGGAAAAAAAGTTTCCCTGCAGGAATGGGACAATGATTCGTTTCCCCCAAATTCCCCACCTTTCCCTGACCTCTCCCACCACCAACACTCCCCACACCTGTAGCTCCCCACCATCATAGTTAGGGAGCAAGAAGCCATGTTGATCAAAAGAAAAGGTGAGAGAGAACTAATAAACCCAGAAAGAAGCATTGGTAAGATGCAAGAGCAGGAGCTCTGGGCTGCAGAACATGAGAACTCAGTGTGTGTCACATGGGTATTGATGATGTCAGGTCAACAAGAAGTTCTTTAGTTTGTCCTTGCAGGAGCATTTATTCGTTTTCTAGAACTGTCATAACAAACACAAACTGAGTGGTTTGAACAACAAACATGTATTGTCTCACATTTCTGAAGGCTGGAAGTCCCAGATCAAGATGTCTCCTGAGAGCTATGAGAAAGAATCTGTGTCATGCCTCTCCTCTAGATGCTGGTGGTTTGCTGGCAGTCATTGGTGGTCCTTGCCTTGTGGAAACATTACTCCAAATTCTGCCTTTATCTTCAGATGATGTTCTCCCTATGTACTTTTCTATCTGTAGTTTTCCCTTTTTTACAAGCACACCAGTCATATCGAATGAATCAAGGGCCACCCTAATGACATTTTAATTTGACTACCTCTATAAAGACACTATCTCCAAATATAGTCACTTTCTGGAATGCTGTGGGATAAGACTTCAGCACAGGATTTGATGGTGGGAGGAGGGGACGAAATTCAACCCAAAACAGAGAGTGAGCCACCAAGTGTGGATGAAAATGTTTCTTCTACTTACTTCTCTTCATTTCCAAATAGAGGGGTTCTTCTCTTTGTTTCTGTGATGGTTACTACTGTCAATTTGATGGGATCGAAGGATGCAAAGTATTAATCCTGGGTGTGTCTGTGAGGGTGTTGCCAAAGGAGATTAACATTGGAGTCAGTGGGCTGGGGAAGGCAGACCTACCCTTAATCTGAGTGGGCATCATCTAATCAGCTGCTAGTGCGGCCAGAATATAAAAGGAGGCAGGAAAATGTGAAAAGTCTAGACTGGCTTAGCCTCCCAACCTACATCTTTCTCCCATGCTGGATGCTTTTTGCCCTCAAATGTCAGACTCCAAGTTCTTCACCTTTGAGACTCGGACTGGCTTCCTTGTTTCTCAGCTTGCAGACTGCCTATTGTGGCACCTTGTGCTCATGTGAATTAATACTCCTTAATAAACTGCTAAATATATATGTGTGTGTATGTGTGTGTGTGTGTGTGTTTCTTAGTTCTGTCACTCTAGAGAACCCTGACTAAAACAGTTTCGAAATTCAGTACTTTCTTAGTACTCTTAAAGAGTAAAATATTATTACCCAGAGACAGCGTAAGTGTTCATGTCATAAATACTAGAATTCCTCTCTATTTATGAATATTTTTGTGTGAGAAAAAGAGAACATTAAACTTTTTGTTAATGAAGTTAAAGAGGGAATTAATTGAAATAGAGATGGAAAAGGAGAACTGAAGGGATGAGTCAGGATTCAGATAGCTGGGCCCTAGAGTGAGCCTACTGTTGACTTGTAACCACCAATGTCCCTGGTAAGGGAACAAGAAAAGGTACTGCTTCTGTGGGACACTCTTTGTGTCACCAGGAAGTGTGATAAAGTAAATCATCTTAACCAAGTACTAGGAATGACTCCCCTGAGAAGGCTGGGCATTTAAGTGGAAGAGACCATTATCCTGCCTATGTCTTGTGTCCCTATCTACATATACGCATACTTGACCCTACTCTTGATACCGCTTCTGAATCTCTCCAGCATAATCCTGTCTCTAAGAAGCCTCCAGATGCCTTGAGGATCAGGCTAGACATTTCCTCATTTACAACTTGGAGTTGTTCTCAAACACCCAAACAGAAAACACTCATATGATAATAGCATTAAATAGTCTGCCTGTGACAAGAAATTTGGATTTTACCAAAGTTAATGCAAGGGACATGAAAGTGAAGTGGAAAACGGAGGAGGGGAGGGGTTTAAGGGATGGAGGTAACTGCCTTAGTCTGTTTGGGTTGCAGTAAGAAGATATAATAGACTGAGCAGCTTAAACTACAAACATCTGTTTCTCAGTTCTGGAGGTGGGGAAAACCAGGATCAAGGTGTCAGCAAACTGATGTCTGGTGAGGGCTTTCATCATAGCTTACAAAAGGTCATCTTTTTTCTTTGCCTCATCACATGGCAAGGGGTAGAGAAAGAAAGAGAGCAAGCAAGCTCTTTCCTGTCTCTTATGAAGGCACTAATCTCATCAAGAGGTCTCAACCTTCATGGCACAATTGTTTCCCAAAGGACTCATTTCCAAATACTGTCACATTGGGGATTAGGTTTCAACATATGAATTTTGGGGAGACACAAACATTCAGTCAATAACAGTGACATAATAATCTTCCTATTTTTGAGAGTTCAGAATTGGGTTCCATATTAGAAGAATACTTTGGAACATTTGGACCTGAGCTAAATGCAAATTCAGGGAAGAATAGCATGATGCAGGGAAGACTTAGTACACTCACACTTACTAAGAGAGTCTTCTAATGAAGGAGGTGTTTCCCTCTTCATATGGAATCATAAGTATTCTTAACCCATAGACCAATTTCTGAACTATACTCACACAACACACTATTTCTGTGGATGCTGGTAAGTATTATATGAAAACAGAATTTGATGGTCAGGAAAATGAGTTGATGAGTTAAACAGATCTCTCTAATGCACGCTATCTCATAACATTTAGATACAGTGGGATTAAATTCATATACTACAATTCAAATGTGCAAAAATAGGACTTTGAGTGCTTGATATAGCTTAATCTTGTATTCTCCTGGTAACAGGTTGTAGTTAGGGGTTAAAGTGAGGTACAGAAAATGAAATTAAATGATACAGAATCCTGTCAGAGAAGCATGTCTTATCATTGACCGGGTCTTACATATTCTACTGACCAGAATCTACTAAGAAAAAAGCAACTAATTGTAAGCAATTGCTTGCAAATGAATTGAAAGCTAGAAAATGTAGTTTTCCTGAATTCCCAGTTGAATGAGGAAATGGATTTGGTGAATATCAACCCAATCACTGACAGAGTCTGCCCTCTTAGTCACCAAATATCTTTACCCTTCTTCTATATGGACATCTTTTCCCCAAAGGAGATAAATCAAATTCCCATCCAGTCACTACCTTCTACTCAAAGTCCAGACCTCTGGGTAACCACACACTGCTTCATCAAACTCAGATGCGACTCCTTACAACCCAGTATACAAGAAAGCAAATTACTATACCTTCCCACTCTATTATGGCAAATGGTAGAAAAAAGACAAGGTAACTATAATTGATACATCCATCTGAAAAACAGAATTATGGGAGACACATAGTGACCATTAACCCACAGCAAGATGAACAAAACTGTGCCAGACAGGCATCCTGAAGTGCCTGTGCCTTAATGGTGGAGGAAGGTCCTGATTAAATCCTGATCCTGCTCTCTGGAAATAACTCTCTTTTGTTCTTTGTGGCCCATGATCTCACTCTCTAGAAAGTTCTTTTTCCTCCATTATCCTATATGCCTATACCTGAAGTGGTTGTTTATAAGTGTCTCTCCTTTTGGTGATATGAAGTTTTCACAGTTGACTTCTCGATACTGTAAGTCTGGGAATGTAAAAGTTGTTTCAATGATGAATCAGTCAATAGATTCTCTGATTCTTTAACTCAGGTTCATGGAGCTTATAGAAATATCTTGAAAAAACAGACTTCCTATCTGTTTATTTCTACTTGATAACTTACACCAGTGACTAAACCCAAATTTTTCCTATACATTTTTTTCTGAGTGCTTCCTCCTTCCCTCCCTCTCTTCCTCCCTTTCTCCCTCCCTTCCTCCCTCCTTTCTTTCCATCCTTCCTTCCTTTGTTCATTCCTTCCTTTTCTTCCTTGCCTTTTTCCTTCTCTCCCTTTTTCTTTCCTTTCCTTTGTTCCCTCCTTTTTTTCCATCTCTCTCTTTTTCTTTCTTTCTCTCTTTCTTCCTTCCTTCCTTCTCTTTCTTTCTTTCTTTCTTTGTTTCTTTCTTTCTTCTTTCTTTCTTTCTTTCTTTCTTTCTTTCTTTCTTTCTTTTCTTTCTTTCTTCTTCATGAACATCTTATTTGGTGTAATATAGGAATCTGGAGACTACCTGAAATAACAGGTAAGAGGCCTATGCATTTCATTTGAGTTTTTCTACTGGAAAAAAAATCTGAGAAGTTATTGGAGGCATTTGTCAAAGTCTTTATATCCTACTATTTAGGATCTAGAAGCGATTCGTTTTTTCAACCTGTTGAGGCCCTAAATTTCTAGACTCACTCTGTACTCTTTACCTCTGGTCAATTCTTTTTTGGATTATCATTTTTAGTAATACCTTGCTATAAAAAAAAAACAATATAACAAAGACACCTTCCAACCCTATATCTAAGAACATAGACTCATAAATAAGTTTTCTTATAGATATTAATATCTTGTATTTTGACTCCACATGCCATGACTGTTCATCTTTTCAGACTTCAAAATCAGTGTCCTCTCTTTTTGTCACCTAACCACTGAGTTAGGGACACTGTTTTAAGTTTTTAGTTATGGCGATATTCCACTACTTGTAGGTACTAATTTCACTGTGAAGTACCCTAAGTACTATAATAGATACACCCTAAAATCTAAGTGGATTAATAAGTACAATTCAATTTGTCTCATAAATTTCAAATTTATGATTTTTGAACATAAATTGATTATGAACAATATGTATTTATCCTTCAGGGAGTGATTCCAGGATTCTATTAGCTTCCACAAACAGTTTCCAAGGAAAGAACACAATTAGGCATGGCATACTTTTATGAACTAGGCCTAGAAATTGGCCTAGAAGTTGAGTATTTATTCCTACTTTTGTGAACTAGGCCTAGAAGTTGAGTATTATTCAGCTCAGGATTATTCAGCTTGGTATTAGTCAGCTATAACAAGATACCAGAGTCTGTATGTCATAAATAACAGAAATTTCTTTTCTCACAGTTCGGGTGGCTAGAATTCTGAAATCAGAATGCCAGCATGGCTGAGGTCTGATGAGAGCTCTTTCCCTCGTTTGTAGTTGGCCACCTTCTCACTCATTGTCCTCATTAAGTGGAAAGAGACACAGAGACAGAGCAAGAGGAAAAAAGAGAAAGATGTTTCTTTTCTTGTAAGGCCACAGTTTTATCAGATTAGAGCCCATCCTTATGATCTCATTTAACCTTAATTACCTTTTAAAGAGCCTGTCGCCAGATAGAGTCACTTTGGAGTTAGTGCTTCAGCATATCAATTTGGGGGACACATAATTCGGTCAATAACAAGTAGCAAACATCGAGATTGTTTATGTTCAAGAAAAACAGTATCTCCATTATTAAGTCATGGATTTCATAATTTCTTTCAGCTGGCTCCTGTAAAAATGCATGTTATCATGGGTACGGTCAAATAAGAATACATTCCACAAGCACTAAAAAAATAGAGTGTACAAGCATAATTGACATGTAATCTTTTGTTGATGTATTTTTCTATATACTTTTTTACTTTTAGTTTCCCCAAAAGCAGATACTGAGGCAAGAATGTGGGAACAAAGATTTGGTGAAGAATTTATATTGGCATATAAAATACCTCCTGAAATAAAGAAGCCAGCTACATAACATAAACAAATAGTGTTTTATTTACTTACTACACCAGGAGAAAACACTACATAAACAACTTTGAAGTGGGGTATCATTAGGGAAATAAGTGTACAATATTTATGACTTTATGGTTTGGACTCCAAGGGTTTTTGTGTGTGACATCAGAAGGAGATAAGATTTTATACTGATTGATTTCTTCAGAACAACAGTCTAGTGCAATCTAGCAAGGATCTGAGCAAAGAAGAATGTGTACCCAAGTCACAAGATCTTTTGTGGTAATTGCATAACTCATAAGAGCGATTTTTAAATTCCCAGAATTGCATAACTAACGGGAGTGGTTGTTTTGGCTCTCCCACAGAAAGACAGAAAACTGCACAAATGGACAGAAAGATTAGAATTTGTGCTCACAAAGGTGAGTGCTACTGTGGCTTTACTGTGGCTTTTAGGGAATGGCAGATGGGATCTGCTTCAGTGATGTGTGTTCAGTAGGATAGCACAGCCTGAGGACCTGCTGAGAGCATTGTGCTCAATGTGGCACGTAACATGGCTAGAGTTGTAATAACTCAGGTCTTTTTACTGAAATGAGGTGTCTATGCAGGACATTCATATAGAACCTCTTCAGTCTGCTGTGGGCCATCTCTCTGCCTCTGACATGCAGGATCTGTGTGGAGGAGATCAGACTCAAGAGAACCCCTCCCTTAGAGAACTCCACCAGATATTCCACCATGGCCTCAGGGTGGAGGCTGAATCCCTTGAAGCCTGGCACCAGTTAACCATAGAATCAATGTCTTGCCATTAGGAAGCTCTGAGATTTCTCCACGTCTTCCTAAGTATTAGATACTCTAATTCATGCTAATCCAATTTGGTTTTGAAATAGTTTTGTCATAATGTATCATTTTTAAATTATTTTTCTAAATGTAAGAAGGAAAAAAAAATAAAGCTGAACATCCCATGTAGAGGAGTAGCCTGTGTTGATCTGACACTCTACGAAGTTTTGGGAAGTAGTAATATAGCACCTTAAAACCAGTTTTTGAGCAGAATTTCTTGAAGCTGGTTTAGAACTGCACAACTATAGATACTATTGATGGAAAACATAAAAAGTTACTACAGATGCAGAAATGTTATCAGCAATCCTGAGAGCCTTTGGGGTACCCTAAGGAATTTGAATATTACACTCCATTTAAATGAACAGTGAAAGCTAATTTCACTGCAATTTTTTTTTTTTTTTTTGCTTTGCATTTACAGGGTGTCTGAGAATGTGTGTTTTTAGCAATATCTTTTATGGTGTTCTAGGATTGAACATTCTGCACAGGGTACTGGGTTTCAAGTTATGTTGTCTTGGTATAAGTTCAGTTTTCCAAATGTAAACCTGTTCTCATTGCCATTCCTAAAAATACAGTAGGTTTCGGATATTTTAAGGATATTGAATACATGTATAATTGTGTAAATTTTATGGTGTTTTACTTTGAAGTGAGAGTTTTGTTACAGTTTACAAGATATTTTCCTTTTCCAAGCTCAAGACTATTTTGGGACCTACAAATAAATGTGATTTCCAGTAGTTTCAATTCTTGATATTCAAAAGGGTAATAATTCTTAAGTTAAATATAATACAGTATTATTCAACAGAAAGAACATATTTTTCTCTTTTAACTTCTAACAAAGTCTATGTCTAATATTTAAAAAGCATTTAAAAATAATTTGATAATGTAAAAATATGAGGAAATTGTGGCTAAAAAATTAAAAATCACTTGCAAAGTAACATATTCTTAAGGTTAAAAAAAAAGTAGTTTAATGCATAGGTTATCCACCAGGAGGCAAAGAAACTGGTATCTGCTCCTATCTCTCACTGGTGAAGGACAGCTTCTAGGTTGTTAGCTCCTTGGAAACTGACAGTCCCTTGCACTGGCCTTACAGGCTGCAGAGATCAGAAAACATTCTCAGATATACAGACACAGAATCCACAGATATCTATACTAACTCTCCCCAGTTCATGTCCAAATTAAACAGGGTCACATAACAGAGGAAGGAGCACGCGTAGTGTTTGCTGTAGTATTAAAAGATGATTCTAAAAGAGTAAAAACAACTTAGTTTTTAATTTTATACTTACATTTTATATTTTCTCTTAAAGTGACTAATTTGTAAAGATAAATTGTGCCAATTCAGGGTGAGAAATTATTTTGTAGTAATCACAAAAATTGTAGAATGCAAGTGCTGTCTAAACTTATGCCATGGTCAACATTAAACAGGTTGCCACACTCGCAATAGGACAAAATCATCCTTTAATAATATTAGTGAAGGGATGATAACATCTAAGTTTTACCTAATGATACATTTTATTGTATGCTTTCTAAAGCATTAAGTATGACAAAATACACTTCCAGGCAAAATACACTTCCACTTCCAGGCTGTATATTCTAATGCTTCATCTATTGAGAGGACTAAGTTTGAAAAGATAAATATTAGTTTACCATGCTTGTTAAGTATATGTTTAGAGGTTAGTCCACGGTAGAAACACTTATTGCCATTCCACATGTGATTGAATTTTATCTTGCTACATTGAAAAGAGATCTGGAACATTAGTTTTTAGAAACCAGAGGAAAAATGAAATAAACATTTCAAACAGAAGCATCAAAAATAAGGGAGAATAATCTTACTAAACTTTTTATTTTAATCTTGAAAAAGAACACTAAAATCCAAAGTAAAAAGCAGAACTAAAAAGTGCTAATAGTTGAAAAATATTGAAGTGCATTGGTTATAATTATTGGTATTGTTGTTGATCGAATACAGTTTTGCTCTAGATGGAAATTTCTCACAGCTACTCTGTGAGATAATGTCAGTGGAATACCATGAACAGAAAAGCTTGAGTAACACTGCACAGATATTCCATGATAGGTATACCACATAAATATTTCCCAGGTTGCTCTGGAAAGCTGAGATATAAAATTTGAAAATCAGGCTCAGATTATGCTTAAAAGGGAAAAGCGAATACTTACTTGAACCAAGTCTTGAGAGTCAGAGGAAGAAAGGCTGATTCTCAGACGACTAACACTCAGTTCAACAATGAGGATTTTGATATAAAGACATAGTTAAATAAAAAAAGTACATTTTGCAAGCATTTTACCAATAAGATCTACGAAATAAAAGGTCATATAACAAAAAAGTGGGCCAATGTTATGTCAACACAAAGACTAAAATTAAAGAATGAGTCTTATTAAGAAATTGAATCATAAATAATAAATAGGCATATCTGAAAAATTCTTAGTTTCATAAAGCTTGTGTTTAATCACTATTACCTTCATTGAGAGAATCCTTGATTGAAGAACTCCCATTAATGTAAAAAAAGTGACTGTCTCATTAAGATGTGAAATATCATATGGAAGAGTCCATCAGAGGGAGAATTAGCACAAGAACATAAAAGGATCCCCCGCAAATATTTCCTTCTTCATACAAAAGGATAAAAGTGGAGTAGAAATTTCAAAAGAAATAATAACAGCATATAATTAAATCTTCCATATAACATGTTGCACTGTGCACTCTTGAGATTCTCTGAAAAAGTATATATTTTTCAGAATTATAAATTATAAATAAGAATGTGAAGCAGTCATGCCAAATAGAGAAAACTAGGTAAGAAAACTAAATTGTATGCAATTAACCATGTTATTAATTATATTATTTATCTATTATTGTAATTTTTTCCACTAGCAGAAACATCACTGAAACAATTCCATAAGTGTTTTTTCCTTAGTTCTCTACATGCTATATAGGAATAATGAGCAGTTTGTAGACCCAAGTTTCAACCAAGTTCAAGATTTTTAATTTCTGAATAGTTGGTATATATTTGCCTTAAGAACGGTCACAATTTTTATTATTTTTAAACTTTTTGTTTTGGAATTTTAAAATCATATATAAAAATATAGTTTGGTATACTATAATTCCCCTTCATATATTTAGCTGTAACAGATATTAATATTTTTCCAGTCTTGTTTTATCTGACCCATTCTTCACTGTTAAAATTACCTGGGTTTTTTGGATAAATATTTCACAAAACAGAAAAACTACATTGTGATAATTATTTTATGGCTCAACTTGACTGAGCCATGGGATACTGATATCTGGCTAAACAATGTTTATGGGTGTGTCTGTGATGGTGATTCAGAAAGAGATTGGCATTTGAATTGGCAGACTGAGTAAGGCACATTGTTCTTCCCAATGTGAGTTGGCATCATCCTATTTGTTGAGGGTCTGAATAAAAAAAAATTGGAGAGAGGTTGAATTCCCTCTCTGCCTGACTGCTTGAGCTGAGGCATTGATCTTTGCCTTTACGTTCCTGGTTCTCAGGCTTTCTGACAAGAACTGCTGTCTACATTGGCTTTCTGGCTCTCAGGCCTTGTAACTACACCAACAGTTTTCCTGGGTCTTCAGCTTGCAGATGGTACATGGTGGGATTCCTTGGTCTCCATAATCACATGAGCCAATAACTTACAATAAATCATATTTATAGACATATATATGTGTGTATGTACATATAGATGTGTATATGTATACATATATATACTATTGGTTGTATTGAAAAATCCTAACTAATGCACACATATGATAAATTTTTAGCTTTATAAATAATTTGAAAAGGAGAAACCTTTCTACCATTACACACCAGGAGATAGAACCTTGGCAGCTGTCCTGCATGCCTTCCTCATGTCACCGTCCAAAAAAACAAAATTCTTTCCTCCTAAGAGAAGTTACTTTTCTGACTTTGATAGCATCATTCTTTTGCTTCTTTTTACAGTTTTGTCGCCAGGTATGAATCTTTATGTTTTGGTTCTGCCTATTCTTTAAATATATACTTTAAATCTCTATTCCTACATATGGTATTATTTTACCTTGCAGTTTATTTGTTGAAAAAAATATCAGATTGTTTATCCTATAGTTTTCGTGATTTGGATTTAGCTTATTGTATTCGCAAGGTGAACTAGAGCACAGTCCCAGAAAAGATGTAGAAATAATGATCAAGCCAGTAGAAATAGACAACCTTACTATGAATCTAGTGATTGTCTTGGAAAATCATGTTAAACTAAAAAAAGCTAGGATTTTATAGAGCAATTAGTAACATTAAGTCTGGGTCATGAAATATGCAAGATGATCTTGGGTCATCTTTCATAACAAGACTACAAGGAAACTATCAGATACTAGTAAAGTCATGTCAAAATGACTTTGGAGTCATCTTAAAGGTGTTCCCACTGGTACAAAATGGAATTAAATGAGTATCAGTAGAGATAGTAATTTTAACATATTTGAACTCACCAATTCTGTTTAAATTCCATTTATTCATAAAAATACCTACTCCTGCCCAACAAAATATAGTGGATCCCTTTTGGGTGATACTATGGAACACATTCTTTATGTTGAAAGTGATAAATGAAGGAAAATAATCTAGCATTTATTGCATCTTTCCTATACAAATCACACAATTCATGACCAATTCTTGAATGTGAGGAAGTTTGTATTAGTTATACATAGAAACTTCCTCACATGTACTCTATGTATAACTGATATAACTGATATCTCTATGTATAGCTGATAGAAACTTCCTCGCATGTTCTTATTGGTTATGACTTTACTAATTGGTCACAAATGAAAAGAAGAAATAATACCATTTGCAATCCCTTGTTTTGAACATCAGTGGTTCTAACATTCCATAGGAGAGACAACCAGACATTACGTGTCACTTGATGAAAGACACAACACCATCTATGAAACAGTCTTGCCAAAAAAATCAAACCTCAATATGATTATGCCTCAAGATTCACCAACAAATTCACAGGAAATACTAAGGGCAGAGGAATATTCCTAATGCAAAATATCTCCTTTTTTTGCTAAGAACCATCATTGTATTTGACTTCTTTCTCATTTCTTTAACAAGCACTAACAATGGCTTGCTTTTAAAAGACATTTTCAACAAAATAAGGCTTTGTTTTGTTACTTTATACAAGGTCATAAAGTAAAATAGGGAATAGCAATACCTCCTTGAGGTGTGGTTGCAATGTAGTCGGCCAGGCTCATTCATTAGCTGCATTACTCACTGGCCTTTCAAAATACTTGGTTAAAATTTGTGCCATAGTTCAGTTATAAATTATTATTGGTCATGAACCTCTGAAATCATACTTTATTAGCAGAAACTACAAATAACTCAACAAATTTAATTGGTGTTAGTTAATATGTGCTATAGTTATAAGGCCAAAGAGGCATAGTATCATGTATGAGTATTAATGGGTCTTATTCTCCATCCTATAAGCAAAATCTGAATGAATTAATCACTTGGAGTAGGTCATTGTTAATTAATCTCATGGACAAGGAATAAAAAAGGAATATATTTTTTGAAATAGCCTATGTGGAGATACATATTTTTGCAGTGAATCAAAATTTAAAATTAACCAGGTTTTCCCTTAGCACTTTCTTATTGCCTGCTCTATTTATACTCATGTGAACTTCATCTTTGGAATTTCTTTTAAGAGGACCGAAAAAAAAAACCATAATATTTTTAGGTCTATATTCCAAAATACTCAAAGCAGAGATATTATTCATAAGGAAAGACTTGTGATTTGCAAGATACAGTATTTGACATTCAAAATTTTAAATTTTAAAGGGATGAAGGCATAAAAGTTTAAACCATAATTAACAGATTGGAAATATTAAAAGAATCATCTTTTTTCTTCCTTGTCTCTTCCCATCCTCAATTTAATGAACTGATGAATGAAATTTTATTCTGAACAAAGTCAATACTTGCATTAATATTCTATCCAAAAAAATTGAATATATGTCTTAATACACAAATAGTGAGCTATTCTTGTAAATGTCAAAGACAACTCTATTTCACTTTCTGGAATAACCATGATCCTACAATTCTACATATAGAACAACTCTTTTTATTTAAAAAATGAGTTTGGTAAACAGTCATTTAAAACATATTAAAGCAAATATTTTTAATATTACAATAATAATAAATGGAAAATATAGTTCATACATTTTAAAATTTAAATACTGATTAGCTTACATGTCAGTGCTAAAGGGCTAAAGACAGATATATTTTTTTAATGGACTAGAAGAACTTTTACTAGGGATGATCAAAAGCAATTTTTTTTTCTTTCAAGAAACACAAAACCTACAAAGGCAAGTACACACATTCACACACAGATACATACATACACTAAGCCATCTCTCTCTCTCTCTCTCTCTCTCTCTCTCACACACACACACACACACACACACACACAATTGTGTTATCTCAAAGAAAATGTGAATACTTTGGTTTCAGGAAAGATGGAAATCAGGGAAGCTCTGAGTACAACCTCAGCAAAAATTCGTGAACATTTCTTTTAGGATCTTGCCCTACCTTGCAATTCCTTCTGTCTCTGTGTGCAAATTCTCATAAGCCAGAGATAATCTGTTTGACAACTGACCAACCAATTGTTCTTCTTTCTTAGTCAAGGTTTATCTCTGCTCATCAGCTTTAGCTAAAGGAGTAGAATCTCGTAATATTAACAGGGTATCAGGTGCTCAACCCATATATTTTACCGCCACACTCTGAATTTCTTTTGGAGATGGAGATTGTTTTCAGAGGTAAAGAGTTATGACTTGGTAAAACATGTTCTGGAAGTTCTCATTAGTAAGAACTTATTACATGTCTATCTTTATTTGGTCATTATATTTTTATTTTACCTTAATACTTTTAAATGTCAGTGATTACATCAAACTGTAGTTAATTTTTACCTAGATTTTTTATTTTTCTACATAATGAGGACCTTTATTAGAATTAGCTTTGACTTATTTTTATATTTACACATTTTAGAGACTGCCACATAATTGTTAATCGTGATAAATACATCTTTAATGAATGAGTGATTTATATAAAATGAGAAAAAATAGATATAGAAAAAATTAATTTTGAAGGTCTACCGTGACATAGTATGTTACATATATATATATATAACTACTCATTGCAATTTGTATATATATATATATATAATTCCACATACTCACTGCAATTTAACTAACCTTCTTTGAAGTATTTCAGCTAGTGTTTGTAACTGCTCCAACCAATGAAATAAGGAATAAATGAAACTATGTAACTTCATCCAATACTAAGTAATTTTAAAAAGTGGAACTTCAAGATTCTCTCTCCTTCTTGTGATGCTTTCCTTACACACCAGATTTTGTGTTGTAAGAAAGCCCAGGGCATACAAACAAGATATGTGTGGATGATGCAGATAGCACCAACTAAAGTCTCAGCTAACAGCGAAACGTGAATTAAGTAAGCCTTCATATGAGTTCAGCCCTTGGCCTTTCAGTGCTCTAGCTAAAACCTCAGACAATGGTGAATATAGAAAAGCATCCCTGCAGTGTTCTGGCTGAGTTCCTGACACACAGAATAATTACGATCGTTGTTTTAAGTTACTAGAGTTAGGATAAACGTTAAACAGTAATAAATGAATGCACTATATTTGAGGGAAGACATAGATATTAATATTAGGTGAGTCTGTGGATCTCCACAATTTAGCACAGTGCCTAGAAAAAGACCTAGAAATATATGGAGTTGAATAATGAATAATAAAACAAATAAATTTGCATAAGTCCATTACAGGTCAAGAATTTTCTTACAGATGAGGCAATATGCCTAATTATTACATAGCTCTATTTACCTATAAGTCCTTGTTTTATTATTATTATTAAATTCAATGACTCTGCATTTCTTATATCCAGTAACTTTTTCTACCCACTGATGCTATATAAAACACATTCTGATTTATTTTATATTACAGCACTTGAACTAGTAAAGACTGTCATCCATATTCCTTCCAACTTTCCTCATCTTCTATGGCAAACATACCTATTTTTTTTTTCAATTTTCTTTACATTTGGCTTTTGTCTTTCATCTATTCCTGTCATATCTTGTCAGATGATAGTGCTTGAAGATTTAAAATATATAATTAAGTTTGGATATAAAATTGAACTGAAAATTTACAAGATACATTAATCAGTAGAAGGAATGTTGGGATTATTAGTCACCTTGTCATATGAGCTGCATTGTATCAGTTTAGTCTAGTTCCATGTTAACCATTAGTATGCATGATGTCAAAGGTTCAATTTGAGCTTGCCGTCAAATAACAACTTCACACCTTCTTCAGGTTCTTCTTCAGACTCTTCTGCACCTTGTGAGCTATTGTGAAGGACTCTGGCAGGACTTTTTATTATATTTGATTCTGATTTATAGCCCGCAATATCTTCTTTAAATTATTGTAAATATCTCACACAATGTTACCTTTCACTTTGATGTTCAGGATGTCAACACAGTTTTATGAACTTCATCAAAGTAAATGACAAAATTATAAGTAGGGCTGGGACTTGCTGATGAAAAAGACTTATGATATAATTAACTTTCCCTTCCAATTGATACTGACCAGTTGCACTATTTGGAATGTCTAGGCAAACCTATACATTTCTCTAGTTGTTTTTCTGTAGACCTCACTTCTTTTAACATCCATGGAAGTATTTTGTGGAAAATAGTAAAGGACTTTATAAAAAGAGGTACCTTATAACTACAGAATTCCTTTGCTATACTGTTCTAACACACTTTTTAAAAATGAATTTGTTTTTGACTGTTTTATTCTTAGTAAATCCCTGCTGGTCCCCAATATCCATAGCTTTTGTCATTATGTGTTTACAATTAGTCTTTTAAGAATATGCATACATATCTTTTTAATATCTCTCAAGGGATCAATATGAGGGTCTCTGGAACGTAGTTTTACATCTAACTAGTTTCTGTCTCACAAATTTCATTAATATATTTGCATGTCTTTAGCTTACTAATGCCTCTCTAGTTTTCCACAATCACTTAAGAATCAGTGAGGATACAAGGTTACATCTACAAATCCTTCCCACACTGTAGATTGTTATTTGAATTCACTTAGCAAGTTGAATTCATTCAGAGCATTTAGAGGGCTTTAATAATTTCTCCATACATATTTTTGTTTTAATATATTCTTTCTAATAGTTACTTTAGCATAATAGCATGCACTCCAAATATACCTAATAAATGAATACATAAATACGTTACATTAGCTAATTTAAATATCCTTTTAAAAAATCTCTCAAAAATTGATGTGAAATTTGTGGTTAAATTGATGAGGAAAATCTGAAGCATTAATGGAAACTTCCATGCCACCATTTTAAACATCTCTATTACTTATTCACTTGTTTGAGGATTTTTCTCTGTTTTTATAATCTCATAACTACTGATATTAAAAAAAATGAAAATAACTTTAGCATAAGAAAAAAAATACTAAATCTTTTGAACCAGGTTCTCCTTGACTAGCAAGCTCAATTTAATTTAAAATCTTTAAATGAAATGCTCAAATAAAATTAAGAACTCAGTAAGAAGTTTCTCAGTGGATCAAATAGATTACTTATTAAAAATAAGATATAATTCTTCAATTTTACTTATTTGTCATGGAACATACCACAAATACTTTTGCCTTTTTCTTCCACTATAGGTGAACATGAGAGAGAGGAAAAGATGGCCTCCATTTAATAACAGGTCTTCCATCACCCCCAAGTGAAGGCTGTGCCTTTATTGCCTCCATTACTTTTACTCTGTCAGGTCCAGTCACAATGAGGGATTTCAAACAATTCAAGAACATTCTGTGCCACAAAAACAAGGCCGTGGGGGTGTTTAGTAGAAATAGCTAGAATAATCAATGAGTAAATTTACACAAAAGAGTGCTAAAATATGAAGGCTGAAGTGTTAATGGACAACTTTTTCTCTGCAATCAAGAATTAAATACTGATCTGTAATCACAAATAGCCAATTCTTCATACAATTCACTATCCTGAATTCAAACAGTGACATCTTCACGGTGTTTATTCCTTTGATTTAAAGGGAGTTCAACATAAACAATAGCAGGCAGAATCATGTTGGACTAAATTTCAGGTCATATTTTCTAACTTGTGCTGCTTATGCAGTCAAAGGGACATATGCGTGGTGGCTCCTGCACCAAGCTAACCTCACATACAGGTGTCTCTGGCTTGTACTGTTTGAAGACCAGGATTCAAGTCCACAGAATAGTTAAATTCTATGTTCTCTCAATATTTATGCTAAATCACCTACTTAAAATAGGATATTTAGTACGACAGTAAAATATACATTATGGTAAAACAGGAATGAAAAAGAAACTTAAGGAAGAGAGAAGAAGGGAGAAGAAAAGAGAAGATGGGAGAAAGATGGAGGACAGGAGAATGGAAGGGGAATGGAAAGGAACACAGGAAAGGAAAATAGAGGGGGAGGGACAGAAGGGGAAGGGAAAGAAAGGAAGAGAAAGAAATGTTTATTAAACATACTTTGAATATTTCTTAGTACTTTTCCTGTGGCAGGAAAATACCATTTAAAATTTTAATACTAAACATGGACTCATGTGAGTTCTGTATTTCCGCCAAGAACTCTAGGTTCCACCTCCCAATATGACCTTAAATTACAGCAGGTGAGATCTCGACCACTTTAATGGAAGATATTAAAACACATAACTGATTGAGTATGGATTTTTATGTTTATTGATGGTTTAAGAAGATTGTCATTCTGCAACATTTGATATGTAATCTTGCCCAAACAGAGGTGGACAGATGAGATGAACTCATGCATATTTTTGTCCAATCTATAAATAGTGTTATTGATGTCTGAGATGTATATATTTGAGATAGGATATATATATATATATATATCCTATATATAGGATGCCCGGAAACTTTGCGTTGAGGATATATATATATATATCCTCAACTTTGCATTGAAGATATCTATATCTATATCTTCAATGCAAAGTTTCCGGGCCTTGACTCCCTGAGCAGTCAAAAATTTGCATGTAACTTTTGACTCTCCCAAAACTTAACTACAAATAGCCAGCTATTGACCTGAAGCCTTAACTGGTAACATAAACAGTCCATTAACACATATTTTGGGTGTTAATATATTATATACTGTTTTCTTACAATAAAATAAGCTGGAGAAAAAAAATGCTACTAAGAAAATGATAAGAAAGAGAAAATATATTTACCATTCACTAAGTGGGGTGAATCACCGTAAAGGTCTTCATCCTCATTCTCTTCACATTGAGGAGGTTTAGGAGGAGGAAGAGGGAAGTTGGTCTTGTCTCAGGAGCAGCAGAGGTAGAAGAAAATTTATGCAGAAGTTTAAAAAACATCTGTTTTATAAACTTCATATAAGTTAAATTATACAGTGCATATATGTTTGATATGTGTCCATGTCACATTTATTATCAATACATTGCTTTTAAATCACTCAGTAGTTTTACATTATATAAACATATTACAGTGTTAATCTATTAATCTATTATAATAATAGACATTTGGATTATTTTCTGTTTGGGGACATTAGGAATAAAGGTGTTACAAGTATTCATCAACAAATCTTCTTCTGGACATTTGGGTAAATACCTAAGAGTGAAATTGCTAAGTACCACATGTTTAACTTTATAAAAACTGCCAGAATATTCCAAAGTGGCAGCATTATTTTGTACTCCCACCCACAATATACCCATTGTGCCACATCCTTGTTAACCTTCGGATTGGCAGGTCTTAAAATTTTACTTATTCCACTGTATCCCATTGTGATTTAAATTTGCCTTTTGCTGATGATGAATATTAAACAGCCGTATACTTTTTGTGAGGTGCTTTTTAGTTTTTTCTCCATTGTTTACAAATTGGGTAGTTGTATATTTATGTATAAATTTGTTTTGGCTATTTATGTAGTCTAGAGAGAAGTCTTAGATATGAATGTTTCAAATATTTTCACAAGTCCTTGTTTCATTTGTTTATTTTTTAATGATATCTTTTAATTTTGATAATGTTCAAGTAAATTTTTTAAGGCTAATATGTTTCTCTTAAACAATCTTTGCTCATCACAAAGTAATAAAATTATTCTAGGTTTTCTATCAAAATTTTGGACTCTTTGTATTTCCCTATTTTAGAATTAATATTAATTCATCAAGTACTACTTTTTCTTTTCTTTTTTTTTTTTTTTACAAAAGTCTGTTGGGATTTTATCAAGATTTAGCTGAATCTGGGTATCAGTTTGGGAGGTGCTGATCTCTTAACAATATTAAATTTTCCAGTCTACAAATATAGCACATATCTCAATTTCTTTAAAGCTTTAAAAATTTCTGTCAGCAGTGTGTGTAGTTTTTCCACATAGGGAAATTGTGGATGTATTTTGTCAAATGTATAGATATTCATGAAGGATATTGGTTTTGTAGTTTTCTTTTGTTGAAATGCTGGAAATATATTTTTCTGCCTTAATATTCTTAAAGAGTGTTCTATTAGTCCATTTTCACACTGCTGATAAAGGCATACCATAGATGGGAAGGAAAAGAGGTTTAATTAGACTTATAGTTCCACATGGCTGGGGAGGCCTCAGAATCATGGTGGGAGGCAAAAGTCACTTTCCACAGTTCCACATGGCAGTGGCAAGAGAAAATGAGGAAGAAGCAAAAGCTGAAAACCCTAATAAACCCATCAGATCTCATGAGACTTATTCACTACTACAAGAACAGTATGGGGCAATCACCCCCATGATTCAAGTTATCTCTCACAGAGTACCTCCCACAACACAAGGGAATCATGAGAGTACAATTCAAGATGAGATTTGAGTGGGGACACCGAGCCAAACCATATTTAGTGTGTTTAAGACTGGCATTATTTTTCCTTAAAAGTTTACTAAAATTTATTATTAACGTCATTGGAGCCTGGAGGAGTTTGCTGGAAGGCTTTTAATTACAAATTAAATGTATTTAATCATTATAAGTACATTTAGGCTTTTTGTTTTTGTCTTTGTGAATTTGAGCAGGTTTAATCTTCAAGAATTTTATTCATTTCACCTATGTTGTTGATTGCCATAAAGTTATTGACAGTTCCTTATTGCCGTTTTAATGTCTCCAGAGTCTAAAACAATATCTTTCATCCCTAGTATTGGTAATTTGTTCTCTCTTTCTCTCCCTCATTTATCTATCTTGCTGGGGTTTCATGATACTAACTGTTTAAAAAATAAATTTTTTCTTTTCTTAATTATACTTTTCTTTATCTTCAATTTTTTAATTTTGCCATTATGGGATACATTTTCCTGCTTCTTCACAGGTTTAGAACCTTTTTATTTTATACTGTACATTATGGATAATTGTTTATAGGGAGTTGGGATTATGCTGATAGTCTTTAAAAGGTTTTGTTGTTGTTTTTGTTTGCTTGTATTTTATGGGCAGTTAAGTTACTTTCGGGCACCTTTAGTCCTGTCAGGCTTGGTTTATTCTGTAGGGCTGATCTGTTCTATCTTGATTTTGTTCTTAGTTCCAGGGCATGGCTCTTATTCTAGTCTAGACAATGTTTCTTCATCCAAATGCATGGCCTCTTTGAATGCCCAAGGTCTCAGCAAGCCTTCTGCACTCTGGAGGGCTAGAATTCTAAAACCTCTCAGTCCTATGGTATCTCTAGTATCTCTTATCTGTTCACAGTTCCATGGATTCTGTTCTCTGTTAGGCTTTGTTGATGTGGGACCAAGACCTGGGCCATGGACCTACGTTAAACTTCCATAATGACATGGAGGCCTACTCCTCTACGTAGCTCTCTCTTTTCTAATATCCTGGCCCCCCAAATTAAGCACTACATGAGGCTGAAATTCCCATCTCTACTTCCCTCAAATCAGGGACACTACTGTGCTATTGGAGCTCTCACTCTCTGTACCACAGTAAAACAGTGCCCCACCGTAAAATAGTGCCCCCATTCAGAGAGCTTGGGAAAATGAAGCAGCCACTTCCTATGTCTTCCTTTTCAAAAATGACAAACCTGCTTTCCCTATTGTCCAATATGTTATAAAAGCTGACTGACACATTTTGTAATGTTATCAATTTGGGGTAGTGAGTTTCACAGTCTGGGGTAGTGAGAGGGCAAGTTCAGAATCAGTTACTTAGGCCTGGCCACAATGGCAGCCTCAGTAAGGCCTCTTTTGAAAGATCCTTCCCAGAAATACCACCCTTAACTTGTGCTCCCATATCACTGGCCACTCCTTTCTGCAAGGGAGGCACAGAGGGGAATATTTCAGGTAGACTCATTGACACCTCCAACAGTATCAAATCCTGTTCCTCAAGATGAAGGGAAGATGGAATATTGGAGAGCTAACTAGCTGTCCCCAGTGCAAATGACTTATCATCCACGGGGTGTAAATGACAATCGTGAGCATTGAGTCGATCATGTCTAGTATGTTTCTAAGATAACATCACTTAGAGTGAACAAATATTTGGAGGATAAAAAATCCTTGCCTGAATCTTTTTTTAAAAAATGCCTTGTAATTCCTTGGAATTAAAATGTTATTTTTTACTAAATGAGCTAACTGCTGACTGGCTTTTGTACAGTTTTTTAGATGTAGTACAGATTAGTATTCTCAAGTGAAGGTACTAAATAAACAAATTAATGAAACAATGAAAAACAGCAATAAAACGCTCTCTGTATTCAGTGGCATTAAATTTGAGCTTGAGTAAAAATATACTTTCCTTGAAAGTAAGAGAGACAATTGGCCCAGAGTAATTTTGCAATTTGGAGAATACTATGTAATGATAGATACTTTGGGGGATGTCTGCCTATTCCATAAATACCTTTGGAAATCTCTTTTCTCTGTACCATGGGAACAACACATGGTCATTCATCATGTTCTTTATATGCAATTCTGAAATTTCCTGTTAGATAATGGGGAAAAGAAAACACTGCTAAGTTTGTCCAGTAATATTATTTCTTCAAGTACTTTTAAAATGAGGATCAGAAATACCAGTTATGCTTTTTCTGGTTGCTTAATATCAGTGGGTCTTTTGCAGTCATGTCTACAGAGAGGCAGAGAAAAACTAGTCAATAAGGGAAAGCTAGCAAATATAAAAAGATGATGAAAGTCAGGAATTTTGCCTTTTAAAAATGGCAGTATATATTTCCTGACCCATGATTCTTTAAGACAAGCTCCATGCATTCTAATATTTTCTCCCTTTTTAGCATAAGCTACTTTGAGTTACTTTGTTGCTTTGAACTAAATGCCTTTAAGAGCTATTTCCAGTATTATTAAAATATTCTCTTCTAATGTGATTGATAACATTTAAGCATTATACAATCTCACCATTTGTTTTTTATGTGAATTTTTTTCTCAATTTGGATACACATAATTCATTCCTTTTGGTAGCTCAAAAAATTTTTTTTAAAAATTAGATTCAGGGGTACATATGCATATTTGTTACATGGATATATTACATAATAATGGAGACTAAGCTTCTAGAATACCTGACACTAAAATATTGAACATTGTGCCAAAACATAATACATTTCTGCCTTTTCTCAAGATGCTACATATATCCGTTTAATAACAGACAATGCTCAATGAGTTTAGACACTAAAAAAGGTGACTTTCATATCAATAGAAGATATAGTGCTGCCTTCAGAAAGCAACATTAATCTTATTAGAGTATGAAATACTTAACAATTAGGCAAAGGTCTATTCTATTTGGTCCATCTACACCTAGTCTTAGACAACATTGAATTAAGGCAAAGTGATTTGTCTTTTCTTCCACATTGAACTTTTTATAAGTTTGTCATGATTTGTAAAGATAACAATAAGACTACATTTTAATAAAATTATTTACAAAATCTCATCACCAGAAACACCTAACAAGCTACTTCATGCAGAGCACTAAAGGGCATTCTACTACCACAAAGGTGACTCTTTAACAACCATTATTTTTCTGTTTTTTATTAAAGAAAAAAAATGAGAAATTGAATTTCATTTGAGAAAATCCAGCTTTATTTCTACTGACCATATCTGTTACCATGGGAAAATAACTTTAAAAGGCTATGATTCAGTTTTATCCAATTAAATATCAACCACAGCCACACTATATGGATTATGTAAAAATCACAGGAGGTAATATATAACCTGAGAGGTCATTTGTAGAAAAGAAAAATACTTCTGACTGATTGGTTATGTGTTATGGTGGTAGGCTCTGAGTTTTTCAATTATCATCCATTCAATCACAACTTTATAATAATTTTTTACAGAATACATGAAAAAATGAGACTAAGAGTTAAATGTATGCTGCTTTCATGTTTTTGTATTTCATTTCTGCAAAAAACTTGGTATTAATGTCTCTACAATCAGAATGTTATAAATTTTGAGTATCCACTCTGGGAGGAAAATCTATGATATCATAATGAACTATAATTGTAAGTAATCCCTTTGAATATTCTTAGAAAACTGCCTGTAATTACATGAAAAAGCATAAGGCATCTTGGGGCCTTTTACCAGCTGTTTCCTGTCATCATGTCATTCCTTGGAATTAGAAAATTTTAGATTTAAGTGGATTCGATCAGACAAGGATATAATGAAACACATGGAGACTTTGATAGACTTCTCCAATGGCGACAAGATGAATTTCATTCTTGCTACAAGATCTCACCCAATTGTCTTCCAGACAAGCTGTGACAGGTGGACTCAGCTTACCATGCTACAGCCTAATGACATATTTAAAAAGTAACATGTCTTCCCTAAATTGGTTTTTAATGTAAATATGAATTAGAAAAAAATATTCATTTTCAAATGAATGAAAGTTATGATAAGTTATACTTCCTACCTGACAGGATGATGCAGAACAGTATGATTAATTACATTATTTAGCTAATAATGCAAATTATTCCATGTTTTAAAAACAATGTGAGAGCAGATCAATGGGACTTTATGGGACGTAATATTGGCAAACACTTATAACTACAACTGTCATCACCATTTCCCACCAACATTTTGCATGTGAATTTGTGCCCTCTTCTCTGTTACTGAGGTTACTAAAATAATCTTGTAGATCAAATCTGATTCCATCCCTTGAATCACACCAGTGCATGGATGAGTTTCTACTTAAGAAAACAATTGATACCATAAATCGTCTGGTAGTAACTCTGTCACAATTCAAATGTGAGAATGGTAAAGTATTAGAGAGGCTTGAGTCTAATTGTTAAAATTGACTTTTAAAAAGCAATCTTATTATTTTAGTTTTGTTTTTAATTTAACTGTTCTTTAAGTAATATAAGGTGTTATCTCAGTTTAATAGCAAAATAAAAAAAATCCAATGAGGATTCAGTTATAAATAGAGAAAGAGATTGTCAGTTTACTGCACCTCCTTGTGTAGCATAACAAGCCTTTTCTCTCTCTATAAATATGCATGTGAGAATAGTTACTCACTAATTACTAAGAAGAATTAGGAATTAACCTAGATAGGATCCATAAACTCACCTGATGTTACCCTATCTTAGTAGGATTTGAAAGTTTAAAAACAAAATCAATACTGGCCGGGCACGGTGGCTCACGCCTGTAACCTCAGCACTTTGGGAGGCCAAGGCGAGCAGATCACATGAGGTCAGGAGCTCAAGACCAGCCTGGCCAACATGGTGAAATCCCATCTCTACTAAAAATACAAAAATTAGCTGGGTGTTTTGGTGGGCACCTGTAACCCTAGCTACTTGGGAGGTTGAGGCAGGAGAATCACTTGAATCCAGTAAACAAAGTGGGTGAGCTGAGACTGCACCATTACACTCCAGCCTGGGTGACAGAGCAAGACTCTTTCTCAAAGAAAAAAAAAATCAATACCTATAGTTCATCTTCACATAAATAATAATAAACATAGCAATGACAGACAAACATCTAATTCCATTACTTGGTTTTAAGTTCAGTGTCCAAATCATATACCATGTGTACATAAAATATGTTTAGAATATAATAGTTCTCTGAAAAAATCCCTGTGACATCAACTTAGGATAAGGCCTAGGTCTCTCCCAACAAATATCATTTTAGAATGAGATATTTTATTTGGCCACTTGAAATTAAAGCTTTTCAGTGAAAGCTGGGTGATTCTAATATCTAATGATATTATAGATCCCGTGCTATATTTGGAATGGAAGAGTGTGTCTAACTTGCAACTCTGCATTATTTTTGCCCAGGAAAATAGTCCTTTGCCTGATGCACATCAAAGTATTTAAGCAGACAATCTCTAATTAGGTCAAACACCACCTACCATCCCTGTAGAATGGCTTGAAGACTGCTGGTCTGGACAATTTGATTTTATTCTAGTTTGCTGCTTTGGTATTTGCAAAGTGACTGTCCATCTTCTTACCCAATGTGACTGTTGGAAATTCCACAAATTGCTGCAGATTATCAGTAAGACAATAATGATTCTCTCCAGTCATTTTTTTCTTTCCAACCATGAGATGCTATTTCTTCCCTGGACTTGGGAGATACCACAGTATCCAACTGCTCTTTAAGAAAGAATAGTCCATTTCTCTGAAAACTAGTTTTGGAAATATAGGAGGTAGCATTAAAGCATTTACTTATGTTTTCAAATATTTTGCAAGACTAAGTTTTTGTATTAAGTTCTACTCATCAAGAGAGAAAAGAATGTATTCTAAATTCCACTTCGGGAGTCTGAAAAGGTGTTTTCTTTTACTGAGAACTTTTAGAAATGTTATAGTTAAAAGGTAAGAAATAGCCACATAATTTCATGTACTAAATATTTGAATCAGCTCTCAAAAGTAAAAATTTCCCTATAGTACCCTGCATGGTACTTGTAAGGTAGTGTATATTCAATGCACATCTGCAGAAAGGCATGAAGGAAAATATGAAAAGAACAGAGACAGTAAGGGAAGGAGGTGAAGAAAAGAGGCAATTAAATTCAGGGTAAGGTCAACCATTTCTGAGACTTTCTTCAGAGCTTTGGACGCAATGACAGCCTGAAACAATGAGAGATGCCAGTCCTATGAAAAAAATGGCATTAAAATGGACCATATAGTGAGAAACAAATGAAAAACACATAATACTCAGTTAGATAGCTTTATAGTTGGAAATTATGTGTGGTCAACTAGAGAAAATGTTACCCAAACAAAACAAAACAAAATCAATATTCTCTCATAATCAAAGGTTTTTAGGGATCAGTGAAAATACACTTGAGTCACTTAGGAGCCAATTAAATATGAAACTTAATCAAGCAGCTAACATGCCGGCTGCAGAATTTTAATCTGGACAAGAACATGAACAGATCCTGTATCTATGCAGTTACACAAGACCCCATGTTTGGTAGGGCACTGCCCCATACTTGGTAGGGCATTGCATTGATTTGAAGTTCTGCTGTTGGCCAGGTGCCGTAGCTTACTCCTGTAATCCCAGTGCTTTGGGAGGCCAAGGCAGGCTGATTGAGCTCAGAAGTTAAAGACCAGCCTACCCCATTCTACCAAAAAATACAAAAGTTTAGCCAGGCACAGTGGCATGTGCTTGTGGCCCCAGCTAAATCAGGAGGCTGAGGCGGCAGGAGCGCTTGAGCCTGGGAGGTGGAAGTTGCAGGAAGTTGAGATAGTACCACTGCACTCCAACCTGGGTGTAAGACCCCATCTCAAAATAAATACATACATACATAAAATAAAATAAAATAACATTCTGCTGTCATGGTCTTGAAATTTTTAAGAAGTTTTGAAAAGAGTTCCCGTATTTTTATTTTGGACTGGGTTCCACAATTTTTTAACCAGTCCTAAGACTGAACTACACAACTATGAGGACAATGATATCAACACCCTTTGGCACAGAAGGATCCACTCCATTGAATCTCTGTAAGGCCAATATGTCCCATCAATGCTAGTTGAAAGAAATCAGTCAGCAACCCAGCTGATATCTCCATCATTACAGAATCAGTTTGAAAAAGTATTACTCAAAATCCTTTACAATGACATAATAATTTCCTTAACAGTAAGTAACTTTCAGGCCTAGGAAGATTTAGAAACAAGTATAGAAATTGCTAAGATGATGAAAAAGTATAAGCAACTTGCATACTGGATAATTTAAATATGTATAATATTCAAGATAATTTTACCCGTAAGAGTTCAAAGACAGCCTTGTGATTTTAGTTAAAAAATTAATTCAGGCTTGATGTCATTATGTTAATTTCATACCCAATATTAAAACATTTAAAAGAATATAAGAATCACCATATTTACAAATTAATAAGGTTTAGAGTTTTTCAAAGTCATTGCTATTACTTGATAGGCTTAGAAATAAATTCCCCTCCCCATATTAAACTGGACATAAACAATTTTGAAAGACCTGTTTTTTTTAAAGAAAAAAAATCACTTTATTAAATCACATAATAATTTTAAAAACAAAGTAAACCCTTGTAAAACATCTTTTAAATGAAAAAATAAGGAGAACATAACAAAACAAACTCACCTCATTAAATGCCTGGAAAATGGAACTAATTGTGTACATTTAATCACTAATTCAGTTAACAAATATTCATTCATCAGTGTGCTAGGATTACAATGGTGAAAAAAATAGAATTGATCATATCTTGATGTCAATTAGTTCTCTTGGTTTGGAAAGTTAACATCTACTGTAAGCTTGACTTATGGACGGGAAGCAAATGCCCCAGATTGCTAGGGACTGTCTGAATGATTAGGATGTCAAAATTTTTATCTTATGTGGAACAGAATGGAACCCCAAATCCTAATTTATGCCTATTGTTCTGACATAGTTTCTAATAGTCCCCCTTTTATACTCAAAATTTGGAAAGTATATTATGTGGCTGGCTCAATTCTCCAGTGATGGGTTAAGCTTCTAACTTACCAAATGCCACAACCACACACACATGCTTTACAATTTAGAGCATCCCTGTTCACTAGTGATATACTGTGAATCACAAGTGCAATTTGGAATTCACTAGAAACCACATTTTAAAAGGTAAAAAGAAATAGGTAAAATAAATTGCAATAACATGTTGTATTTAACCCAGTGTACCCAATGTACTTATCTTTTGAATATGTGTACTAATCACATTTCAGGTGCTCAATAGACATATGTGACTGGTAGCTGCCATATTGGGAAGCACAGATCATAATCTTTGCTTTCCTGCTACGGCATCAACCTTTGCATAAGCAGTATCAACACACAAAAGTATCTTTCCATATGAATAGAAACGTAAATCTTCTCTTATTGTCTTCAACTGATACAAAAACTGTTCCACAAGGCTTTCTGTGGCTAAGTTCAGGGTGTTTCAATTTTGAGGCTCTACACAAGATCCTACAGCACCAACTAGCTCCTAATATAATGCTTTCCTTTATGAGGCAGGCTTCCATCCTGTTCAACATGAGATTTACATTGTTTGTCATTGAAGCAGATGAAGCTTGGATGGTCTGCTGAGTTGATGGAGGTTCACAAACGGAGAGAAGTGGTCATGGATATTCTCTGTATGAATCTGTTTTCATGCTGCTGATAAAGACCCACCTAAGACTGGATAATTAATAAAGAAAAAGAAGTTTAATGGACTTACTGTTCCACATGGCTGGGGAGGCTTCACAATCATGGCAGAGGGTTAAAGTCATGTCTTACATTGGCAGGAAGCAAGAGAGAGAATGAAATCCAAGTGAAAGAGATTTCCCCTTATAAAACCATCAGCTCTTGTGAGACTTATTCACTACCATGAGAACAGTATGAGGGAACTGCCACTATGATTCAGCTAGCTCCCACCAGGTCTCTCCCACAATGTGGGAGAATTATGGAAGCTAAAATTCAAGATGAGATTTGGGTGGGGACATAGCCAAAGCATACATTTTGCCCCTGCCCCCCACCATGTCTCACATTTCAAATTTAACATGCCTTTTCAACAGTCCCCCAAAGACTTAACTCATTTCAGCATTAACCCAACAGTCCACAGTCCAAAGTCTCATCTGAGACAAAGCAAGTCCCTTCCACTTATGAGGCTGCAGAATCAAAATCAAGCTAGTTACTTCCTAGATACAATTGGGGTACACGTATTGGACAAATATACCCATTCCAAATGGGAGAAGATGGCCAGACCAATGGTTCTAAAACCCCTATGCAATTCTGAAATCCAGCAGGGCTGTCAAAACTTAAAGCTCCAAAATGATCTCCTTTGACTCCATGTCTCACATCCAGGTCATGCTGATGCAAAACGTGGGTTCTCATGGTCTTGGCAAGCTCTGCTTCTGTGGCTTTGCAGGGTATACTCTCCCTCCTAGCTGCTTTCACGGGCTGGTGTTAAGTGTCTGTGGCTTTTCTAGGAACATGGTACAAGTAGTCAGTGGATCTACCATTCTGATATCTGAAAGACAGTGGCCCTCTTCTCATAGCTCCACTAGGGAGGGGTCCAGTGGGGACACGATGTGGGGGCTGGCCCCCCACATTTCCCTTCTACACTGCCCTAGTAGAGATTCTCCATGAAGGCCCCACCCCTGCAGCAAACTTCTGCCTTTCCCTACATCTTCTGAAATCTAGGCAGAGGTAGTGGAGGTTTCCAACCTTCCATTCTTGACTTCTGTGCACCCACAGGTTCAACACCACATGGAAGCTGCCAAGGCTTGGGGCTTGCATCCTCTGAAGCAACAACCTGAGCTTTACCTTGGCCCTTAGTAGCCGTGGCTGGAGCAGCTGGGGTGCAGTGTAGTCCCCAGGCTGCACACATCAGGGGGAGTCCTGGGCCTAGCCCATGAAACCACTTTTTCCTCCTAGGCCTCTGGGCCTGTGATGGGAGAGTCTGCCACAAAGGTCTCTAACATGCCTGGTAGACATTTTTATTACTGTCTTGGTGATTAACATTTGACTCCATTTTACTTATGCAAAATTCTGCAGCTGGCTTGAATTTCTCCACAGGAAATGGGCTTTTCCTTTCTACAGCATCATTAGTCTGCAAAATTTTCAAACTTTTATGCTCTATTTTCTCTTGAATCCTTTGCTGCTTAAAAATTTCTTCCGCCAGATACCTAAAATCATCATTGTCAAGTTCAAAGTTCCACAGATCCCTAGGGAAGGGGCAAAATGCTGCCAGTCTCTGCATAGCAAGAGTGGCCTTTACACCACTTCTTAACAAGTTCCTTGTCTCCATCTGAGACCACGTCATCCTGGACCTTATTGTTTATATCACTATCAGCAGTTTTTTCAAAGCCATTCAACAAGTCTGCAGGAAGTTCCAAACTTTCCCACATCTTCCTGTCTATTCTCTGAGCCCTCCAAGCTGTTCCAACCTATGCCTGCTACCCAGTTCCAAAGTCACTTCCACATTTTCGGGTATCTTTACAGCAGAACCCCACTCTACCAGTATCAATTTACTATATTTGTTTTCACACTGCTGATAAAGACATACCTGAGACTGAGTAATTTATAAAGAAAAAGATATTTAATGGACTCAGAGTTCCACATGGCTGGGGAAGCCTCACAACCACGGCAGAAGGTGAAAGGCACATCTTACATTGGCAGCAAGCAAGAGAGTGAATGAGAGCAAAATGAAAGGGGTTTCCCCTTATAAAACCATCAGATGTTGTGAGACTTAATTCACTACCGTGAAAATAGTATGGGAAAAACCGCCCCATGATTTAATTTTCTCCTACTGGGTCCCTCCCACAACATATGGGAATTATGAGTGCTACAATTCAAGATGAGATTTGGGTAAGGACACAGCCAAACCATATGATTCTCAGTGTACTGTTTATTTCCTCATAGAAAAATGACTCATTATGGAACACTGTTTGGAATTTGCTTCAGTCCATCATTGTAGTTACAGGAACATCTAGGTATGTGTTGCATACCACTGTGCATAATTTATATCAATGGCCTTTTTTTTTTCTGTTTACATGCCCCATCTCTAGTCCCTCAGAATTCTATTAAACAAAATGTTGCAGAAGCAGTCAACATAACCAGAATGACAGGATCCAAAGTAGGTTGAGAAGGAAGGAATTGGGATAACCTAATTTCAGTGTCTTTCCTCATACCCTGATCTGAATATGGGAGATCCTGGAGAGTAGAAAGCACAATCTCTGGCTAGTCTTCCCCACGTGTTCCTTAAACAGACTCTGAAGGATTAACTATTAATGGGAGTGCCAATTGTGCATGTATGCAACTCTTCAGTTCCGTGATCTGAGTATCTTGGATTTAATCCCAAATGGGTACATTTTCACATTTTACCTTAACAAGAAACAGTGGAGTACAGTCAGTGCCTATCAGATTGTTCCACAGAAAGAAACTACGTGGTGGAGATCTGTGAATATAGCCTAGAGGAAACTAACGCGTACCAAATGTATTTAAAGTCTTCTGTTGTATTCTAAAAATGATAAGTTAATGTGTGTTCTATTATATATTGGTTTGTTTCAATTATAAATGATATATTCCCTTCAAAGCATTTGAGGAACAACTGTGCTAAAACAAGATGGACCATATCTCTCTGTTCAGACCCACTTGGGTCTTGTGCTAGTATGTGAATGTGGATAAGTCACATAAACATAATGAACTTTAGTTCCTTCATGGGTAAAGTGGTAATAATTCCAAATTCACACGGTTCCTGGGGGATTACATAAGATTTGAATGCACAGACCTTCCCTTGGGACAAAAAATACATAAATTTGTGTGTGTGTCTGCTGCTGCTCCCCTAGACCCTACCCCAGTTATTGAGTGCTTATCACATTTCAGGTTCTGTGCCTGGGAAAATAGTGTTTTTAGAAATAGATCTGCTCTCTTTCTTGTGGAGTTTGCATACAAGTTTATTCATAGAACTGCTGGCTTAATATTCTCTACCAAATAAGATATATTATAAATGCCTGCTGGATCAGTGACAAACAAGTGGTGAAACAAATACTAATTAACGTATTGAAAGAGTGAAAAGTTATGCCATTTTAACTGCTCCCTCTGGAATGTCCTCCTCCTAATACTAGAATAGAGAGGGAGGCATTAAGCTCTCCATTATTTGAAGTGGTTGCTTCAGTTGGCGACATCAGGTTGGTGTGGTGATTCCCACAGAAGTGTGTCCAAGGTAAATCCAGGCCCTCCCACGAAGGATGATGCAAAGGTTGACTAAGAAAGGTCAAGAGCTTTTGCACATTTTAGGATTCAGGGAGTAACTCGTATGTTTGTCATGAACATCAACACTGAATTTCAATTGCAAGGAGAGCCTGTTCTCAAGAGGCTTTTGTTGGCTCTAGAGAGCTCAGTGTATAAGCAGTTACCTTGCTTCAAACTTAGCAGTTAAGATGGATGAAATGAAATATTTAAGAAAATTAGTGGGAAAACTCTGGAACTCATCAAGCCCTGATGCCCAGAACTAAAAAATCAGTAAGGTAGTAGTGTGTCAATGGTTTCCACAACAGATTTCTCAGCAGTATGCAAGAGGGCCACAGTTTTATGTCGCATACAAATATCTTCTGTGAATAAGATTTCATTTGCAAAAACAAACATCTCTATGGCTGAAAAAAATTGAAGTCTGTAAACCTAGATGATTCTAAGTTTTCATCGTCATCTAAGTCTGTCATTTTGATGATGAACCCGCAAACAGGAGCAGCAAAACATTTGACCAGTCTTTTTGTAAATTTGTAATTCTATGGAAATATGCTTTTTTTCTTAACTCATAATTAAGGAAGGGAAATTATAAGCACCTCATTAATTTAAATTATTGTCTGAACTATTTCAAGTGAATAAAAATACTCACTAGCACACAGTCTTAACTGTTGAAAGCTATTAGCTTTGTAAAGATAGGTATTCACTAAACAAACATTTAGCTCGTCTATGCTGGAGTTCCTCCAAAATGAGGTGTGACCTGCTCCTTAAGTCCAACTTAATTATTTAATGGGCAGTTTAAAATAGTGGCTGTTTTAGATTATGATTTATGAGGTATGAAGTTACATTACTTTTCAGCTATGTATCTAGCAAGTTATCCTTGTGTCCATAAAGGGTGATTTCATCTTCTTACACTTTCTCCAGCCAAAGCTGCGGAAGAAAACTTATTCTGCCTTCAGAAAATAGAAGTCATTTCTTTTGAATAGCATTAAATTTTCATCTTTTTAGCCTGTCATTTTTGTCTTTAGGCAGCAGTAATCTCTCATATTAAAATAAAAAAAATTTAAGTTACAGAAAATAAATGAGCTACTTCTTTCCAAGATGACAAGTTGAATGACAAATTTACTTCAAAGTTGAACTAAACACCAAACACTGACAAAATTTAAAACACACTTAGACAGAGATATTCTCTGGTAAAATACATGATAAAATATTGATTGACTTTTCATTTTAAATATTGGAATTCATTTTTCACACAAAAGCAAAAACAAGCAAATATTATCTTAGACATACTGGGCAGAAGGAGGAGGAATTTCTTAATTATTTCCCACTACTTCCAGCTTGTATTTTGAATTCTTAGCTGTGTTTCCTTAGTCAAATGGAGACGCTCAGTATAGGTCCAGGCTTGCCTAAATTCTTTTACACGTGAACAGGTAATGAAGTATGTTTGATTTGGATAAAGTGATAACTGATATATTTCATTTTATCACTTTGAGTAACATCAAGAAAAATGTTACCTCTTCTAATAATCAAATTAATATGACTTTGATCCTCATTTCAGTTCAAGTCTTTCTTTTCTATGAGACATACATTCTAAAAGCAGCAAATACAAATAGGGTTTCCGTGTGTTCTAAGTCCTTTGCCAGTATAAATTAAGTTGAACCTCTCAAAGCTATAAGATGGGTCATATCATTGTACCAATTTACAAATAGTGATTTTGAGGCCTAATGAAATAAAGTAAAACTTACCAAGAAAAATACTCAGAGAAATGCCCAACCACTGAGCACTGCAGACCTGGGTGCTAGAAAAGTTACTGTGCTGAAAGAGCTAAGAACTGGTGAAACTGCATGTGTTGCAAGATCTGGATGTTAGAAAAGCTGCATGCTGCAGAAGCCTGCTGAGCTGGCAAACAGAAGAAAAGATAGTCTCCTTCACCTACAATGTTTCTTCCCTGCTTTCTACTGACAAAGCTAGCTGGCAAAATAAATGTATTTAAAGGGCCCAACTCCACTTTCAAAGAGCAGGTAATGAAGTATGTTGGATTTGGAGAAATTGATAACTGGCCTGGCTGTCCATGATATTTTCTTACACATGCCTTCCAGAGCCAAAGAACGAGCTGTTGGAATTGAAGCATCATGTGTTGTATTGATGTATAGACACCGGGGGAGATAAATTTCTTTTTTCTTTGTGGCACTGTAACTAGGGAATGTGAATCTAGGCTGCCAGATGCCATATTCCTTCCATACAGAAAAAGTTTCCTTGCAAAAATAACAGCACAATCATAGACTCTGTGAGAAAGACAGAAGCAATGCCTTAATAATATCATAGAAACCCCCGGATCCAGCCTTACCTAAAGCCAAATTTACCCATAACATTCTTCCATAGTCCCATTTTTTTCTTTGTTTGCGTTGAGTTTCTGACACTTCAACAAATACTCTATCACAGCTAGTTGTTTATCTATAATGAAGTATATTTTTCTAGATCCATTCTCCAGCATGCTCTTTGAAGAGTACCCTGTCTGAAGTCAAGTGAACTTGACTTAAATTCTGCTACCTCTATTTATTAGCGGTTTCCTTAAGTGCTATGAAATTTTATCTTCTCTAAATTGAACTAAGCTCTCTTATGGTGTTGGGGAAAAAAATGATCAATGTTCAGATAATGTCACATGCTTCTCTTAGTTCAATTTTTACATTAATGCATTGAAAAAAAATGAACTTGCACAGTGTGGTATTAAACCATACTTCCCCAAGTTTAGAAGGTGAAAAAATACATGTGCGGTAGATTCACTTAATACAAAGTTCGGCTAAAGGAGACCCTTGTGTGTTCACCTTACTGTTTTCTCGTGTAGTTTCCACAATGTAGCCAGACACAATCTTTGTTATTTGAAAGCTCTGACTATATTTATGAACTAGACTTTCTTTTCTGACCTCATAATCATGTCATGTTTCCTAGATATTACCCTAATGCAAAGGCATTGGAAGCCATTTTTAATTAAATAATTCTTCTCCAGAGTCTTGAAACGTTGGAGAGGTTTTGTCCTTCTCTTGGTTCTTTCACTTTTCACAATCATCTTCTGAGCTATAGAAGGTTGGGATTGAAAGTCATGATAGTAAGTCTTATGTTTATGTACACCTTTTATCCTGAGGAGTTTATTGACATTCTAAAGGTCAAACAATTCTGGAGAAGCCTTTTGACCCTTAGCCTCATTCCTGTCCCCAAGCAGACTGCATGGTTTCCTCTCATGATACAGCAAATGTTTTCTTTTTCTCCAAACATCCCAACCCCTGCCTTTGCAAGCTGTAATGTTATTACCACATGGCCTTCAGAAAAAAAAAAATAGCCAAGCCTTCTCTCTGCACAAATCCAGACATTTCTTAGAATTTAGGCCAACTCATTTTTTTTTCTAGTTTCCTTTAGTGAAGTTGTACATTGGAGGAATTTAAAATGTAACCCAACTATTTCCTATAGTTAAAAAATCCAGTTGTCTTTTAAGTAATCAGCTAATTAATTATAAACACGTTAAAGCTGGTTTTCTCCCTCACTCTTAAGAAATTCCTTAAAGAAAGGGTTTGATATTTAAGTGTTCAGAATGGCTTTTCTTCACAATTTCCTTACTGTGTTTAAGATTGAAATGCTTTGACAAGTATCCGATAGTGTTTGCCTTTGCAACTATGTAGTAGTACCAACAAGTCTCTGGCTTTAAAGATAAGCAAAAGTACTTACTACAGAATTCTTGAGTAGTGATAAGAAAGAAAAAAAAACAAAAAATAATCAAGCAACTCAGATGTTTTTCCCATTAACTGCTAAGAGTGTCTCACATGGTTCACATGAGCTATACAAGGTAGAATAGGTACAGAATTTAAAAAGAAAATTATTTGAAATGACTTAAAGAAAATAACTCAGAAATAGTTGAGATCCATTAAAAACCAAAACAAATCCTTCTGATCTTAAACCTACATATACAGCACCAAAATTATGATCATGCATTCACTCATACATTTTTATCTAAATTCCATTTTCCAGTATTGAGTTTACAGTTAAGTCAGATAAACATGGTTTTTCTCTTTGTTCTTTTAGTCTATGGTCATGATTGTTATTGAACTAAAAGATTTTCTCATTAACTATTTGCCAACTAAGAGCTTTGGCTATTGTATGTGGTGACATAAATAATCTCATAAGGGGTTGGCAAGGTTGAATTTTCAGTTGCTTTTGGGTTTTTATCACTTGTGCTTTTGGATTTATCATTTAGCTTTAATTTCTAAGATATGGTGGCTATACTATATTTATGAAGTAGACTTTCCTTTTCTGACCTCATAATCATGTCATGCTTCCTAGATATTACCCTAATGAAAAGACACTGGAAGCCATTTTTTGAGATGTCACTGAATGAGAAAACTGATAATATTAAATAATATTTTAAAATGTATAAGTAGTACGTTTAATATGTTAATGGTGATATCAAATTTTACTTAGATTCCTGCAATAGAACATTTATCAGATCAAATACAAAGTTGAATTTACTGTTAAAAGAAAAATGGTTCCCAGCACTTGTCAAAAATGGTAAGAAAGATTTTATTCAAAGAAGGTTGCTGCAATGGGGTCTTAGAGTAAGGGAGAGAAGTCAAGCTCAACACCAAGTACAGTTTAAAAAAAAGAATTTATAGCCAAAGAGCAAGATGAGGAGTTAGTAGATGGAAAATTACTAAGAGGTAGAGTAATTCTTTGTTAAACTGACTTAGTAGACCTTTTGCTGAAGGCAGGCCTGAGCAAACAGATATCAAGTGTGGTCAGATGAAAGGTGGGAGGGATTTTCACTAAACTGACTCTGCAGGATTCTTGCAAAACCTGAGCAATGCAGAGATGAACACAGAAGTCCAAAAGTCGGGGCCTAGTTGAGAAAAGAGATCAGGAAAGACTGACTAGAGTTTGGTCAAAAAGAGAATTTTTGTTAATACAAAGTACTTCCATAGAAACTCTCCAAACTCCTAATTCATTCCACACTCATCAATATTTCCCAGGTTTATTTTATCTTTATGCCATTAAGTTAATTCTTTGGTAAGATATCTTTGAATGGCAATACCAGTAATGGAGGAAATTCATGTAAATATCCATTCAACAGTCTTTTCTTTGTTTTTCTCTTTTTGGTTCTTCTATGTGCAGAGCAATGATGACAGGCATTATCAAATACGTAAATATCATTCAAACACACACCTTGTCTTCAAGCACCTTACAGTTTAGTAAAGACTAATAAATGCACATAATTAACTATAATTAAAAAAACAATTTTTACATCCTCTATGAAAAGTAAAAAGGAAGTCCACTAGCTGCAAGGAATCACAGAATCCTAATTGAAAGAGATAATGTAGACAAGATTACAAGATTCAGTCATGTGTATATAGAAGGCAGGGCATTCCAAACAGAGAAAGTCACATAATTTAAAGTGGGTAGGTAAGCAATTATTATATGCTTCTGGGGAAGGATTAGGTCTTTCACTAGTTTGAAAAATTTTAGAAAAGTAGATCCTGGTTTTCAGTGTATCTTTAGTGCCTGGCTATGCAGTATCTTATGAATAATTCATTTAATGAAGGAAAGAAGAAAAAATGAATAATAGGATAGGAAGAATAGATCGGGCCAAGATGTAAAAAGATCTGAATGCCAGCCTACAGAGTACGGATTTTATCTATAGGTAGTACAGGTGTCCCTGAAACTTTTCTTAGCAGGGAAATTTTATAATTAGCATTTTAAGTTAGATAAATTCATCTGAGAACAACGTGTAAAACGTGAAGATGTGAATAGAGAAGAGTGGTGGTAGCCACCAACGTACAATTTTCATGTGATGAAGGAGAAAGTTGCTTACCCAAAAAGCTCTGGGAGAAAGAGAGATGATCAATTGGTTGCTTTCACTTTCTATAAGTGAGCAGAAAAGGTCCGAGCATGCTTAGCTGTCCTTGGAAGGAAAGTCTAGGTATCTGTGAATTAAAAGGTAGACACTGGATGAGGGTAAAAGATGTGTATTGTGTGCTCACTATGTGCTTTTATCTGCATAGTAGTTGCGCTGGACTCAACTAATTCTCACAACAACCCTATGAGTTAGGTATTATTATAACCTTCACTTCTCAGGGAGGAAAACTTACCTTCTGAAAGACGCTTTAAGTTGCACAGCTTGTAACTGGCATAAGCCCTTGTATAGGAGCTGGCAAAGTAGACAATGCACTGTATCTATAGTAGCTGAATCTAGCCCATCACTAGTCATCACCTCAATCTTAGTTAATTTACATAAATCGTCTAGAATTTGTTTCTTCATCTGAAATGATAGAATTAAATTAGATCATCACTTCCTATTCAGCTAAATTTTTTTTTATCATTTGTGAATTGATTCTAAGATTATAAATTAGGATCATAAAAAAATGTTCTTGTGTCTCCTGATTCAATCCTAGTGTATGCAGAGTGCATAATATCATTAATCATCCAAAAACTGCCTGTGTTCCCTATTTTATCTTCTGAATTTGAGTAGAGAAGGGAGAAAGTTAAAAAGCAAACTAACCAACAAATAAAAGCCTCGAGGAAAGAGAAAGCAAACACAAAAAGAGGTCAGTATCATTATTATGATTATCTCTTTTGACTTTGGAGATCTCTTCAAATAACATTTTCCACCTCATTTTCTTCCTCTTTCTCTGGTTTGGTGTCTACTATTTCTCTCTTTTTCCTTAAACCTATCTTACTTTTCCTATGTTGATGCCAACTTGGATGGATGCATTTTGGGAAGAAGATGGCTAATTTAATTCCAGTTTGGTCATTAGGATTTCTTGCTTTATATTCTTTAGGCTAGGCCTTATGTTACCCATGAATACTAGTTCTATCAAGCCAAAATTCTTCCTTTTGCAAGAAGATATTATTTCTGAAATGTGAAAACAGAATTTAATTTCTCCTAAAGTTTTCCTTTTCTCCTGACTTCTTCTCACCTCAATTTCTAAGGTTAGACTATTCTAAATTGAATATCTGACATCTCAGGACACCTTACTCTTTTTGGAAAAGAGGGCTGAAATGAATGATGTGACATGCTTTACGTCACCCATTAGGACTGAGTCATTCATTCCCTAAGCTGTTGACGGCTCACCTGTTGAACCCTTTCTTTTTCCTTGGGACTTGTCTTAGTCCAAGGTAACTCTTCCCTGGGGACCAAGCAGCTCCTAGTGACCAGGGATCCCCTTTGTCAGGATACGAACACACAGACCCCTGCCTCAATTCTAGCTAATTTTGAAGGGTCACCTCAGGTCTGCTGTCCAATCCCGCTCTCGTCTCTTCCTTTCACAGGTGCTTTTCCTAAGAGCAGTTTCCAATAAATCTTCCACACACAAATTTCTTGCTCTGAGCCTGTTCTCTGGCCAACCAGATCAGAAACTTTGAGGATTTGGAACTATCTCTAAAGTTTCTGATTTTCATGTGGTTCTGAAGGCAAAACCACAGAGATCAAATGCCACAGGAAAAAAAAAGTGGTGGTCTGAACGAGAAGTGTCATTTGCTTTTGAAAAGAAAAGCTTCCAGAGGTTACGTGATTTTAGAGGATAACCCTGCTCATTTGTTTCAAATGTGGTCTGGAAACGTGCCAGATTATCTGAAGCAAGTTTGAAATACAAACAACTTTAATGCTTGTTCATCATTAATCCAATTTCCATAAAACCAGTATTGAATCTATTAGATCTATGACTGAGTTTATTTATCAGTAAGGTAGAAGCAAACACTTCTAGTGTGGACTGATTCATCTTGTTTGCTGAATTCAAATACCTTGGTCTTAAATTACTCCCAAAGATATTCCTTGAACTTGGGTGGCTTTCATCATGACATTTCAACTAATTTTTTACAGGCTTTTTTTTCTTTTTTTTTGCTTTAAGATACAAAATGTAAATGATTCTACTGAAAAGAAGTGTGCAGTCGTTGTATCACTTTGGGTGATAGTCTGTTTCAAATTGGATTTTAAAGATGACTTAAAATACTAATTTTTATATTTTTTTTTTCAAATTAGACCAAAAGAAATTTGACTCCTCTGACATTATTGGAATCGCATAGACATATGACCTTTCCAAAAGTAAGATACTTTAAAATTCAAAAGCCAGGAAGATGAAGTATCCACGTTTCATGATACTTACCTATTGCCAGATACTCATTCTTTTTTTGCCTTTTAGAGACAGGGTCTATTTCTACTGCCCAGGCTGGAATACAATGGCATGATCATAGCTCACTGCAGCCTTGAACTCTTGGGATCAAGCAACCCGCTTGCCTCAACCTCACAAAGTGTTGGAATAACAGGCATGAGCCACCACACCCAGCCCCATCCTTTTTTGAGAAGCCCTATGTTGCTATTCTTAGGCTGCCTCAATGTCCAATTCAAAGCGGATTTTCTAATACCATCTATCAAGGTGAACCTCATGGAAGAAAGAAAGTTTAGAACTCACTAAGAGTAATCAATTGAAAAATAAAATGTTAAAGCTCATGAAGATGTAAATAGAAAGTGTTTTTAAAAATAAAATGTAAACACATCGACCACATAAAGTAATAAATACACTTTGATCTTCTTTAAAAGCTAGCATATGCAAAACACATCTCCAGTGTTCCTTTTCAACACTCAGAAATGGAGAAAATGTATTCACTACTGATGTTCCACCTCAATCATTTCAAACATCCAGACATATATCTCAATATGTGTACATACATGAAATAATCTAAGAATTTCAAAAATGTATCTGCATGTGCAGATAGCAGGCAGATAAGGTTGGAGTGAATCATGTGTGTACTACTCTTACCTCTTAGCTCATCTTATAATTTAAAAACATAAGAAATATTAACATTAAGTGGTAAGATTTTTTTTTCTACAAAGTCTCCTTGACATTCCTGGCCATCCTCATTTTCTCATCCTGGACTAATTATTTTAAAATCTGGCCTTTGCTAAAGAAAACAAGCAAATGTGGGTGAGGCTACGTGGAAAGGGATTTTATATAAAACAGACGTCCTATTTTTAGGAAAAGGAATCTCAGCATCTTTGGAGCCACCCTGAAGAGGTAATCATCTTTAAACATTGAAAACAAGGGAGGTCATAAAGAGAAGAAAGGTAAAACTAGACAGAAGTCAATGCCATTTACAAAAATCCTGATGGGCCTGAGCTGGACTTCAGCAGTGACTAACAGAACAAAGCCCCCCAAACTACACATATGGGTCTGCTCATTACCCAGGGCCTACTTCAGGAAGGCTTCCTGAGTTCTCTTATCAACTTGGGAGTCCTTTTGCTCTAATCCACAAGGGGATTACAGCTGATAAGTTATGACAAGCACCCACTGGAAACCCAGTGAGCCAAGAAGGGCATCACCCCTTTTGGCGTGCATTCACATTACTTTGGCACTTACTATTATCATTTAAATGTAATCTCACCTTAGAAGAAAAAAAAAATCCCCTCTTTCTGCAGACTTAAGCCTGACAAGGTAATTTAAATAACTTATTAAAGCTTCTAAATGAGAAGCCCCAGATATTAGAACTGCCAGTGTTGCAGAACAGAAACATCACATGCATCTCTTGGTGACAAAACCTCATTAAACTGTGCACACACACACACACACACACATGCACACATGCAAACATTCACACAAACACACATAGACATAGAGGAGGAATAAAAAGAAGGCAGCAAATCCCAATTCAAAGAGAAAGAAGCTTGTTCATGCCTACATCACTGAACATCTAGATTAGAGCCACGATACCAGAGCCCAAACCACAGCCAATCTCCTTTCTTACAATGAGCAATGTGACTAGTTAGGCAGAGGAGGAGGAAAAATAAAAGTACAGATCAGAGATAAAGCCTGTTAAAACTGACCTCTACCTAGAAATATTCATGTTCTAATAATTTTCTCTTTCTCTATTAAATAAAAAATCCTGATTCAGGCATAGGCAACAGAAAAAAAAAATAACCTAATGCCCTTTTTTCTTCATCCTGACAGGGTGAAGTGACAGTAGGGACTAGAGATATGTAAATGTGAGAACACCCATGTGTTGGGCTCCCAGTCAAAAGGCAAATCATCCCAGGTCTGCAAGTAGTGTCTACTACAAGATGTGCCCCCTAAACCATGCTCTGACCTTATTACTCCACATCAGCTGTCTAGACTGACTCAAGAGAAGGGGGGATGCTTATTAGATGCAGAAAAATTATCTGAGACAACTTGAGCAATTGCTTCTTTTATCTTCCTGGAGGAGCATGGAGGCCATATGTAATATCCTTAAGCTGCTCATCCATTGTTAAGATGACATTTCTTTATCTCTTCAGTTTAAAGGCTCATTTGAGAGTTCAGAGGTTTTCTAATCACAGGCTAAGAGTTCTTCAAACGTGGTTTCTCTCTCTCTCTCTCTCTTTTTTTTTTTTTCTTGCAAGTATTACAAACTAGGACTTTGTTTTCCCCTTCCTATTCAAAGGTTTATTTATGGAGTCCTTTGAAAGATGAAACAAATATTAAAAGGTGAAATGACAAATATGTACTGAATGCCGACTTTGCATAAGATACCATGTATAGCACAATGAAAGCTCTAGTATTGGTCAACATAATAAAGAAATTAAATGTTGATGAAGAACTATGTGAAGATGCCTCTATCTTCATAATTTTAAAATAATGCACACTTTATTTCTCTTAAAATGTAAAGTCCCTGTTATAGATTAAACTATGTCCTCTAAAAAGATACGGTGAAGTGACCTCGTTTGAAAATAGGGTCACTGCAGAGGTAATTAGTTAAGATAAGGTCATACTGGGAAGCATGGTCATTAAGGGAAGGCCCTTTATCCAATATGACTGGTGTCCTTAAAGTGAAGACAAGACACAGAGAGACAGAGAAGGGAGGATGCCGTGTGAAACACTACAGGTTTTAGAGGAAGTATAGCCCTGCCAACACCTTGATTTTAGACTTCAAGCTTCCACAACTGTAACAACAAATTTCCTTTGTTTTAAGCCACCCAATTTGTGGCACGTTGTTATGGGAGCCTGAAAAATCAATACAGGTGTGTCTTGACAGACAATGGGATTATCTCTTAATGAAACCATCATAAGATGAAAATATCTTAAGAAAAATTACATTTAGTCCACCTAACCTACAAAACATCATAGCTTAGCCTAGCCTACCTTAAATGCACTCAGAGCACTTACATTGGCCTAGGGTTAAGTGAAATCATCTAACACAAAGCCTATTTTATAATAAAATATTGAATATCTCATGTAATTTATTGAATACTATACTGAATGTAAAAAATAAAGAATGGTTGTATAGGTACTTGAAGTATGGTTTTTATTGAATGTCTATTCCTTTCACACCATCGTAAAGTTGAGAAATTATGAGTGGAACTATCATAAGTTGGAAACCATCTGTACAGGGCCTAGGACTCAAAATCTGTTCTTTTCTATCAGTAACTCCCTTGCTAACATAACCAGTCTCATTATTTTAAGCTATGTTCCAATGACTGCCAAATGTGTATCTTTAGGGCAGAACTCTCTTTTTGAAATCCAACTACCTATTCAGAATTTCTAGTTGCACATGTAATAGTTCAAATGCTAGATGACTATAATTTAACTCTTTATCTTTCTCCCCAATTTTGGTCTTCTAGCAATCCCAGTAAGCAAGTACTACTGGCTTTCCCATCAAACTACCTCCAAATTCCATCCATTTCTTCCCATCTTCACTGCTAGCACCCTGGTCCAAGCCCCTGCCATCACTGTATAAGACATGCAATAGAGTCACAAATGGTATTTCTACTCCCATTTGTCACACCTATGGTATATTCCCATTACAGTAGTTAAATTGACCATCAAAACAGTAAGTGAAATCACATCACTGGTTTTTTCAAAAATCTTCCATAGACCAAAGTACTACTTCACTGATAGTAAAAGCTAAATGCTTTTAATGGCCATTTGGGCCTTTTGCCTATACCACCTCCTCCCCTTATCTATTAGAACTCATCTCCTCCTATACTCGTGCATTGTTTAATAAAGAGGGGATAATTCTGAGAAATGTGTCCTTAGGCAATTTTGTCTTTGTGCAAACATCACAGCGTATACAGTCAGCCCTCTGTATCTATGGATTCCACATCCGTGGATTCAACAAACCATGGATTATAACGTTTTTTAAAGAGCAGTTGTGTCTGTACTAAACATGTACTGACTTTTTTCTTGTAATTATTCTCTAAACGGTACAGTATAACTATTTGCATAGCATTGACATTGTATTGGTCTTTATAAATAATCCAGAGATGATTTAAAGCATACAGGAAAATGTGTGTAGGTTACATGTGATTATATGCAAATATTACACCATTTTTTATCAGGAACTTGAACTTCTGTGGATTGTGGTTTTACATGGGAAGTCCTGGAACCAATCCCCCACAAATACTAAGCAGCCATTGTGCTTATGCAATCCTATATGTTACAGACTATTATACACCCAGGCCATATGGTATAGCCTATTGCTCCAAGGCTACAAACCTGTTCAAACCTGTACACCACGTTAGTGTACTGAATACTGTAGGCAAGTTTAATATAATGGTATTTGTGTATCTAAGCATAGAAAATATACAGTAAAAATAGGGTATATGGTACACCTGTGTAGTGCCCTTTCCAAGAACGGAGTTTGCAAGATAAGAAGTTGCTCTGCATGAGTCAGTCAGTAGAGTGGTGAGTAAATTTGCATGCCTAGGAAATTACTCTACACTACTGTAGATTTTATAAGCACTGTACTGAATGTAAAAAATAAAGCTACACTAATATGTAAGCTATACTAAATTTGTTTTACAAAATCATAATTGCACTACAATGTTAGAACAGCTACTATGTCACCAGGAGATAGGGATTTTTTTAGCTTCATTATATCTTACGGAATCACCATGGTAGACTGGTTTGTCATTGATCAAAATGGCATTATGTAGTTCATGGCTATATTTGTCTTGTTGGGCACTTACTTTAATCCATATTGACCTTCTTGGTGTTCTTCAAATACAATAGGCACACAGTATTTTCTCTGGCTATTCCTGTTATGTGGAATGTACTTTCTCCTCATCTTTTTAAAAATCTTTTCTTGAAAGTTGTTTTTACAATGCAGCTCACTCTGACTGATCATTCTAGTTAAATAGAAAGCCCTTGGTCTTTGCCTCTCCATTCTTATACTCCTGAGCCCCTAATTCTTTTTTACAGACCAGTAAGTTTGTTACTCTCTCTCTATTTACCTGATATACTTTATTGTCTATATTTCCAACTAGAATGTTAGTTCTAGGAGGGTAGAGATTTCGGCCAGTTTTATTATTCAATGCATCAAGGGAGCAGAGAGCAGCACCCAGTGTATGCTCAGTAAATAAACAATTGCAGACACTATGTTTGCTCCTTGTGCACATACTCATTTAGTGATAGCCCCTTGCCATACACACAGTTTTAAATGAAATTTATGCCCTATATTCACATATTAAAATTAATTCTACCCTCCATCCACAAAAATAAATACATTTGCTTTACCATTTGCATTTTAGAGTAGTAAACAACTTGATATTTGAGATGAAGACACAAATTTCCAAAGAACACAATGTTAGTTCAGTGGCACAATCAGAAGTCAGATTTCCAGTCTCCATTTATTGTGTAGTTTCCCCCTCACGTATAAAATGTTGGATATCTCACAAATAGGCAAACCCACAGATGCATGTTGCATATTTATAAAATATTCACATCAGTTTCTCCCTACTGAGTCTGTCCCCATGGTAGATTCTTGTACTTTCTATTTAAATGGAGGTAGGTTCAGGCACATGACTGGCTTTGGACAATGTAATGCGAATGGAAGTGATAAGATTCACTCTTGTCACTTCCCAGCACAAGTTTTAAAGGTTGTGATGTTGTTTCACCATCTCTCATTTTTCCCTTGCTACATAAATGCCACTGTGCAAAAATATACATGCTTCTCCTTTGCCCCTAGATGCCAGCATGAAAATGATATGAACACAGCCCATGTTAGCCCTTGGACAACATGAAATGTGGGTAAGAAATAAACCTTTATAGTTGTCAGCAAAAGTTGACTAATAGACTACATAAAACTCCTCCTAATAAGTTCATTTCTTGAGTGCTTCCTATGTGCCAGGAGTTTGGCTCATAATCTTTTCTTGATTTTTCGAGAACAACAACTCTATAAAGTAGATATGATAAATTGTATTTCCCAGGAAACTTCATTTCAGGGAGGCCAAGTTATCTACAGTTACACAGCCAGAAAATTGCAGAACCAAAATATGATCCAAATGTTATCTGATTCTCAGACACAAGCACTTAGTCTTTTCCCTTAACATTTAGTGTTAATTTTTTTAAAAAATTATAAGTATCTTGGTTGGGCACAGTGGCTCACACCTGTAATCCCAGCACTTTGGAAGGCCGAGGTGGGTGGATCACGTGAGGTCAGGAGTTCAAGAGCAGCCTGACCAACATGGAGAAACCCTGTCTCCACTAAAAATACAAAAAACAGCTGGGCGTGGTGGCGTGTGCCTGTAGTCCCAGCTACTTGGGAGGCTTGATCCTGGAACGTGGAGGTTGCAGTGAGCCAAGATCACGCCACTGCACTCCAGCCTGGCCAACAGAGCAAGACTCCATCTCAAATAATAATAAGAAGAAATAATTATTGTAAAGCATATATAGATATACGAAGTGACCATACAGATAGTGCCCAAAGCCCAAATGTCAACATGCAGCTTCTTCACTGTTCCCTGCACAGATTTTCCAACAAAATATACAGAATACCTGGGAGAGAGGCTTTTGACTAATCACATAGGCCAAATTCCCAGCGTGGGTGGCCATGGACTTTGGTTTTGTTTGTTTTACAATATGTTAGAACACTGCCAGCTAGCATTTTCAAACTTCATTTTTCCTTTTAGCCAAACCAATTCCAAATGTTTGAAAAGAAATTTTGGGAAGAACTAAGATTAACTGGCAATACAATCCTTTCTTTTTTCTTAAAAATAAACATTTTGTAGAAAAACAAGATTCATCTCCTCATTTCAGTGGAGAAGAGAGAAAGACAAATCATCACTCAACCCAGATATGTTAGTGCAAAACCTCCACAGTTTTTCTCAAATGTTTCAAGATTTCTTTAGATATTGGATAGCTAGAACTACAAAATAGGCCAAAGTTACATGGAATGTGATCTGAGTCTGCATTCATTAAGAAACCCTTTAGTTGGAGTAATAGGAAGTTAACTGTTTTAATTGTGTTATTGACCCCGGTTCTTCATTCTTCACAGTATCTGTGTTACCTGCCATATAATAATGTAGCACCCTTTTACTATGTACGGGGTGTACTTTCCCACCTCTGCATTGCTCATGGGGACTTCCTTTGGCTGATAAAAATAGGAAGTGCCAGCATGCTGGCTCACAGCCTAAACTTCAGGAAGCCTTGCCTATTCAATTTGTTCTCTTGTTCCTCTGCATTTTCCTTGAGAAGAATATGCCCGGCTAGCCTGCTCAGCCCAGGAGGAGACCAAGAAACATGAAAAAACATGAACTCCCCATAGTCAAGTCCAACTTAGATTATCTCACCTTTGGCTAATTTGCATACTCCTACACTAATGTAATTAAATGCTGATTCACTCCTGAGACATTGTGGTTATTATAATAGATAAGAGATAGGCCAATTCAATGTAGCTTCAGCAAAAATGAATGTTTAGTGGGAAAATAAGAAAGTGGGTTACAGAATCTGAGAATTAGTGGACCTAGAGAAGTATCAAGGCCTGAATTAGAGCATATAAGTTAATGGGCTTTCTCTATATTATACCACTAATATGTCTCAGTTCCCATCTCCCTGTCTCTGTCAGTCACAGCTTCTCAGAAGGGTTCATCCAAAAATGATGTCAGCAAATAGAATAAGAGCTTCCAGACCAGGTCTTCTCACAGGCAAACTGATCTGACAACTGTTCACACACAAAAATATCTTTACTATAATTCCAGAATTATGGTAAGAGATTACAGCACTTGGGTAAGGCAAATAATGAAAATGTATGTATTGAAGAAGATAGGAAGGACAGTGACACTTTACCCAAGTCACCCCTCCCTCAAACCTGCAGCACAGTGTCAAGAAGAATTCCTTCTACCTCAGTGCTCTCCCATGGGGAAAACATAATGAAGTCAGCATCTGAATTTAATATAAATTCAGATTTCAGGCCCATGCAGTGGTGGACTCAGTTACAATGCCAAGCGCCACAAACTGGGGTTTCAAGCCGCCACCAGTAGTCCAGAGTACTAGACTGTTCTTGTGGACCCAGGTTAGGCCACTATCTGTGAGCCAAGTCCAGTCTTGCCCCAGGGCACCCCAGTGACAAGAAAGCCGCTATGGACCCAGGCACCAAGCTAGCCTACCTGGGAAACCTGGCAGCAGGCTTAGTCAGGGTTGCCACCTCCTGGCCCATACAGGATCTCTAGATGGGCTGATTGGTAAAGGGCTTTCTCTGCAAAACCAGTTTGCAAAGACTGGAAAGAGATGACTACTTTTTCAAATGTGTCCATAATTAATAACATGAAACGTACAAATGCACAAAACTCAGTGGTATAAGTAAAACAGAGCCATATTCAGAACATGCTAGGACTGTAACGATGGTGTGTAAGGGTTAAAAGACAAAACTGTGAATAACAACTATAGCTAAAATAAATTGTTAAGAGATTTTAAAAATGATGCAATTCTGCCATCAAAAACATAAAGTGTGTGTTGGGAAAAATAAAAGTGTAGAATTGTTATATGAAATCAAAGTTAAATTGTTATCTGCTAGAAATATGCTGTTATAAGATGGTCTATGAAAGCCTCATGATAACCACAAAGCAAAATCTTTAGTAGAATCACCAGAATGAAAATAAAAAGGACTCAAAGCATACAACTACAGAAAAGCATCAAAGCACAAAAGAAGATAGCAAGAGAAGAGGAAGGAAACAAAGTGTCTACATAACTGCTAGGAAAACACTAACAAAATGCAATATTAATAGTTACTTTGAACATAAATAGATTAAATTCTCCAACAAAAAAGAAGTAAAGTAATGAACAGATTTAAAAAAGGTCCAACTATATGCTGCCTAAAAGAGACTAACCTCAGTTTTACACTAAAAGTGTATACATATTCACATATATACTAAATGTGAAGGGATGAAAAAGGATATTTTATGCAAATGGAGACCAAAAGGGAGCAGAAGTGGCTAGACTTATATCAGACAAAATAGACTTTAAGTTAAAAACTATAAAAAAGACTAAGAAGAACATTATGTAATGATAAAGGGGCCAATTCATTGAATGATATAACAATTGTAAATATATCTGTGCCCAATATTGGAGAATCTGCATATATAAAATAAAAGTTAAAGAATCTTCAAGGAGAGATAGATAATAATAGAGAAATTTTGTACTTCACTTTTATAAATAAGCAGATTATTTCATACAGAAAATTAAAAAAACATTGGACTTGGACACCTTAGACCTAATAGATCTAACAGATACATATGGAACATTCCATGCAATATCAACAGAATACACATTATTTTTTAGTGCATGCAAAGCATCCTACAGGATAGATCACATGTTAGAGCACAAAATAAGCCTTAACAAATTTAAGATTAAAATTATATCAAGTATTTTTCTCCAACAATAACATCAAAGTATAAATAAATAACAGAATGAATTTTAGAAAATTTACAAATACATGAAAATTAAATAAAATAGTCCTAAATAACCAATTGGTCAATGAAAAAATTATAAGTAATTTCTTAAAATCTTGAAACAGATGAAAATGGAAACAGACTATACCAAAGCTTATGGAATATAGCAAAAGCAGCTTTAATAGGATACTTTAAAGCAATAAATGCCTACATTAAAAAAGAAGAAAGATCTCAAATAAACAACCTAACATTGCATCTCAAGAAACTAGAAATAGAGCAAAGTAAGCCCAAAATTAGCAGAAGAAAAAATTAAAACAGAAATAAATAAAAACTTAAAGAAACAGAAAAGATCCAAAAAACTGAGACTTGTTTTTTGTAAAGATAAAATTAACATACCTTAATTAAACTAATAAAGAAAAATAAGACTGAAGACTCAAATGAATAAAATTATAAATGAAAAAGGAGGACATTACAAGTGACACTACAGTAAAACAAAGAACCATCAGAAACTGCTATAACAATTGTATGCCACAAAGGTGGATAGCCTAGAAGAAATGGATGCAGTCCTAGAAACATAGAAACTACCAAGACTGAATCATGAAGGAATAAAATATGTAAACAAATTAATAATGAGTAACAGATTTAATCAATAACCAAAAATTTCCCAACAAAGAAAAGCTCAGGGTCAGATGGCTTCACTGGTGAACTCTACAATTTTAAAAAGAATAAATATCAATTCTCTTAACCTATTTCAAAAAACTGAAGTTGGGGGAATACTTCCAAACTCATTTCATGAAGCCAGCATTATCCTAATACCAAGCCAGGCCAGGACACCATAAGAAAAGGACATTGCAGGCCAATACCGCTCAATAAAATAATAGTCATTCATCAGTATCCATAGGGTATTGTCTCTAGGACTTCCCACAGATAACATGATCCATAAATACTCAGTACCTGATATACAATTGCATAGCATTTGCATATAAACATATATCTATCCTCCTGTATACTTTGTCATCTGTAACTTGTTTATAATATCTAATACAATGTCAATGCCCTGTAAGTAGCTGTTTTACTATATTGTTTAGGTAATGATGACAAGAAATGGAAGTCTGAACACGTTTAGTATAAATGCAATTTTTTTCATCTGTGGTTGGTTGAATCCATGGATGACAAACCCATGGATATTGATGGACAACTGTTCTAACAAATAGTCAAGATATGAAAAAAATCTAAATGTTTATCAGTGGATGAATGTGTAAAGAAAATGTGGTACACACACACAGTGAAATATTATTCAGTCTCCAAAAGAAGGATGTCCTTTCATTTGCAACCACATAGATGGTCTTCAAGGATATTACTTTAAATGAAATAAGTCATCTACAGAAAGACAAATACTGTATGATCTCACTTATATATAAAATCTAAAATAATCCAACTCTTAGAAGTAGAAAGTAGAATGGTGGTAAGCAGGCTCCAGGGATCAGGGAAAATGGAGTGGTGGTAGTCAAGGAGTACAAAGTTTCGGTTATGAAAGGCAATACTGTATTATATACTTAAAATTTGCCAAGAAAGTAGATCTTATGTTAAGCATTTTTACCAAAAATAATAATTGTAATAATGGGAGTAGGGGAAAACTTTGGGAGGTGATGGATAGGTCTATGGCTTTAATGGTGGTGATGGTTTCACAGGTGTATACTTATCCCCAAATTTGAGCTGTATGGATTAAATATGTACAACTTTTTACATGACAATTATATCTCAATAAAGTATAGCTTTTTAAAAGTTAATGGGATTAGCTTAGAGTGTTTTACTTGACCCTACCTCATCTAAAGGCATGGCTTATTGGCTTTTAGAGTTCCACCCCTTTATAGCAAGCAGTTCCAAGAAATTAGCAACTAGAATGATACCCTAATTGAGTTCCAACCTCATTAACTTAAAGAAGAGAAAAATGTAATTTTTAAAGAGTTTAAACAAGAGTAATTCTACATTGTGTTTTGCCGGTGCAGGGTTCCACGTGAAGGAAAGGTTTATGAAATACCTCTCAAGATGCTTCAAGTCAAGGATGACCATGAATTGACTATGCTATAGCTCCTATCCTGATTTTGTACTCCTCTTTTCCATTCTCCACTCTTCTCCAGATTTTCAGTGTCCATAAACAAATAGAATTTTATAGCTAAAACCTTATTTTAATCCTTTCTGCTTAGAATTCAGTTCCCACAGTTGACCTCACCTGGATATGAATTCCTCAAGCTTATCATTGTGGGAGAGATCTGTACACACACATTTCATAGTCAATCTACAAAAAATTAACCTAGTGTTCTGGTTTCTTAAGGCTGCTGTAACAGCTTACTACAAATCAGTTGACTTAAAACAACAGGAATCTGTTCACTCAGTTCTGGAGGATAGACACCTGAATCTAGGTTTTGACAAGACCATACCCTCTCCAAAGGCTCTGCGGTAGAATCAGTTCCATTCCTTTCTCCTGCTTTGTGATGTTCCTTGTAATCTGATTTTCCGTGGCTTATAGATGACTCTAACATTTGCCTCTGTCCTTATGTGGTATTCTGCCCTCATGTGTCTGTGTGTAGGTGTGTATTATCCTCTTCTTATAAGGAGAGCAGTTATAATGCATTAAGAACTCCCCCATGCCAGTGTAATCAAATCTTAACTATTTACTTTTGCAAAGCTCCTATTTCCAAATATAGTCACATTCTCAGATTCTAGGGCATTATTATTATTATCATTATTTGGTGCTGGTGGGTGGGTGGGACACTATTTTAACCACGTACTTAGAATATGACTCTTGTGGTAAAAATGAATCTCAGAGTTGAACAAGTCACACTGCTATCTTAACATTACTTTCATTTGTTCTCTCTCAAATATCTTTCATTAAAGGAGTGCTCACTTCCTTGAAAGGCTGTCAGGTCTAATTTTTAGAGAATAAATTCAAATATTCATCAACAGAAGTTTAGGTAAATAAGTTGAGCTATGGTCATATAATGGGATACTATGCAACCATCAAAAATTATGAAGACCTATAGTTATGGACATATAAAACTTTCACAGTGAATTGTTAAATAAAAGATTGGTTATAAAATAATATACAACAAATTAATTTTATTTATTTAGAGATATAAGTACATTATATTTGAAAAGATAAAAGGTGAGAAAGATTGAAGTTTATCTCAGGATGCTGGGAGTGAAGATGATTTTTTTCTCCAAATTTTTCTGTAGTGTTTGATTTTTGTTTGTTAAACAAATATGCATTCAATGAGAAAAAATAATGTTCACTTTTCAAAAAAAATAGATGCTGTTTTTTATTTTTACTTGAAAGTTTTTTCAGTAACTTCCAACATCTCCCTTTACTCAGTCTATGCCTTCAGAGCATTGTTAGGTAACATCTTTATAAGGCTTTAAAAATCCTTAATAAGACATTACTTTTAAAAAAATGACACAATTTGTATATTCTTTATTGCCCCATTTCTACCTTTACTGGTACTCTGTAGCAAATACAATACCTTTAGCTTTGGAATGAAGAGAGGAAAACAGACAAGATTGTCAAAGGCCATTTCCTATAGCACTGGATTTTATTACTGTTTTTAAGTCTTACCAATTTAAAAAGCAGTATATCTCATAATATTTTGAGTTTTGTTATTAGTAACATTAAATATCTTTTATTACGTTGATTAATCACTTTAATTTTTTCTATAAATTACGGTTCATTTTTGTATTGTTTACTGATTTATATAAACTATAACTTACATAAAATAATCCTGACATATAAAATATATGTATCTCAAAGCCAGGATTATTTTGTGTAATAAATAAATAAATAAATATATGCATGCCAGGATTATTTCATGTAATATATAAATAGTTCCTATATGTATATTTAGATTTATATATGCATATTTATTATATATAATACATTATGTATATTTATATTTTAATAATATATAATTATATAAGTGTAGTTATATAATTTATATTGTATATGATTATATATCATATAATAAAGATATTTCTGGAGATTTTCTTTCCAGGCTGAGTGACTTAAAAATAATAAATATAGTTAAAGCATAATACTCATGCCTATAAGATTCAGCTATCTTTACAAACTGAATCTTCATAAACACCAGGTTTAGATTTTGATCAAGGTAAGGTAAAAACTAGTCTTTTTTTCTTTAATAATATATTTATAATTATATGTATAATTATATATAATTGATATTAAATACATATATATTTGTATATAATTTTATATATAATAAACATGTATTTATAGGAACTAGTTATATGTTAGAATAATTATATATATAATTACACATTTAATTTGAAATTTTCATTTTTAGATATATTCGCTTGCCAATATTTTCTATTAAGTTTCTGTTTTTCCTGTCCTGCTTATAAAATCTTTCTCTCTTTCCAACATTATGAATAGTATTTGTTTATATTCTCTTCCTGAATATCTTTATTTTGAAATCACAATTAATAAGGTAAGAAAGTTACGTTAAACTACACAAAGTTCTTCAGTCCCTCTGGTTTACTTTTCACATCCTCAGAATCATTTTATCAGAATTCACTTTATCACACATAATGAGTAGACAGTAGCCAGCCCAAATTTAAAGGTCAGTAAGTCTAGAAACTTTCTACTCCAACAAATTCACAAAAGACGCTGTGAGATCCTATTCAGTACAATATTTTTAGGTACTTTCACAATTTTCTAGTTCATTCTAACAAGAATCCACCTTCAATATGACAGACTATTGAGAATATCTTTGATGAGACGTTGCTTTAGGGAGACTTGGTTTATTAGTATCGCGCTCATGTGTACTAGTTATAGATGAGAGAGTTTGTATAAAATGTCACCTACAGTAGATCTAGAGCAAATGCCATTAGAATTACCATCATATATACTAACAGATACCATTTTCTGAGTGATTGCTATGATCCAGGCACTATATTAAGAAATTTAAAAGAATTGTCTCAATCATTACGGTAATCAAAAAGGAAGGAGTTATCATTATCTCCATTTTGCAGAGAAAAGATAAGACACAGGGAGTTGATTTTGTCTGTGGTTCAATAGCTAGTAAATAGCACAGTCAGAATAAATTATACATTGGGCAAAGCAACTTATGCACCTATTTTAGAATCTGAAATAGATGGATATATGTAAATGATGATAGACAAAAATATAGTTGTCAATAAAAGAGAAATCGTGTTTTTAGTGGTCAGTTATGAGCAAAGTTGATCCATTAGTGAGTACACACGGTTTATACTCACCTATTGAGAGTCAAACGGTTATATGGTTACGGGAAATTACATTCTACGGTATAAACCAGAGAAGAAATTAGCATTTCAATGCTTATGTGTGTCTACGAGGAAAATTACTGCAACAGATCTGCACCATGCTGCACAAGCTGCTGACTGATATTCAATGAAATAAACAAGTGTCATGGTCCTGGGAGGCTTCTCACACACAACTATTCTAGCCAGTCCATCCTCTTCATTCACTTTCTACAACCCTCCCTGCCCATGTTTTCAACTCCCAGTCCAAGCTTCCCCACATTCATGAAAGCTTTAACTTACACTACGTTGAATTTCTATGGACTATTTCTTTTTACAATTGATTGCATACCATTTTTACATTTTTTTCATGTATTAGACCTATTGGTGTAACTCTCATTTTGTAAAGCATTTATCCATATATTTTATTCTTTAAGGTCTCAGGATATTCTAATAAAGTATGGACAGAAAAGTGATACTTTCATTTTGTAGATGAGAAAATATTATATAAAATGTCCTTTCACAATGTGGTGACAATGTGCTTCTCTAACCTTATACCAAGCATGTCAATACAAAGTTCAAGATAACTTATCTATGACATCTGTGTCTTTTGCCTTACTGCGACTACAATGTTTCCCACACCCTGACCGTCTAACTCAAAACCCTGATCACGTTTTCATTAAAATGTAACATGTATTTAAACCTATGTTTTTAACGTGTAATTATTTAAGCATCTTAAATATGTGACAATTAACTCCAGGTGAAACACTGTGTCTCCATCTCTTTAATTTTAGCATAATTTTAATATCAAGGATAATAGCAAACAGTGTCCATAACATATGAAAATTTGGAAAGATATTTTGGTCACTAGAGTAAGTTGGTATATTGCAAGTCAATTACTTTGAAGCAAAGCTCTCATCTGAATTATTTTGCTACTAAGAAAACAGTTTCATTGCTCTATGGTTTTAACTGAAGTAAAAACTTTATTTGATTGATCAGCAGAGTGTCAATTTGTTAGCTAGTCTACATAGAAAAATGGAGAAAATGGAGAGAAATGCCATTTATAAATACCAGTTCTGTGCTTTGTGATCCTTGAACTCCAGAAGCTATTTCTAAGGAAGAGGATTCACATCTGAGGCGCATGAGACTTCCTAAAAGAAAGCACATCTGCATAAACAGTTCATGTTCTCATTCAGTGTTCCTGCCTAAAGGTTTCATCAGTTCATTTTTCCTTTGATGGGATGCTTACTTCTATTGCTCTTTAACCACAATCTCTTTTGGAGTGCTTCCTTTCCCTTTCCCAAGGACATGCCATTTGGTAGATTTAGAGATTGTTTGCAGGGAGAGTCATTAAAAACCCATCTAACTCTGTTTCCCCCACCACTTTCTCTCTTTAAGAAAAGTTATTAAAATGCTTCTTAATCAGAATAGAGCTGGATCTTTACCGTAGAAGATGCTTAATAGCTACCTAAACATCCAAAAACCTAATGTCAGGTTTTGTTTTTAAATATTCCGTATAGCTTATTTCTATGCAAATGGTGACTAAATTTGAGAAGACAAAATACAGTAGGTATAATACAAAATTTTATATTAGCATACACTGCTGCTATGAACATATCACCTAATCCTATTCATTGTATGTAACCAGGATAAGGTTCATTAGATAAGGAATCTCTCTTCCCTCTCTCTGAAACAGTACAAATGATAAGTTTTCTGAAGTGCAGAGAGAAAAGAAGAAATAAACATGTTCCTGGAGATTCCTTTTCCAAGCCGAGCGACTGAAAAATGATAAATATGGTTAAAGTAAAATACCCATATCTAAGGGTCAGCAACCTTCAGACTGACTCTTCATAAACCAGGTTTAGATTTCGACAAAGAAAAAGTAAAACTAGTTTTTTTTTTTTCTTTTCACTCACCTGTAAGGGCTGATCGTAATGGCTAGAAACATGTATGATGCTAAACATATACATTGCCATTCTTCATCTAGATTTAAAATGGTTGATATTTAATTCACAAAGTATCCCTGGGCATTATTTTCCCTTACAGTGTGGGAAATTTGGCTATGTTGTGATGCAGAAGAACAACAGTTTCTATAGCATTATGCATGCATCTATACATACATCTGCACTTTTACCTGAACCTACTATGAAATGAAGTCAAGTAATAATCAATCATATATTAATAGAATACTTTAAAGTGAATTATTGTCAGTGTAATCTGCACAGATAGATAAGTATTTTTTCCTGGCAGTTATGCCATTATTTTCAAAGAACTTCAAAATCCACTTGAAGAAACTACATATAAACCTGTATCTCTTGGGACTCCTTTCTGTTTCTTCTGTTTCAATTTCTTGGGCTTGAAGGTTTGACTTTGAAAAACCAGTATGTGCCTTCAGTGCCCATTTCTTGATATCTGCATAAGGGCATTTGTCTGTATGATCCTGAAACATTACCTTTCTCAAGGATGATCAGGTTTTCTGGGCAAATTTTGTTTGATTTGATCTTGCTTTTCTTTGAGGGCACGAAGTTTTTCATCAACCTTCAGTCATTTTTTTTCAATGAAATTTATGGCTTGAATAAAATGAGCTCACCCAATGGGTGCTATACAAGTAGCTTCCTGTGAATTCTCACGGCCAATTATTTTCAATGTACCAGTAGATCATAAATCTCAAAGGCCATAAAAGTGTTTCTTTTTAAGGTATGTTCCAGTCTGTAAATTCTATGGTGGATAGCCTTCACCTCAAATTCTCAAGTCTATTTTTTATCTTTCTTCTTTTATTTTTCATCATAAATGATTTCTTAGTGTCTCAGAATTGTATTTGATGGAGAGCAACGAATCTTGAAATTTTCAGTTTTTCTCTAAAATAGAAACATTGTGGAGAGTGAGCTTTGTCCAAGCTTTTCTTAAATACCTCCCCACACTCAGTGACAGGGCTTCAGTTATAGTGAAATAAGGAATGATTCACATGGTAAGAAAAAGAGGAGAAAGCGAGAAAAAATATATCTCATCAAGTGTCCTCAAGTTGCAGAATGAATCATGGTTTGTCAACAATTACTGCATTTTTTATTATTGAAAACATACTTTTTTCTTTACATTTATGAAATTGGAATGTATCTTAAATCAGTATGTACTTTAAATGAGCCAATATTTTATTTTATTTTATTTACTGAGGGGAAGGTATCTAATAGACAATGTCTTAATATAGGAAAAATCTTTTATATGCGCTATTTTTTCCCTAGGCCTGGCCACTGAATGCAACAGGTAGAATTTCAATGCTTGTCTTATAAGCCCAGAAAGCCAAATTCAGTATTTATAATAGTTCATGGCATTAAAATAGGAACTTTGTAATCTGGGAAAGAAGCATTTAAGAAATAAGTAAATGTTATAAAACCCAGGGGATGGAAGAAAGGGAAAGAACCTCTAGCGGGAACTAACACCAAAAAGAGGTATAGGCTGGGCACGGTGGCTCACTCCTGTAATCTCAGCACTTTGGGAGGCCGAGGCAGTCGTATTACCTGAGGTCAGGAGTTTGAGATCATCCTGGTCAACATGGTGAAATCTCGTCTCTACTAGAAATACTAAAATTAGCTGGGCATGGTGGTGAACACCTGTAATCCCAGTTACTTGGGAGGCTGAGGCATGAGAATCTCTTGAATTCGGGAGGCAGAGATTGCTGTGAGCCTATTTCATGCCACTACACTCCTGCCTGGGTGACAGAGTGAGACTCTCAAACAACAACAACAAAAAATGGTATAACTCTGCTGAGGAAATGTCTCCCTGAGTAGGAGGATAGATAGAAGATATTTTATTCTTGAAAGCTTTTTGTTCCCTTACCTCAGAGCTATAATTGACAGAGATAGCTCCAATTGTTATTCCCAGTTGGTGTTTGGCTTTGTTACAAGGGTATTGAAGTCAGATCCTCAAAGTAACACAGGATGTTGAGCAAGGATTGAATGGCGTAGCCCCAAAAAGCACATCAACAGTAAACCGAAGACATTAAAACTCTCTTTTTAAGAGTGAAACTCATTCAAACTCTCTTTTTAAGAGTGAAACACTCGTCTCAAAATTTTTAGTATCTGAAAAAGTATGCAATAGCAATAAAACAGAAATTACAATTTGATGAGTAATTACGCTTGGTAAAACAGAATCTGAGGATCCATTGAAATATACACAAGAGAATATGATCAAAGATTTTGCATATTAAGTTATGTTATTAACCATTTTAAAAGACACACTTCACAATATGATACAAGTTTAAAAGGCAATTTGAGAGAAAATTTTTAGTCTCAGGGTGGGTTGCTGGCATGAAATCACCCAAAGGCAGCAATTATTTCTCTATTCTTATTTACTTCATTTCCACTTAATGAGTAATAGTGTGGCAATTAATTTCCAGTTTTCCAAAGAGGATTATTTAAGGATTTGCCTTTTTAACCATCATTTACGAATAGATAACTCTGTGGTAGTCAGTATGAAATGTGGTTTTAAAACTTATCAACAGTGGAGTACATTTACAACCATCTTTAATATGCAACATTAAAAATAATTCCATTCTAAATAAAGGGTATAGAAAATGCTATGAGGGGGTTGTAGACTGGCTGTTAAAAGCAAGAAAGTAAAACAACACAAGAGTGATGTAGCTCTTTATTCACTTAAGTTTTCCATTTGTTTTCTTGTTTGTTCAGCTTTTGCTTTTGGCAGTGATGGGTGGGGGGGTACTCTGGTGACAGATTAAACCCAGGCATTCTGGGAATGATTATTTGAACTACTTTACAAGTCTTATTTTTATTATTATTATTATTGAATATAAGAACTAGTTGCTAATTCTCTCTAGATTTTAGGTGAATGGCTCACGATAGTAATATATGTAAAAAGGAAGAAAAAGAAGAAAGAAAAATAAGCAGGAACACAAGCACAGCTCACACATCTGGACCTCTGGAGCTACTCTGCTTTGTTCAGCTGCTGGTTGAGAATCGATCTGGAATCCCACTGGCTAAACTCTGAACTGCTAGAGGCAGGGCTGCTCTACTCTCTGTGCACACAATGGACTCCCTTCTAGTTAACAACACTCCTTAAAGCGAAAGCAAGTGAATGAATTCTAGACCAATTAGAGAGGGCATTACTCATGTCCACACATACCATCCTGATTCTGTGTATAAATTGCCATCTTATACATCATACACAATGACAGTAGCCGAGCAACATAAAGGATAAAAAAATAGAGCTTTGCCACTCCGAGGTGCCTACACATCTGCTGTCTTAGTTCACATTCTAGAATGTTATCATGGATTAAACATATGGTGACTCCTAAATGTGAAATAAATGAACGTGCAAAAAAGAAATGGAGGACCAGTTTCTCAATTCTAGCAGATGCTCATAAAAGCACAGGGAGCCCTCCCCCAAAGCAACTTTGAATTAGACAATACAGTCATTTAAAAAAATCTAAGAAAGGAATTTCTTGACTTTCAAGTTTATCATGGACTTAGTGGCAGTTGTAACTATGAATTACACTGATTGCCCTTGAAATGTGTTTGAATAACTCTTGGACTTCTGAGACTACGATGAAATTGTCTTTGTGTGTTTTACAGAGTCCTGACTCTTCCCATGCTGCTGAAAACAAAACCAAATATTTATTGTCTGCTCTCAACAATCAATATTCCAAGCCTTAGGATAAGCAGTGAGTAATTGACATAAATAATTACTTCTACAAACTTACATTTAATAAGATTAAGATTGAAATAAAATAATTGTTGTATAGTGTGCTATAAAGTATTAAGCTTAGTGGAAAAATGAAGCAGGTATGAGAGATTTCAGAAAAGAATTCTGTACTGGATATACCAAACCAGAGTATCTTTAAACTTGAGTCTGGATAAGAGCACCAAGAAAGTGCAGAAGCTATGGAAGGTAGACAGAAAAAAATAGGCCTGAAAAATGATCTCTAGGGCTTTTAAAAATTTAAGATGTAAAATTCATAAGGAGGATCCAGCAAAAGAGATTGGAAAAGACTAAGAGTGATGATTGATTTTTTTGTGTCAACTTGACTGGACCAAGGGGTGCCCAGATAGCTGGCGAAACATTCTGGCTGCATTTGTGAAGGTGTCTTTGGAAGAGAATAGTATTTGTATTAGTAGACTGAGTTAAGAAGGTCAGCTTTTTCCAATGTTGGTGATCACCATTGTATCTGTGGAGAACCGTATTGTAACAAAATGGAGGAAGAGTGAATTTTCTATCTCTATTTGAGTAGGACATCCGTCTTCTGCTGCCCTCACACCTCAATGCCTGTGATTCTCAGACATTTGGAATCTGAACTTGGACCAGGACTTATATGATACCTCACCCCAGGATCTCAAGCTTTCTAATGGACAAAATTACACCACTGAGTTTTTCTGGTTCTCCAGCTTGCAGATGGCAGATCAGAGGACTTCTCAACTTCCGTAATTGTCAGAAACAATTTCTAGAATAAATCTATATTACTTTTGTTTCTCTGGAGAATCTTGACCAACACAGTAAGGTAGCATGGAAACAGGAGAGTGCGTTGCCCGTAAATCAATTTTAAAAGTGTTTAAAGGAGGTAGTGATCACTATGTCAAAAAGCATGAAAAGGTTAAATACTATGAGAACAGAGGTTAAAAAGAGAACATACTGCAATTGTATCATGTTCCACTTGAGTCTGTCTCTACATGATCACAGAAACAAAATAAACTATAAAAGACAATGTAAAGCAATAATAATTTTGCTCGACTTTTCAGATTTTTCCAATTTCTTATGGCAATGTCTTGCATTTCTGTCAACAGGTGAGCTGATTTTTTTTCTGTCTCTCCTTAGAATGCTGTTTTCCTCTAGAATTGCCTTTTTTTTTTCTTTTAGGGATAGAAGGGTATTTCCCTTCTCCGAATTGCTTGTCTGTCTTCTTTTCCAGGGAATAAAGCCAATGAGAACAGCACTATGTGATCCTTATCTTCATTTACTCAAAACCTGTAGTGTCTTGGGAAAAGTAAGGGCTCATTCATGTTTATTATTTTTAGAAAGAGGGAAAAAGGGAGATAGATGGGGAAGGGTAAGATGAGAAAGGGGGAGAGATTAATAGAGGAAGAAAAGAAGGAAATAAGAAAAACATAGGTTTGTCTACTAAAATTGTCATTAAGCAAATTTACACAGCATTTAGACATCTGGAGAACTCTTCAGGGAAACAAGGAATGATACTAAGAGCGATCCATATATTTAAAAAACTGTCCTTATTCCCAGCAAACAGCCATTTGTTATCTACTTTATTAGAATTCCCTGTTAGCACTGCAATTAGTCAAGGGTCAGTCTGTGGGGTCCTTTTAAAATCACTTCAGCATTAAAAGGAGAATGTTTAATCTTAAACATGTAAGTATACTTGGCAAAAATACTCAGACTTTACCTTGAACTTCTTCATTGCTTTTATTCTCAAAACAAAATTCAATGTCTACTGAAAGCACTTATGAAGCTGATGTTTTTAATGAAGTTACATAGGATTAAGAAAAGTTATTACCAATGCTCAGGAATGAATAAAAAAAGACAACAATTCTTCTGAATGGATGTGCCAAATGAACTTTCTGAAAAAATTCTATAAATGATTTCACTTTTCTCTGTCTTTCACCTCCACAGTACCCTTCTCTTCTTTCCAACTAAACATCTGAAGGAAAAGTTTATCCATGAAACCAAATAAACTACTTTTCCATTTATTTCTTATAGAAATTTAAGAAAATTATGTGCTCCAAGCCAAGGTGAGGCACTATATTCAAGATATGAGATTTTTCAAATTTTACACTATCTGGAAATATTTCCTTCAAAACAAAGACAATAGCATTTATGGAACTTCTACCCAAAATTAGTTTATAGGCAGATTTCCAGATTGCAGGCATGACTGTCTAGAGAGGTGAAAATAAAATACAAATAAGTTCCGCACCTTTCTTAAATCTTCTCAGCACTCATTTGGCAAACATCTATTGAGCATATACTATGTGCTTAGACTTGTTCTATGCAAACGAAATAAAAAAAATAAAAAGTAGTCCGCCATTTGTGCAAAATGCTAGGAAAATAAATGCAAATATATAACTTATAAATTCATCATAATCATTAATTTCATTGTTGACATTATTGTTACAACAGGTAGTATTTATTGATCCTTTCATTTGTGCTAAGCAGCACATAACATATATTAAATCATGTTTATCTTCCCAAAACAAGAAAGCTTAAACGTGAAGAGCTGGAGTAATTTGGACAAGGTCACACCTCTTGTACAAATGGTGCTGAAATTCACATCCAGGCAGTCTGCTACAGAACTAGAATTCTCACTGACAGTGTACATTGCCTTCTAAGATAAAAGCTTGAAGTCACACAGACCTAGTTCTAAATTATGTATTGCCATTTATTATTAAACTCTTGCCAGAAAAATGTAGCCTTTAACTCTAATTTTTTCTGTAAATGAGGACAAAGTATCAACTTCTTGTGTCCTCTTGAGGGATAAGTGAAAACTGATTTTCAAAGGGCACACCATAGCCTCTGAAACACAGGAGGTATTCAATAAGTAGTAACTATTGTGACCAACCTTAATAGTGGCACATCTCTCCTGATTGTCAAAGTGAGCTTTGTAGATGGTCCCTAATTTTTTAAAAAACATAAATCAGTTCTTCTATAATTTCAGAACTGAATCTGAAATAAACACATTGAATTCCCACATTCCCCAGCAATCCATTTTCAAAACCTGGCATGTACTGTATTTATTTCATGAAGTCCTTCCTTTAGCACTAAAGTAACTAATTATAACTACTTTAAATTTAAACTGGTTGACACATTGATTTATAATTGCTCCTGTACAATTTCTTCTCCTGTACAATTTCTGTAAAATTGTTTTTGAAAAGTAAATGTTAAATGTTAACAAGTCTATCTTGATTTTCTTAAGTTGGCAAAGAGGGCAAATCCTTCAAGTGGTGAGGGGCTTTATTATATATGCACATTACTGGGGTAGAAATTGTAAAAGAAGGAAACAGGAGAATAACATACAATCTATTCTCAAAAGGGATTACGATGTATAATGAGGAAGTAAGATAAATATAACCTGTATTACATTTAAAGGCAGATGTCATAGGAGAGCTGAAATGAAGTGAAAAAATGAAAACCTTGTCATCATGAAATCAACCACTCTGTGTAGAAAGTATCTGGATTGTAATAAGCCATATGGGTTTGAGTTCAAACTCTGACATAGGTATTATTCATGTTATAATCTTGGCTGAGTCACTTATTTTCTCTGAATCTGTAACTGTGTCTGAGAGAGGAAAAGTGTGGAACTTTCCTCAGATTGATCTGTTGATGAAATGAAATCAAACAAGATGGATTAGAAAATATCTTAACCATTATCCAGCACAGCTAGCAGTACTCTACTCACAAAATCTGGGGTTTTTTTTTCCTCTTACAATTAAAAAAAAAAGTTGACCCAATATATTCTTGCAGATTATGGGACTTAATAGGAATCATTTATCTGGGCTTTCTGAATTTTCTTCCAGACTTAAAAGCAATGCACAGATATTCTTTAGCTGACCTGAAATTTGTTATCTCATCTTTAGCACTTTTTGAGGCTCACTAAAACACAAAAGCAACCATATGGAAAATACATTATATCTTCTGCAAAATCCCTGTTGAAGACATTTTCTATTATGTCCCTCAAACTACCTTTAGTTAACGTCCATCTATAAATTTTGTGTAGAAATCAATGCCAAGAAAGTGTCTACTCTGAAGGATTGAAATACTTCTCTTTATCTATTAAGAGAATGATCTAAGGATGATGATGCCACAAGGGGTGGACAGGGAGTATCTTTACCTCCTGCTCCTCATGCAAGAACCTCTATCTTACCCTTAGAAAACCAACTCCATAACAAAATTATGATGACAGTTATTAATATGGAAAATGTTTGTTTTCCCAACATTATTCAAAGACTAAAAGAGTGTCTTTATAAATCTTGTACAGCAGATTGATGTAAACAATTGATGTAAAACAGTGTATTTTCTAGATAAATACAATTTCTAAGGAAAGGTTTTAACACTAGGTAAAAGACATTTTACTACTTCTGGTTTGGCATATCCGGAGCTGTTCCTCAAAAGATGACACACAAATGTCCAACAGGTATATGAAAAAATGTTTAACATCAGCTGGGCGCAGTTGCTCACGCCTGTAATCCCAGCACTTTGGAAGGCCAAGGGGGGCGGATCACGAGGTCAAGAGATTGAGACCATCCTGGCCAACATGGTGAAACCCCGTCTCTACTAAAAATACAAAAAATAGCCAGGCATGGTGGCACGTGCCTGTGGTCCCAGCTACTCGGGAGGCTGAGGCAAAAGAATCACTTGAACCCAGGAGGCGGAGGTTGCAGTGAGCCGAGATTGCGCCACAGCACCCCAGCCTGGCAACAGAGCAAGACTCCATCTAAAAAAAAAAAAAAAAATGTAAACAGATAAATCAAAGAAATATCAGCCAATTACAAGTGCATTGAAGAACATAAAAGGCCATGACCAAGAAAACCTGGAGTCAGTTTTAGACAGGGTGGGCTAGGACAGTATCTAGGAGGTGACATATAATGAAAATCAAGTGCCAGTTCTGCAAAAGTCTGGGGAGGCATTACAGACAAAAGCCAGTGCAAAAGTCCTGAGGTGGGGCTGAGCATGACTTTTGTGATTTGTTTTTTTTTTGAGAAAGAAAAAACAAGGCTCAGCACAGTGGCTCATACCTGTAATCCCAGCACTTCGGGAGGCTGAGACAGTTATCACTTAAGGTCAGGAATTCCAGACCAGCCTGGGCAACATGGTGAAACCCCATCTCTACTAAAAATATAAACAAAAAAATTAAAGGGGCATAGTGGTTCACTGTAGTCCCAGCTCCTCAGGAGGCTTAGGTGGGAGGATTGCTTGAGGCCAGGAGGTAGAGGTTTCAGTGAACGGTGATATCACCGCTGCACTCCAGCCCAAGCAACAGAGTGAGAACCTGTCCCAAACAAAAACAAAGCCAGTGTGATGAGAGTACGGACATTAAGAGGGAAAGTCGTACAGGATGAGGGTTGAGAGGGAGGTAGAAGCAGGTATCAGAGAATCTTGATAGCTAGCTGTGTGACCTTAGACCAGTTACTTAACATCTCTGACACTCAAGTTTTCTCATCTATATGCTGGACATAATACTATCTTATATAGTATGTGCTACATAGGGCACCTATAAATACGGTACTAGTATTCAATACTATTAAATCACGTAAGGTATGCAGAGCATATGCCACAGGCCCACAATAAAAGGGAGCTATCAGCCGGGTGTGTTGGCTAATGCCTGTAATCCCAGCACTTTGGGAGGCCGAGGTAGGCGGATCACTTGAGCCCAGGAGTTTGACCCCAGCCTGAACAACATGGCGAAACCCAGTCTCTATCAAAAACACAAAAATAAGCTGGGCGTGGTGGTGGGCACCTGTAATCCCAGCTACTTGGGAGGCTGAGGCAAGAGAATCCAGCCCGGGTTACAGAGCGATACCCTTTCTCAAAAAAAAAAAAAAAAGGTTGGGGGAGCTATCATCTAATGTGTTGCAATAAGAGAATGTTAAGAAGGAAGCTGAAGGAGGACTGGAGTAGGCATCACACACAGAGGAGTAACTAAAATTAGATCTTGCAGGTGAGGTAGACTTTAAATAGATGGGAGGGGTGGTGGGAGGTGACATTCTAAGCATGAGTAATTTTGTGGGCAAATGCATGAACATGGCAGTGAACAAGGTGCATTTGCCCAAGGGCGAAGACATTGGCCTGATCATGGGGACAAGATCATGGGTGAGCCCTGTTAGTCACACAGATGGAGGAGGCACACCCAGGCCATGGAAGGATGTTAGACAGAGGGGGAACGTGGCTTATGACTGCAGTGACAGAGGTCCCTCAGGCTGCAACGTTTGTGGCAGACTGGAAAAGAGGGTCCTGGCCACATGGAAGGCTTCGGGAAAAGCTCCAATTTCAGTTGAACATAAACCAGACAGTGCATAAGTCAGGGGTTCAGACTGTAAGACCTTCTCTTCAGAAAAAAAAGGAACAATGGGCTGGGTGCGGTGGCTTATGCCTGTAATCTCCAAACTTTAGAGGCCAAGGTGGATGGAATCACCTGACGTCAGGAGTTCAAGAACAGCCTGGGCGATATGGCAAAACCCTATCTGTACTAAAAATACAAAAATTAGCCGGACATGGTGGCAGGCACCTATAATCCCAGCTACTCAGGCAGCTGAGGCACGAGGGTCACTTGAACCCTGGAGGTGGAGGTTGCAGTGAGCTGAAATTGTGCCACTGCACTCCATCCTGGGTGACAAAGCAAGACTCTGTCTCAAAGAAAGGAAAAGGAATAATAGGAATGACTTCCTTCAATGATTTGGGCCACCCTCCTCGTTGTGCCCTGAGATTTTTCTCAAAACTACACTGGGAGAAGAATGCTCACACAGCCCCTTTCCCGGTTATCTCCGTTGGCTGATCAAAAGGAGATAACTATAGTTATAATCTTTCCCCAAGAACCCCGGCTCCAAAGTGTCCTCTGTGCACTCCCCTGCAAGTGACGGCAGAGTCTCTTTTTGAATTATGACCAGTTCGGGGAGGCACCTCCTGGCTCTAGTTGTGTTTATTTTCAGAAGAAGTATGAGTGGGGCTGTTGAGGGGGTGGAAATTGGCCATTTCCACCTTTCTGGGGAGCGGGCCTGGAAAATTGCTTATGTCTGAGGGTGTCTCCTTGGAATGTCTTGGTCATAAGCCTAGTTCTTTTTCTTTGTCTGGTAAATATTTTTGGAAAGCATTTTCTTTCAGCACTCCCTCTCTCCTCTTTTCACCCCCGGAAAACCACTGAGCGAGAGCCCTCCCAGGATGCTGTCTGAGTTGCATTTTCCAGCCTAGATGCCACGTGCATCTTTTGCCTTTGGTGAACTTTAAATAGAAGAACACAAAACTGAAAGGAACATTTTGCCAATGAAAGTAGCTACTGTCTACAACTCATCCACAGACCAAGAGGAGAAATAGACGGCAGTTACGTAATAACAGCAGTAATGATGACCAACCAGAACAAATTCAAGGTCTGTTCAGACTATCCCAGGAGAGGGATAGAGTTCCTGAGATTACACGTGTTAGTGCCTTCGGCAACTCTGTGTGCAGAGTGAGTCTTTTACCCCTAGAGGGCAGTCACAGCCCTCCTGAGGCATCAACCCTTCAGGTCACCTTAATGGTTCCCATCTCTTCACCCATTTCATTTTTTGTTTTGCCTTCTCATGCTTTGAAAGGCTTTGCTAAATAAGCTTTGTTTACCAAGAAATAACAAATAGCCTTTACAACACGACTGTGACTTTTGATCACTGTCCCTTCCAATGGGACGGCGACGGTGGGCCTTCCACTGATATAATTCTAGCCAGAAATAACACTTGCTTTGTGGTTGGTCTGCACGCCTGATAGGGGTACATATGACCATCTTTTTAAGATAGTGGTTAGATCTGTTATATTTGCTGACGGAAAAACTTGACAAAAGCAAGTTATAAGCAATAAGTAACCTTGATTATATTACAGCGATAGAATTATGGGGCTTTAAAAAAGATTCTTCTAGACTTTTTTCTATTGATGAGATTGTGGGTAGATTTTTTAAATCTACTTTGTAATTTATCCTTTTAAAAACTATTTCATATTATGTATACATGAATATCTTCTTCAAGGTCATGGTTGAGTCCAGTCCCTTTTGATTACCTTCCCACTGCAACTGTAGTTTCTTCCACAGAGGTAACCAATACTAGCAAGTTGCTGTATAACTCTCCAGAAACATATCTTAAAATGTTCATTAATATTTAATAGTGTTTTGAGTGTGCTTCTGTGGTTAACATAATTGGTTTATGCTGTATATGTTATTGTACAATTTGCTTCATTCATTCATAGACACCATTCTATGCAAGTTCATACAAATATACATTATGCTTTCTACTTATTTTTAGAGACAGGGTCTTGCTCTGTTGCCCAGGCTAGAGTGTAGTGGCATGATCATAGCTCACTGCAGCTTGGACTCTTGGACTCCTGGGCTCCAGTGCTCCTCCTGCCTCAGCCTCCTGAAATGCTGAGATTATAGGTGTGAGCCAGCACATCGAACCCATTATGCTTTTAAAATGATGTATCTTTCCTAAGAAAAGTTTTGAGATCTGATACTATAGAATATGTTATGTATTTGAAGACACGCATTTGAACGTCTGTGAAATTGGGATGTGTCTTTAAATCAGTGGCATCCTAAACTTGATGAAATATAGTTTAAACTCTTCTAATGTCAGTCCCCATCTTATATATTTTTTTGTTTTACACACAAAGGCAGTAGCTCTAAGAACTTCCCCTTGTATTACTTATATCAGCTTATTTAGCTTTATAATATTCCTGCAAGGAAAGCTGGGAACAGGTATAAGAAGCCTTGTCTTGTAACTATGGAAAGAAAGATATACTCTTTCCAGTGTTTAACTTGATAGGTATCAGAGACTGAGTCAGTAGTTATTATAAAAGCTGATTCATCCTTACGGTCTCATTTTCTCCAGTACTGAAAGTCCTGGGTACTTTTATGTACAAGTCCACTGGAAAAAAAAAAAAAAAAAAAGGAAGAAAGGAAATTCTGGATTCAAATGCCAGCTCTAGCACTTTCCTCACTGACTTATTATAAAATATAACTTCAATGTATAAAGCATTCCAATTTGATTAGCACAGAGTCATTTCTCAATAGAGACTAGCTATTGTTCTTATTCCTGCTAATATTATTAATTATGCCCACTTTTCCTGTCTACTTATAATGAATACAGCTTAGATTTTTCTGATTTTGTTTTCTAATTTTTTACTCAAGGACCAAAATAGGTTTGAAAATGTCTTCCGGTTCTTTATAGATTTTATTACATTTTGACATGCTATCCCACCACCATCAGCATGTTCTTAGGTTGAATTTTATGTAAGCAAGTAAATGAGGGTCTATGCCCTCTGGGAATTTACAACCTAAAATGAATGGACTAGTTGGACAATGTCGGAAAAGGCATGTAAACAGTTCTGAGCCCCAGTGTCATCAATCCTTTTGATCCCTCAGGGGTCAAAATCTGGAGAGAACTGTTTATACACATGAACTTGGTGAGGCTCTCGAGTAAATAAAATCAACAAGTACATGCTTAAATCCTAGTAAGTCCATAAGATACATACAGAAGTAGCACTCAGAGAGTATTCAGCCGTGTAATTTTTTTTTTTTTTTTAGAGACAAGTTCTCCCTCTGTTGTCCAGACTGGGCTACAGTGGCACAATCATAGCTCACTGCAGCCTCAAACTCCTGGGCTCGATCAAGCCTCCGGCCTCAGCCAGTCCTCCCACCCTAGCCTCCTAAAGTGCTAGAATTAGAGGCATGAGCCACTGCGCCTAGCACCAACTCCGTACTTTTTAAAAAGCTGTGGTATTGTTAAGTGTCTGGTTTTTGTTTTTGCTTTTGCTTTTGTTTTGAGACAGGGTCTCATTCTGTTGCCCAGGCTGGAATGCAGGCACGATCATGCCTCACTGCAGCCTTGACTTCACTGGGCCCAAGTGATCCTCCCTCTTCAGTCTCCTTAGTAGCTGGAACAACAGGCATGCACCACCACACTAGGCTAATTTTTTCTGTATTCTTTGTAGAAATTGGTTTTCACCATGTTGCCCGGGCTGGTCTCAAATTCCTGGGCTCAAGCAATCTGCCTGCCTTGGCCTCCCAAGTGGTAGGATTACAAGTGCTAGACATGAGCCACCACACCCAGCCGGTGTGTTTTATTTCATTGAACCACAAGTTTTCTCCTTCTTGATTATCCAAAATATTTCCTATTTCATAAAAATTTAGGATTAACACATTGCCTAGATTTTTACCTCCAAAGTCAACTAGTATTATCAGTTTTTTGTTTTTCCTCTCAGATTTTTGTAATATACACATGCACACATGTAGGTTTGTTCTTTTTATAAATAAAAAAATGGCTGACCAGGCGCGGTGGCTCACACCTGTAATCCCAGCACTTTGGGAGGCTGAGGCAGGCAGATCATGAAGTCGAGATCGAGACCATCCTGGCCAACATGGTGAAACCCCGTCTCTACTAAAAATACAAAAAAATTAACTGAGCATAGTGGCATGTACCTGTAATTCCAGTTACTCTTGAGAGTCAGGCAGGAGAATCGCTTGAACCCAGGAAGTGAAGGCTGCCGTTGAGCCGAGATTGCACCACTGCATTCCAACCTGGTGACAGAGCAGGACTCTGTCTCAAAAAAAAAAAAAATGGAAGGCTGCATGCCTACTGTTATGCATCATCTTGCTTTTTCATTTAATATTGTGTCTTGGAAATTGTTCCAAATAAGTTTATAAAGAGGCTCTCTGGCTTCTTTTTTTTTTTTTTTCTTTTAAGACAGGCACTGATTATGTTGCTGAGGCTGGAGTACGGTGGCTGTTCACAGCCATGATCATGGCACACTGCAGCCTCAACTCCTAGGCTCAAGTGATCCTCCTGTCTCAGCCTCCTGAATAACTGGGACTACATGTGTGTGCACCACGCCTCTGTTATTCAGCCTATTTTATGGCTGCATTGTATTTTACCATAGTTTTAAATAATTTTTTAACAATTATTTGTTAAGGTTATTTCTACCCTTTTTGCTATTTCAAATGATGCTACAGTGAGTGATTTCATATATGGATTATTTCTCACATGTGCAAGTTTGCCTTGATATACTCCTGGAAATGGAAATCCTGGTTCAGAAGCAAGTGCTTTCATAGTTTTGAAAGAAATTGCAGAGTTGGTCTCATTACCAGTTGTAACATGTGCTCCTATCATTGATGTATGAGAGCAACTGTTTCCCCACAGCTTTGCCAACACTGTATGTTGTTGAACTTTTCTGACTTTCTGTTGAATCCTTTTTCTTTGCTTTGCTCTCACAGAGGTCAGCAGAACTGGCTACAGTTAGATCACCGAGTTCTTGATCATGATTTGCCCAAGAAACCAGGCGCAACCATTTTGTACTTTGCTGTGAGGTATGTATCCACAGACCCAGTTAGCATCCCTCTTTTTTTGCTGTTATTATTGTTGTGTGTGTGTGTGTGTGTGTGTGTGTGTGTGTGTGTGTGTGTGTGTTTCTATTTTTTACATTTCTGGTGATTAGAGATAGTAAATAAAAAGAGATCTATCAAAACATTATGATGTGAAAGAGATTCTCTGCTGTCTTGGTCTGGGGACCAAGTTACCATAGATACTGTAGAGCTGTTTTCTTTGAAGATGAAGGATAGAGTCGCCTCCTTTATTCCTCAAAGCCTCTTAGATCAGTTTAAAGCTGAAAAACATGGGTAATATATTTTAATACATAAGCCTGTTTCTCACTCAACCTGTTTTTAAGATTCTTATTATTTGAAATGTGACAAACATTTGCTATTACATTTTACATAGCAATAATATTTTCTACAGACTTGGAAATAATTGAGTTTTATACAATTTCATGCCTTAATTTGAATAGAGGACAAAATGCAAACAAATGTTCACAGAAAGAATTAACAGTACAGGGATCTGAATTCCATTCACATGCAGAGAGACTACTGAAAATAATGCAGAATCCACGACTTGTTCTTTGAGGTCTGCTTGGGCAAGTCACTTAACCCTATCCTGAAATGGATGCATTCAACTAAATCAGTAATTTCTCAAATCCATCTCATGATGGATCTACATTTTTTTTTTTAGCATTAATTGTTTACAATCTACAATAAATAAAATGTTATAAGATGTAATACTGGCCGGGTGTAGTGGCTCATGCCTGTAATTCCAGCACCTTGAGAGACCAAGGCAGGTGGATCACTTGAGGTTAGGAGTTTGAGACCAGCCTGGCCAACATGGTGAAACCCCATCTCTACTAAAAATACAAAAAAATTAGCCAGGCATGGTGGTGCGCGCCTGTAATCTTAGCTACTCATGAGGCTGAGGTATAAGGATCGCTTGAACTTGGAGGCAGAGGTTGCAGTGAGCCAAGATTGTGCCACTGCACTCCAGCCTGGACAACAGTGAGACTCTGTCTAAAAAATAAAAAAAGAAGTAATATCTACATTTCTCTACCTATCTTGATGTAAAATCATTACTGATTGAGCTGAAAGCCCCTTCTTATGTGGTGACCCCCTCTCCCTACTTTGCTAAATTTGATGAAAATTTTTATGATAAATTTTGTTATGTTGGTATGAAATCAAATATGACAAAATGAGCTAAAGTAGTAGGTTTCTCATAAAACTAGCTTAACCTGAAGAATGGTCCTGTATTCTGAGAATATGTTAATTTTTGTTGGTTTATTTGTTTGAGACAGGGTCTTTCTGTGTCACCCAAGCTGGAGTGCAGTGGCGCAATCTTGACTCACTACAACCTCGGCCTCCCGGGCTCAAGCAATCAGTCTCTCAATAGCTGGGACTACAGGCATGCGCCACCACGCCCAGCTAATTTTTTTTATTTTTTGTAGAGATGACGTTTTACCATGTTATCCAGGCTGGCCTTGAACTCCTGGGCTCAAGCGTCCACCTGCCTCGGCCTCCCAAAGTGCTGAGATTACAGGCATGAGCCACCATGCCTGATAATGTTAATTTTTGGAAGATGAAAATGTATTTTGTTTTATACATTGAAGGTGTAGGTTTCATGCTTTTTGGGGGGAGGGTTTTTTTTTTTACTGATTACCTGGCAAAATTCTGTCACATTTTGCAAATGCCTTTTATTTTAATTGAGTCTGTTCAAGTCTGTTGAAATTTAAAAGTATGAGAATATGACAGAATATGTTTTTAAAAAGCTTTTTTGGCCAGGCACAGTGGCTCATGCCTATAATCCCAATACTTTGGGAGTCTGAAGTGGGAGACTCACTTGGGTCCAGGAGTTTGAAGCCAGCCTGGGCAACATAAGGAGATCCCATCTCTACAAAATATTTTTAAAATTAACTGGGTGTGGAGGTGGGTGCCTTTGGTCCTCGATTCTCAGGAGGCTGAGGTAGGAGGATCGCTTGAGCCCAGGAGGTCAAGTCTGCAGTGAGCCTTGATCGTGCCACTGCACTCCAGCCTAAGTGACAGAGACCCTGTCTCAAAACAAAACAGAAAGATCTTATTTGTATTAATCAATGGGGATTGTGGAGATTTGCTGCTCCATACTCAGCAAATGAAGTGTTAGTCACCTCCAATTTCTTTCTTGCTTTTGGGGCTGAAATCTGGTCTAGAATATAATTTCTTTAATTAAATAGAAGTAACATAACAAGAAGTAACTTAATTGCCAGAAGTAATTATATTTTTGAAATCCAGGAAGGAGGCAGCATAGTAGCGATTTGTCCAGGAACATAGCTGGTATGGAAAAGTACACAGAAATCCTAAAACAAACAAACAAACTGAGTTTACTGGAAAGAGGGTGACATGAATGCTTGTGTCCATGGCAATGGGAAAAAAAGAAACAGAACTAGCAAGCAAGGGGTTAAACAGCATATTAGTACTTAAGCAGAAGTCAGAGAATAGCAAAGTTTTAATCTTGTATTATGTAGGGAAAATGGCTCAACAAAAATAAAACATGCTTTTCCCAAGAGAATTATGTTCTCACTATAAACATTTCAAATTATATGAATGTATGGAATGAAAAGTAAAAATCACTCATCACCACCTCCAACCTTCACCTCTACCCCCAGGTTTGCTCCCCTTCTTAGAAAAATAGAATAAGTTGTTTGGTGACTTAATTTTTTTTTTCTTTGCAACTTAGAGAGCTTTCCTTGGGCATATAAAAATCTATTTCTTTAAGCATTTAGGCTATTTCTAGTTGATCATATTAAAATTTAGGTTGTGGCTGGTCACACATGGTGGCTCATGCCTGTAATCCTAGCACTTTGGGAGGCCGAGGTGGGTGGACCACTTGAGGTCAGGAGTTTGAGACCAGCCTGGCCAACATGGAAAAACCCCATCTCTATTAAAAATACAAAAAATTAGTTGGGCATGGTGGCAGGGGCCTGTAATCCCCGCTGCTTCAGAGGCTGAGGCAGGAGAATCACTTGAACCCGGGAGGCGGAGGTTGCTGTGAGCCAAGATTGCACTACTGCACTCCAGCATGGGGGATAGAGTGAGACTCTGCCTCAAAAAAAAAAAATAGGTTTCAGCTAACATCCTTGCACTTTCATCTTTTGTGCACGTGGTGTAGTGTTTCTGTAGTGTTAACTACTCAATGAAAGCATTATGCCTTCAGAAAATCTAACAGGTACCATCCAGGTAGTAACCAGATTTATGCAGATTATTTGACAGCTAATATCTGGTCTGTTTTGGGTCACAGAATATTAAAGGAGAAGCCCTGTCTCGGTTTCTCTACAGTCATTCATAGGCACTCTATCTCCTCCAAGCAGGTTCCTGAAATTCCAGAGTGGTCTGCTGCTTGTTCATCAGTTTCAGCACTTACGTGGAGCGTTATCTCGAGTGCCCCATAATCACTTGGCATTACTTTCCCCTAACTGCTTGTGCGTTTAAAACCCTTATCAAGTTTTTAATCATTCATTTAGTTCTTCCTCCCAACAGTATAGTGAGATCATAATATTCTTCGTTATTATTCCAATTAAGTAGTTAATGTTACTACAATTTGATTAAAGAAATGATAAAGGAAAAGCACACACCAAAGAATTTCATGAACTGACCGAGGTCACTGTAGAAGGTAGCTAGTTCTGTGGAGGTCTTGGATGTGGAGTTGTCTTGTGCTCCAGTGAAGTCAGTTGCTCCTCAGAGGGTCTCTAGCCTCCTATTTGGAGAAAATAGAACTATTGGTAATACTTCCATCCCAGTAGACACCATCAACAAATCTCCAGGTTGCTTGTGTTGACTGAAGAACAGAGAGCCAAAGAGAACATTTGGTTCTGTCTTGATGTTCGCTCATTTTAGGAGATCCTGGAAGTGCAGGGGACCTCTTTTGAGATTGAGGTCGTCACGTCTTGTGTCAGCACAGTACTGCTGCATGCACCGGAACATGGAGCACAGAAGCTCCTCACTCATGGACACCGAAGTGTGCGGTCACCAAGTAGTTAAGGCACAATGAGAAAGAATTCCCTGTAGTGATAGCACATTAAAGCATGAGTACCACTGTTATTTCCAATGCAAATGATTAGAAATATCCTAATGCCAACAATGAAGATAGGTTCAGTAGGTTATGGCACTTTCATAGTAAACAATGAATCACTTTAACAAAAGAGATTAGATGAAAAAGCACATGGCAATTCAGAGCTTCTCCAGATAGGAGAGGCAGGGCATGTCTGAATCATCTTGGGAAATTTTTCAAACTACACAGTTACTCTCCTCCAACTCCACATTCCTGGCCCAGATTCTGCTATAGTGCCATGGAGGGAGGGGTGCACTGCTGAGCCCTTCTCCACCCCTCCTCTTATAAATCATTACTTTAATAAGTCACTGTTATCAGGGATGTTGTCATGTATCTCATCTCTCTTGCATCTTAGAAGATAAGATACGTTATATCTGAAAAAAAAGATAGGGAATGAGTGTACTTCTGTAAAACATAGATTACTATTTATATGGAAAGTTGAAGTGATCACATTGAGTTTTTTTGAAGTTGGCATGTTTTATAAACAAATATAGATCTATAAATACTGAGAAAATTCCTGGAAGGAGCTACAACAAGCTGTGAAGACACATTTCTTCCTTCATTTATTATGTATTGGAGTTTTGCTACATTGTACTCTGCCCCATCCCAGGTCTGAGGACCCAATAGTGAAAAGGCAAAAGTCTCCACCATCACAGCATACACATTAATTAATGCGTTCATTATAAAATAACAGTTTGTTCATTCATCTGATAAATAGTGGCTGAGTTCCTGCTATGTGTCTGGCCCTATACTAGGTGCTGGGAATATAGCAGTGGTAGAAGAAAATGACAAAATCTGGCCGGGTGCAGTGGCTCACGCCTGTAATCCCAGCACTTTGGGAGGCCGAGGCAGGTGGAGCACGAGGTCAAGAGATCGAGACCAGCCTGGCCAACATGGTTAAACCCCGTCTCTACTAAAAATACAAAACTTAACTGGGTGTGATGGCATGCGCCTGTGATCCCAGCTACTCGGGAGGCTGAGGCAGGAGAATCATTTGAACACAGGAGGAGAAGGTTGCAGTGAGCAGAGATCGGGCCACTGCACTCCAGTCTGGTGACAGAGCAAGACTCCATCTCAAAAAAAAGAAAAAAAAAAGTCTAAATCCTGCAGCCATAAAGCCTACAGCCTAATGGAAAGAGATGGCATTAGGCAGAGTAAACCTGCAAAGTAGCTTATGTGAGGGGTTGTGGAGAAAACACCATTAGAGAGGAGGAATAGTGGGTATTAGCAAAGCCAGGGCTGCAATTCTAAATACAGTGGTCAGGGAAGGCCTCTCAAAGAAGGTGGCATTGAGCAGAGACATACAGGAGATGAGACAGGGACCCAGGCCCATCTCTGGAGAAGTTTCTTCTGGACCAGGGGAACAGCAGGTGCACAGACAGGTTGGCAAGAGCATGCCTGGTGTGTACAGGCCCCTGGAAGGAAGTCATGTATCTAGAGAGAACCTATACAAGGGAGATGAATAGGCGATGACATGGGGTTGGCCTGTAGCACATTCAGGCCTGTGAGTTTTGAGCTTGAGAGCATAACCAATTACCGTTTTAAACAGACTTACTCTGGCTGCTGTGTTGAGGACAGACTGGAATGGGGCAGGAGGGCACAGCAAGACCAGTTAGGAAGCTGTTGCAATGGTCCAGGCCAAAGACGTGTGGGGTGGACCAGACTGAGTCTCACTCCACATTCACTGGAGATGGCGCAAGTTGGTTGTGAGAATTGAAGAGAGAGCAGGGGATACAAAGTGATTTTGCAAAACATTATGCAAATGTAAGAAAGTATTATTTTTTAAATTGTAGCATTTATGAAAAAGAAAAATTCCATGAGGTCTTGCTCTCAAGAAGTTTTCTCTCTACTGAAATGTATCATAAACTCTGCAGCAGGCATTAGGCTATTTGACATGTATTATCTCATTTACTCCTGAGCTAAACCCTGAGGTCTTACAGATTTGAGGGGTTAATAAATACCTGGTTTATATCCCTCAGGATAGAGGGAGCAGCTCAGAAACATATGCAGCTTCTACAAAGAGAAAATAAAACATGTAAAGCAAAGGCACATAGTCTCTTTATGACTTCAAGAATAAACCTTTGTCTTCTTTTTTCCAGTTATAAAATCTCAAAGAGGTGTGCCAAATATGTGTGTGACCTCTGTGTGTAGAGATGCATCATCATTTATTTAGGTACCATAATTATTTAACCAGTTCTCTATTTCCATGGGAGTCTAAACTCCCCTAGGTTTCTGGGGGACTTCCCCAGGCTGGGGGTTGTTATCTGGCTGCCATAAATTATATGCCGCAAACATATGGGCCTCTTTGGTAATGCAGCCCAGATGTGAACATTTGAAAGACTTGACACTGAGGAGCAAGCAAGCATTTAAACAGGAGTGCAGGGACCTGGTGTGACCTCACTGGAAAAGCTCGTATCCCCTCAGAGGAGGGTGACCTAAGGCAGCTCAGGCTGGTACCACCCTGTTGCAGTCAAAGCCAGGATCTTGGCATCTTTCATCCCCCTTATTGTTTTGAATCCATCTTGCTTTTTTTTTCTTTTTTTTTTTTTTTCCTTTTTCATTTGGTCTTCTCTCTTCTTCTCCCTTCTTTTCCTCTTCCTCTTTCCAAGTCACTTTTCCTGGGTTCTCGGACTGCACGTGACCACTCAGTGGTACCCTAAAGCATACTCAGTGGTACCCTAAAGCATACTTAGAGGTACCCTAAAGTGGTACGCTCAGGGCTGAGAAGAACTCACTGCATTTTTGGGGAACTGCAGAAGGAAACCTGGAGGCAGACTGCTGCCTCTGGTTGAAAACCGCTGCAAACATGGAGCCCTTGAATTCAAGACTGCTGACTGCCTTCTCAACTGCTCCTGGCCTGGTCTTTGGAACGTTAAATATTTAGAAAGAGTTTAGCTCAAGGAAGTATCATGACTACAACCCATGAGTCCTCATTACACTAGATTTTTTTGAAAAGCCAAATACACGTGACACATAAAGACAGGCTGTTACAAAGGGAAAGACTGGTTGATATGGAAAGATGCTTGCAATATATTCTAGGTGAAAGAAGTAGACCACAGAAAGTCCATGCAATATGATCACACTTTTTGTAAAAATATTTTATAAAACATCTGTAGAGATAGAAACTAAGTTTAAAATGCTCGTCTATAGTTTTTCCTACAATGAACATATTACTTGAGCCAATTTTTTTTTAATGCAAGTATGAAAAGAGATAAGAGGAAGAAAGGATGAAATGTTCGTGACCAGATAAGCATGGGTTTGTTTAAAACCATCAGAGGGTAGGTGATTTACAATAATGAGGGGACAGGAAAGTTCATCTTTTCATGGAGGAATGTGATTTAAAGGCCCAGAGAAACAACTGATTCCTCCTACTTAGGCTGAGCCGAGGCTACCCAAGGGAGGTGTGTGAGTTAGCCAGAGGTCTCTGCCCATCCACCACACTCCCATCTGAATGCACAATAACCCAAACATGGGCACTACAAGGGCCGGTTGCCCCAGTATCACTCATGACCCCCTAACTGGCCCAGCCTATTCTGAACTTCCAGGCAGGTGGTTCATGGCCTTCATCTTTGAGGATCCAACATCCTAATTCATACAAGAGTTCAAGAAAGACACAGAAACTGCTGTAGCACATGCTTGATCCTGATTCCAGTTTCTTACAGGATTCTATTTCTCGGTGTACTCTGTGGGCAAATATCAGAAATTATTTTTAGAAATTTGCTCACTCCCCTCTCAAACCTTTCAGTCCTATTTTTTGGTGGGTGTGCCTGTGTTTCCACAGTTTTAAGAAACAGATGGGCCATGAATATTTACAGAATGTGTCTGTGTGTGTGTGTGTGTGTGTGTCAAGCCAATGAAAAGGCAACATCAAAAGTAAAGAAATTGTATTGTGAAGAGCGAAAGATGCTGTGGAGCACAGAAATTAGAAGGTTGGCTTTTAGTGCAGGGTTCCACTGTAGCAGCACTACTAGCATGGAGGACCAGGCTATTCTTTGTTGTAGGCAGCTAAGCTGTGCTATAGGATCTTTAGCAGCATCCCTGGTCTCCACCTACCGACATCAGTAATGCTCCCAGGCCCGGCACTGTGCCTCATGCCTGTAATCCCAGCACTTTGGGAGGCCAAGGCAGACGGATCGTTTGAGTCCAGTCCAGCCTGGGCAACATGGCAAAACTCTGTCTCTACAAAAAATACAAAAAATTAGCCTCACATGGTAGTACGTGCCTGTAGTCACAGCTACTCGGGAGGCTAAGGCAGGAGGATGGTTTGAGCCTGGGTGGTTGAGGCTGCAGTGAGCCATGATCAGGCTACTGCACTCTAGCCCAGGGAAGCAGAGCAAGACTGTCTCAAAATAGTAATAACAATAACACTCCCCCAGTGCTGACAATCAAATAATGTCTTCAGCATTGGTAATACCCCCACCCAAATATGGAGAACAGAGCTTTAGCATCATCATTCGGTTCATAGTCCAGCTCTTCCACTTACTCACTGTGTAGCTTCTGACACCGTCTTGGGCCTGTTTCGTCACCTATATAATGAAGCTGGTGGTAGTACCCAGCTACTTTGGGGGTTATCAGAGGACTACAAGTGCTAACAGGTAATGTAGACCCTCTATAAATGCTAACCTCTATAATATGTTAACATATACTTTTATGTTATAAATAACAGGCTGCCTCAACCACGTGTGCAGTGGGTGAAACATTCTATCATGTTTCTGTCACAGCCTTTGAATATGAAAGCCCTGGGATTGTCTGGCTTGGATCTGACCCATTCCACTTTGCACTGGGTAGAGGATCTTATCAGTTATTTTCGTTATTCACCATGCCCAGATGTTACCTTCCCACCCAACTTTCCTCCCCTGCCTCCCCTCCCCACTCCCTGTCAAAGCATCTGTCCCTGCTTTCCTGCAGAGGACTAGAGCAGGCTGTTTTAAAGCAGAAAGGCAAGCACTTGGAATTCACCTGCCCCTGATACTTCAGATTGCCTAGGGGAGAAGACTCCCTCTCCTTTCTGGCAGGTCACAGCAAGGACCTGACTCTCTTGGGCCTCCAGCCCTTCTGGGTAACTCAGAAAGAGTCACATTGTGGGAAAGGAGCAAGAGGGCAGGTTCCTACAGGCTTACCAGGAGGCCATCTCTGGTTCTAGCCATGTCTGGAAATTCAGAAATGAGGAAGAGCATTCCTGGCAGAGGAGCACATTGTAGAAGCAAATAGGGCTTCCCCTGGGAATTCTCCAAGACTGTTCCCTTCCCACAGATGAAAGGGAACATATTGGACTCCCATAAGCACTGCATAATAGCTTGCAGAAAGTGATGTGTTTGGAGAAAGTGAAATATACTTAAATTACACTTCAGCCTTCAGCATGCATTATAAAGTGAGATATGACTACCTCGCAGGGTCATTACAAGCAATAAACAGAGATCTCCCTGCTCAGAATGTGGATGAGATCTGATAGAAATCTATCTAGGCGTGTGGCTGCAGTTAAGTGCCTGAGATTACTCATGGTGACTAAATGAAACCCAGAATGAGGTGTTTTGATTTAGCCCTCGATGGACGCCAGTCACAAACTCAGTATTGTTCAGAATGCAAAATAATTGAGCAGTTCTTGCCCAATTCATCTTCTTTGAAGATACCACTCAGACCTTGCAAAGGCCCTGGAAAACAAAGAAACTGTGCTCAGTTGAGGAAGAAAAGTCAAAACTGGTTAGAAGAGCATTTGTTTCACACTATTTTCTCATTTTGTGTTAAAACAGACATTTTTGTAGCATTTGTTTCCTTGAGAGAAAGAACTTAGGAAAGATACTTCGATTTTTTTTTTTTTTTTCCCAGACAAAGTCTCAGTTTGTCTCCCAGGCTGGAGTGCAGTAGTGTGATCACGACTCACTGCAACCTCCTCCTCCCAGGTTCAAGCGATTCTCCTGCCTCAGCCTCCTGAGTAGCTGGGACTACAGGCATGTACCACCACACCCAGCTAATTTTTGTATTTTTAGTAGAGATGGGGTTTCAACAATAGTAGCCAGGCTGGTCTCAAACTCCTGGCCTCAAGTCATCCGCCTGCCTTGGCCTTCCGAAGTGTTGGGATTACTGGTATGAGTCACCGCGCCTGGCCAGATACTTGGAATTTTTATTCTGGTTGTTACGGTTAAAGCTTTAAAGATGTTCCCAACTAAGTTAGTGCCTTTTATTACAGTCACATCAGTAGAGTGATAATAATATTCTAATAATCACCGCCATTCATTGGCTGCTAAACAACATGCTACCTGCTATGTTAAACATGTTTCAAACCCTCTCATTCCTCCAATGTGTAGGGCAAGAGAGGTCAGAGGCACTGAGAGTGGAGCAGCTGCCATAAGGCCCCAAGACTGATCAGCATTGGAGCTAGGATTCAAACTAATGTCTCTCCCACTCCCTCGTGTTGACTTGTGACCACTAGGAATAAATGCCACAAGACGAAAATATTGGCCACGTAGACTTAAGTGACTCTTCAAAGGACAGCCACTTCCAAACAACTAGATGTTGTGCTCTTTGACATCCATGTGTTGCCATCTGCCTGGCAGGGCTGTGACTTCCAGCCATCTTTGTCATGTCATTGTGGTGTGATGTTCTGTCATCACTAATAAGTGGTTAAGCCAACCAAGAAAGGAAAAAAATGCTAATGGGAGGAGCCCCAAAAGCAAGACAAAACCTTCGTGAGCAAATTCTTTTCTCAAGAAATTACACTTACGAAGCCGAGGTTTGTCTCCAAAGTGTGTGCCTATTCAAAACGCCTGGGTTCATTCTGAAGCTGAAAAATTAACCGTGGGCTTCAACTTAACAAAACCTTAGTGAAATTGCTCACATTGATCATGCAAAAAGGAAACAGTATCCTTTTGCAAAAAGAGCTGAAGGAAAGGGTCTTTATTTTATGAACCTGGGATAGTCCATTTTATATCATTAAGAAGCCCTGAGGTGAAGGGGGGTAGATCACAGATAATGAGGTCAGGAGTTAGAGACCAGCCTGACCAACATGGCAAAACCCCCATCTCTACTAAAAATACAAAAATTAGCTGGGTGTGGTGGTGCACACCTGTAATCCCTGCTACTCAGGAGGCTGAGGCAGGAGAATCACTTGAGCCCAGGAGGCAGAGGTTGCAGTGAGCCAAGATTGCACTATTGCACTCCAGCCTGGGTGACAGAGTAAGACTCTGTCTGAAAAAAAAAAAAAAAAAAAAGAAGCCCTAGATTTGGTTTTCAGCTCATGGTGTGTATTGATAGGTGTGCCTGAAAAGCCATTTTTCCCAAAGCTCATATGTACTTTTTATACACTCCGTAAATATAAAGTCATTACAATGGCCCCCTTGAGGGAGAGATGGGATCATGGATTCAGAGAGCTGGTAATCAGATGCCTAGGCAGGAGGCATCAGGGCTGATTGCCAGAAAATAGTGGGAAATAAGATAGGGACCTGTTTACTGGAACTAGGATGTAGTCAGAGGCTTGGGCTCCAAAAACAAGGTGAACCCAGTTTCTAGTACAAAGGTATCTGTTCAGAGTTGGATGTGCCACAAACTGATTTGGCGCTGATCTACCTCGCAACCTGCGTGTGGTTTCTGTAATGCTCAAAGACTAGCAAGAGGATTGGTTTGGCTAATATGCTCTCCGCCTGGAGTGCCCTTCTTACCTTTGTTACCTGGTGAACTCATGCATTCTTTAAGACTCAGCTCAACTGTCCCTCTCCTGTGGCACTTAGTCCTATGGATTTCAGTTTGGCAGCATTTTCCCCTTGCTTCTTAAGCTGAGTTCATTGCATCAGGCTGATGGGCCCCCATAGCATTCTGTACATGCTATATTTCATTTTGATTGTTATCATAGGAAAGCATTATATCATATTGGCTTGGAATAAGAACATAGAAGTCTAACAGACCTCAGTTTGAGTGATGGCTCCACTACTTGCTAGCTGTATGGCTTAGAGAAGATGACTTGACATCTCCGTATCTCAGCTTTCTCATCTGTAAAATGGGCACATAATTTGCCATCTACTGCATCTGGTTGTACCAAAGATGAAAAATAAAAAAGATTCCTGTAAAGCACTCTGTATTATCCCCTAGCACAGAAGAAGGCCTCTATTAACGGGTTCTTTAGTTGCCAGCAACAGAACCACTTGTGGCTAACAAACAAAACAGAGAGAAAACTGAACTTACAAAGCCTCAGAAAAGACAGGGATCAGGGCTTCTGCAGGGATCTAGGGAGCAGAAACCAAGGAACAATTTCATCAGAGTGCTACTAGCAGAATACATAGGCTCCAACCATCTTTGATCTTTAGGTCATTCTAATCACGTTTATTCTCAAGGGTGAGAGAAGCTGACTGGCCTAGCTTGGGTCACCTACCTACACCTCGATGAAGGAGTTCTAGTCGAGTAGAAAAAACTGTGCCCTGGTGTCCCCCAAGCAGGTCTCACTCATCTGATCAGCATCAATCTTTTATATCCAGCCAGTGATCCTTATGACTTTTGCATATGTGACTGCTGCTGTAGGCCAGTGCAGCTTTACTTTTTTTTTTTTTTTTTTTGTGACGGAATTTTGCTCTTGTCGCCCAGGCTGGAGTGCAATGGCATGATCTCAGTTCACTGCAACCTCTGCCTCCTGGGTTCAAGCAATTCTCCTGCCTCAGCCTCCCGAGGAACTGGGATTACAAGCATATGCCAAACCACACCTGGCTAATTTATTTTTAGTAGAGACGGAGTTTCTCCACGATGATCAGGCTGGTCTCGAACTCCCAACCTCAGGTGATCCACCCACCTCAGCCTCCCAAAGTGCTGGGATTATAGGCATGAGCCACCATGACTGGCCAGCTTTACTTATTAAATGTCACAGTCACAGAACTCTTTTATAAAAAGTTTTGGAAACAATGAGAAAATTCAAGTGAAGACTAGATTTTAAATAATATTAAGAAATTATTTTGAGTTTTCTTAGTGTGAAAATTCATTGGCCCTGTGTTTTTAATACAGTCTCCGTTAGAGATATCTATTGAAGTAATCAAAAGTGAAGGAAAAAAAGAATCTCAGAAACTTCGAGGAGAAAGCAGACATTGAGTTCTACTAATCTGATCTAGGATTTGTTTAGGGAAGGGAGATCTCTTCCTCTGGAAAGGCCTTCCCCTTCTGAGACTACTCTAACTTTAAAAAGATGTTTTATAGGTTAATCCACAATCCTTCAACTTATGTCTTTTGCCATGGTTTTGCTTATTGAAGCAATAGAGAACACACGTACCTCTGTATATGTTAACATTTTGGTGAAAATGTCACACTTGTCTTGTTTCTCTGCCTACTTTTTAAATGGTTGAGATGCCCACAGTTACTAAGGGCTCAGCTTTATGCTGGGTGCTGGTTGAGTGAACTGGGAGCAGCAGCCCGGGAGGAGATGTTGGTTAAGAGCGTTGTCCAGAGTCAAAGTCATTGTCCCAGACCAAGACCTAGCCCTGCCATGTAGGCAAATCTCTAAAACTCAGAGTCTGCATCTGTGAAATCAGGGTCATCATAGGTCCCTCCCCAAGGTGGTTGTGATAATTAAATGAGAGAACAATCGGAAAGCACTTAGCACATTGCCAGGCACCTTGGTAAGAGCTCAGTTAGCTGGGATCCTGCTGCCACCCTTTATTTAGGCTGCCCACTGGAAGCCTGCTCATGTTATCTTCATTGATAGGGATGCAAATGCATGGGAAAGCCAAGAAAGCAGGAAAGAAAGTACACCACCTAATTGAACTGGAACGTTCTTGGAGATGCACAGAAACTTGTGTAACATGGGTCATCTTAGCCCTGCAGCAGCAGCCAATCTCTGTTACGCCTCACTTTGGTGTCTGCCATCACAATGACTCAGCTAACCTGCTTCAGTCCATCAATCCCTGCTGTGGACTGTTGTCCCTCTCTACTTCATGGCTTCTGCCACCGCACGGTTTCTGCTTAGTGCCTTTCTCTGCCTCCGTTGAATCCCCGCTGGCCCGCCTCTCAGTCTCTAAGAGACCATGTGTGATTAGTTGGCTCATTCATCATGCAATATAAAAAGCATCTGTTGAGCAGCACGTGCTCCTTTCCAGGGCACCTCACCACCTGACATCTTGGCTGCCTTTGAGTCAGGTGACTCTCCTAGTCCACGCAGCAGGGCTCAGGGTAGAAGAAAGTAGACTGATGGGAGAGGAGAATACTGTCTACCCAAAAGGAAGAGCTGAGACAAAATTAATATAGAGAGCTTATTTGGGACAAGGTTGAGGACTGCAGCCCAGGACACACTTCCATGTTGCCTTAGGAAGTGCTCCAGAGAAGAAGAGGTCCAAGTGTTTAAAGAAAAAAAGGACAAATCAGGAAAGGGGACAGTTACTAAAGTAGTTCGTCAGGAATTAAATCTCCTTGGTTTACAGAAGTAACATTGATCAGTGATTGACTATACATTGTTTTTGGGTTTTGTTTTGTTTTGTTTTGTTTTTGAGACAGAGACTCTGTTGCCCAGGCTGGAGTGCAGTGGCGTGATCTTGGCTCACTGCAGCCTCCGTCTCCTGGGCTTAAGCAGTTCCACTACCTCAGCCTCCCAAGTAGCTGGGATTACTAGCACCTGCCACCATGCCTAGCTAATTTTTGTATTTTTAGCAGAGACAGGGTTTCATCATGGTGGCCAGGCTGGTCTTGAACTCCTGGCCTCAAGTGATCCAGCTGCCTCGGCCTCCCAAAGTGCTGGGATTACAGGCGTGAGCCACTGAGTCCGGCCTGGCCTTACAAAATGAAGCTACAGGCTGTGGGTTATAGTGTCCGGGGCAGTGGACGCTAATGTGTCCAGTGCAGCTAGTTTTGGCAATAGCAAGCAGTTTCCAGAGAAACATACATAGCTCCGGGGGGAAGAAGGATTGCTGTCTCATTTTAATGCCTCTCTAGACCTGATAAATTAAAAGAACTGGAATTGCTCAGATAAAAGTTTTCTGTTCTTTCCTCAGAAGTAAATACAGTCAGGACACCCAATTTAGAAAAGACACAAACTAATTAATTTGCCCAAGGCTATTCAGCTAATAAATGGTGGACATGAAACACCACATCTAGATCTTTTGGTTTCCAAAGCCTATTTTTCCCCCAAATCCTCATTCCTTTACCATCTTTGTACTTAACTTTCTCTTCTCATAAATCTGACACTCTTCCATCTTCATTAACCTCACTTATAAGTGAGATAAAAGCTTATAAGTAAAAATATAAAGGATTCATTTTCTTTCTGGAACTTCCCTTGATGACTCGACATTAAAGGGTGGAATGTTTCGAAGGATTTTGCCATCTCAGTGATAAGATCTTTCACAGCCGTTTCAGCTGCATTTATTTATCAAAGGTGTCATCATTGCAGAAACGGAGAAAAAGAGAAGCAAAGGGCCAAGCCCCAACATGAGTCCGCAGAGCTAAGGATAGGTTCACCTGGCCACTTCCTAGCCCAGATTTACCTTCACTCTCACTGATCTGAGAGTAAATTCCCTTTCGGACTCAAAGCACTGAGCTGTCTTGGGGGCTGATGGCTCTTCATGCATTATTCATTAAGCAAAGCTACAGAACTTGAGGAAAACTTCAGGGCCTCCGCTTGCCCACTCACCCATCACAGAGCACCAGCGTTTGCAAGCCGGTCAGTACAGGATTATGAAAACAGAGTTGTTAAAGGCTCAGCCTCCTTCCCTCCCGACCCAGGAGCTGTCAGAGCTCTCCTGAGAGAGGGGCCTGCCTGCGACCTGTGGTCTCACAGATTGAACCAGCAAAATCCTGGAGAGGGAGTGAGGCAGTGAGGCCCAGAATACCCTGATTTGCATGAGAAAAGACCAAGATTGATGGCTGCTGAGAGCTTGGCTTTGAGCCAAAGGAAAACCCAGGGCCTGGAAGGATGGGAAGGAAGAAAGGAGGGTGTGATTGAAACTCCCCCAGTGGATAGGGGTCAGGTAGGCGTGAGGCCCTCAGGAACCTCCGTCTAAAAACCACCGAGCCTCAGGCAGGCTTTGGGGTTCAGTTAGGTTAGTGCTTGCTCAGCTGACTTCAGCTTTCCACTCCGAGTTCACCTGGGCTTTGTTTTGAAGTTGTCTGTGGTATTATGAACTCCCAGAACATGTTTCAAAGAATGAGCAACACAGATAAAAGTTTGGTTTTGGTTGGATACCATTTGGAGTTTCTCTTTAATTCACCTTCCAAGAAAGAAAAACACTCTGAAAGAGATTTTATCTGCAGGGATGCACACATACCCATCCATCCATCCTGTACAAATGTGTGGCACACATTTCTTTTAAAAAGGAAAAGAAAGCACAACTATCCTCAGGCTTTTCAAAATTCTCTGCTTTTGGGGAACACTGAATGAGGAATGCTGAGAGATGAAAATAAATCTGAAGGAACAAACTCCTCTTCTGTTTTTCAGGTTTTACATTGAGAGCATATCATTTTTAAAGGACAAAACCACCGTGGAGCTGTTTTTCCTGAACGCAAAGGCCTGTGTGCACAAGGTAGGTGGCCCATTTGTCGTGTTCACTGGATGCCTCCAGGGTGACTGGGATAACAGGGAGAAATGGTTCTGCCTCTGTTCTTGCATTCAAACTAAGGGAAAAAAAAGGCCACAACCTTTTCCATGAATATGTCCTCTCACCTGCCACACACATACACAAATGGCATCTTTTCTCAAATTCTGAGTTAAAAGGACAACCATCTGCAGAGGAATCTTGCCTACACACGATCACCACTACTTTAAATGCAGCAAATAATCTACACAGAGTGACCCAGAGAGACACAAAGATGGATCAATCAGATTAGAATCAAAACGTCTAGGCCAGAAATCTTTTTAAATAAGGTATGCCGTACACTGACAATAATTCACAACTAGCCTTCTTTCAGTTCAATTTCTGCCTTCTGATCCCTACACACATGCCACCTTAAATCTAAGGAAGGAAGGCTGCTCATAGCCACATGTTTTCAAGCAGTATCTCAGTTATCTGTGGTAAGGGACCAGGGTTTTTCTTTTATTGTTTTTTATTTCTATCTAATGCATTAAGGACAGATCACTTTAGTAAAAATCAATGAACATTTATTGCTAGAAAAACAATCCCATGCTGGAATATTGCAGCCATGTCGAATTGCTATAAAAGTTTTTAAACACTCTCAGTTTTTGTCTTATCTCTTTGCAGACTAGCATAGCTTTAAAAGCCTCCACTCTGGTCTCCTGAAAGCACTTCCAGAGGAAGGGAAGGGAAGCCTTGGGCCAAGAGGTGCCCAGTAGAGCCAGGATCCTCCCTTGTAGGTTCTGATCTCAATGCTTGGGATCTCAGCATTCCCTGTCCAGATTGCATGTCTGCTTCCAGGCCTTCTTTTAGGTTTATTGAGCATGTTATGACTTCATTTTACCTCTTTTGTTGGACTATTAGCTATAACTCTTTGTTGGTTACTTTAGGGTTTATAGTATACATCTTTAACTTACTAAATCTATCTTCAAGATGATATTATACTACTTCACATGTAGTATAAGAATCTTACAATAGAATACTTCCATTTCTCTCCTCTCGGCCTTTATGCGATTGATGTCATACAGTTTACTTTCAGGTAAGTTACAGATGCACATGACATTATTTTTGTGTAAATATTTAATTAACTTTAAAGAGATTTAAGCAGTACAAGAAGTCTTACATATTTACCCATGGAGTTAGCATTTCTATTGTTCTTCATTCGCTTGTGTAGATCAATATTCCTGTCTGTTGATTTTCTTTCTGCCTGGAGGACTTCCTTTAGCATTTCTTATAGTGTGGGCATACTGGTGGTGAATTCCTTCAGCTTATATCTGAAAACATCTTTGTTTGCCTTTGGTTTTGGAAGATATTTCACATAATATTTGATTCTGTGTTGGCAGTGTTTTCGCTTTCCATACTTTAGAAATATTGATTCACTATCTTCTTGCTTGCATTGTTTCTGATGAAAAGTCTGCTGTCATCTCTATTTTTGTGTTTCTGTATGGAATATCTTTTTCTTTGTCTGCTTTTAAAATTTTCTCTTTTTTCTGCTTTGAGCAAATTTTTTTTTTTTTTTGAGATGGAGACTTGCTTTGTCACCGAGGCTGGAGTGCAGTGGCGCAATCTCGGGTCACTACAACCTCTGCCTCCCAGGTTCAAGCAATTCTCCTGCCTCAGCCTCCTGAGTAGCTGGGACTATAGGTGTGCACCACTGCACCTGCCTAATTTTTGTATTCTCAGTAGAGATGGGGTTTCACTATGTTGGCAAGGCGGATCTCGAACTCCTGATCTCAGGTGATCTACCTGCCTCAAGCCTCCCAAAGTGCTGGTATTATAAGTGTGAGCCACCACCGCGACTGGCCTGCTTTGAGCAATTTTATTATGAGGTGCCTTGGTATAGTTTTCTTCATGTGTTTGTGTATGTATGTGTGTCCTTGGCATTTATTGAGCATCTTGGACCTTTAGGTTTATAGTTGTCATCAAATTCGGAAACTTTTTAGCCATTATTTCTTCAGATTTTTTTTTTTTTTGGTCTTCACTTACACCTTATTTGCAAAGCCCAATTACACATATACTAGGCCACTTGAAGTTGTCACGCAGTGATGCTTTGCATTTGAGGGGCTTTGGGGGAATATGATACCTTGTATAGTTTCTCTTGCTTTGTCTTCTGTTTCACTCGTCCATTTTTTGCTATCTAATCTGCCATTAATCCCATTTTGTATATTAGAGTTTTTATCTTTAGAGGTTTGATTTGGATCTTTTTTACATCTTGCTTGTGACTATTTAACTTTTTGAACATCTTAGATTTAGTTATAATAATTATTTTAATGTCTTCGTCTGCGTATCCTAATGTCTGTCAGTTCTAGGTACTTTTGACTGATTTTGTCATTGTTATGGGTCATGTTTTTCTGCCTATTTGCATGCTAGATATTATTAATTGTATCTTTTTGAATGGTATATGTTTTTTGTATTCCTATATTATTGACATTTGTTTTGGGATGCAGTTTAGTAACTTGAATATGGTTTGGTTTTTTTCAGGTCTTGCTTTTGTGATTTGTTAGTCTAGCCCAGAGCAGTGCTCATTCTATAGCTAATTGTTCTGCGTACTCATCTTCTTGAGTACCCTATTCAATGCCCCATGAATTATGAGTTTTTTAGTCTGGCTAGTGGGAATAGGTATCACTTCCAGCCCTGTGTAAGGATGAGGCACTCTTCCCTCTTATCCTTTCAGATGGTCTCAAACTTCGCGTAGTTTCTTTCCATGCATGGAATGATCAGTGCTCTACTGCATCCTCAAAGGAGACCCTCTGTAGATTTTCAGGGTTCTCTCTTTGCAACTCTCTTTTCTCTGGCACTCTGTTCTGGAAATTATATTGATTTTGATCTCCTGGACTAAGGAGTTGCTCCATCTCCTCAACTCAGGGAGTGAGTTCCCTGTGTTCCATTGTGTTTCTCCCTCCACAGCCTGGAGCCCTCTCTTGACAGTAGTGGGGGCAGTCATAGGACTCACGTTGTTGAAGGTTCACTATCCTTCATTGCTGGATGACCAGCGTTATGAAAACTGTTGCATTATATATTTTGTCGTTTTTTATTTTTTCAGTTAAGAGGATAAATTCAGTCCCCGTTACTCCATCTTGGCCAGAAGTATAAATATTCAAAGAAGAGTTTTTGGCTGAGTCTATGGGGAAAGCAAAATGTTCCCAGCATCAAAGGCTTTACTACAGCCCTCTTTTCTGAGACTCAGATTTTCCTAAGAACTCTAAGGGTTGACTGATGAGTAGACACCTATATAGCAAACACAGCTTTTCAAACACAGTGTTTACTGAGTCAGGACACGTTTCATAAACCACAGTTTGCCATCATCTCCTGTGTGGAGATATACAATTGCTCCTTGTAATATTTTTCACTGCTTAGTTGGCATTGATCCAGTGTTTTCTCTGTTGCTAATGCAAAGATGGTTAGGATGCCAATTTTTAACTCATGACATTTCTCTTGTACCTCTGTATGCTAAATTCTGTTTGTCTTGAGAAAGCAAGGAAAAGCAGAATTCCTTTAAATGCTACTGCATTTTATGAACGTCAGTTGCTGGGGGCTCTTTTTTTTTTTTTTTTTTTTGAGATGGAATTTCACTCTTGTTGCCCAGGCTAGAGTGCAGTGGCGCTATCTCTGCTCACTACGACCTCCGTCTCCTGGGTTCACGCAATTCTCCTGCCTCAGCCTCCCGAGTAGCTGGGATTACAGGCGCCTGTCACCATGCCCAGCTAATTTTTTGTATTTTTAGTGGAGGTGGGGTTTCACCATATTAGGCAAGCTGGTCTCAAACTCCAGGTCTCAAGTGATTTACCTGCCTTGGCCTCCCAAAGTGCTAGGATTACAGGCATGAGCTACCATGCCTGGCCTGGGAGCTCCTTTCTAAATGGGAGTGTTTCATAACTTGTCAAAGGATTTAGACTTTTACAGAACATATTATTATAAGGCACTGTGACTGTTATTGAGATATTTTTTTAAATTTTATTTGTAGGAATTTAGAGTTGGATATTTTCTATCTAATTATTATGCAGATGGCCGGGCATAATAGCTCATGCCTATAATCCCAATACTTTGGGAGGCCAAGGCGGGTGGATCACTTGAGGTCAGGAGTTCGTGACCAGCCCGGCCAACATGATAAAACCTTGTTTCTACTAAAAATACAACAATTAGCCAGGCGTTGTGGTGGGCACCCGTAATCCCACCTACTCGGGAGGCTGAGGTGGGAGAATCGCTTGAACCTGGGAGGCAGAGGTTGCAGTGAGCCAAGATCACACCACTGCACTCCAACCTGGTGACAGAATGAGACTCCGTCTCCAAAAAAAAAAAAAATTGTGATGGAGATGACTGGTAACAAATTCCAAAAGATGTTCCAGGATCAGGTAGCTGTTTGGATGAAGTAGCTTTCAAGTAATTTCTTAAGATGTATGATTATTTGAGAACATTCCACATAAGGAATATCATCTGAACCGTGGCCACAGAAGCAAATAAGTTTTATGAGAACACAGTCTCAGCTGTAGAACACTCGTAGGTGGATTTACTGATTGGCAAAAGTGAGTCACTGATGGTTGGTAGCTGCTGTTAACTCAGGACTCTGCTAGATCTGAGAGTGAACGTGTCCCTCCCCCCACTCTACACTGCAGAGAACGTTCTTTTCACCAGTAAGATGTTCAACATCTCTGATCACACCCTAAACACACTTTTTTCCTTGCCAGGCAGCTTTCCCCTACAGCTAGTTCCTTCCTTCCACTGAGAATAGAAATATACAGGCAAGAAAAGAGAGCTCTTATTTGCAAATACTGACAAAACCACAATGTCTTCTTACATACTTGTTTAGTAAGAAATATGACTTAAGATTTGATACAGTTGCTGAAGCTCTGCATAGCCACGTGAATACAGATTTATAAAATTCAGCCTCATGAGTATGTCATTTGAAAAACTGGGTGGCTCCCAATGGGTTTTGTAAATATCATTGTCCATACTGCATAGAGAATAAGCCATTGGAGACACTTAAATGTGTTGAAAGAAACAATTGTACCTCATTTCTGAGTTTGGGTATCCAGGATGGTCTGAAAAAGATATAAAGGTTTTTAACTTTTGTGAGAAATACTCTAAGCAAAATTTTATATACGAAACGTGACACACATTGGGTATTCGGTGAATTGTTGTTGTCTAACCCAACAAATGAATGAGTGTTGCTGATAATCAACCCTTGTTTCCAAGAAGTTAAGCAAAAAGCAAAAATTTATAATTTGACTAGGGGTGAACACATGAAAATACCTACATTTACTAAGAAATTAAACATCCACAAGGCTAAAAATTTCATTTTCCAGGTATTACTGAATAACATCTAACAATACTGTTGTTAACACTAATTACAACCCTCATCAAAAATGAATGAAAATGATATGTTAAGAAGAAAATTTCGGCTGGGCGCAGTGGCTCACACTTGTAATTCCAGCACTTCAGGAGGCCAGGGTGGGCAGATTACTTGAACTCAGGAGTTCAAAACCAGCCTGGGCAACATCTCTACAAAAAATACAAGAATCAGCCAGGCTTGGTGACATATACCTGTGGTCCCAGCTACTTGGGAGGCTGAGGTGGGAGGATCGCTTGAGCCTAGGAGGGAGAGGTTGCGGTGGTTAATGTCATGGACATGCTCAATGACAGGCAGCAAGTGCAATGGTTAATGTCATGGACACTGGCATCATATGTCTATTCGTGGGTGAGGCATATTCGTGACATCCTGAGTTTAAACTCCCTCTTCCCTTTAATTCTGAACATTGCTATACATGTTGATGCTCTTAGTTCATGGTAGTTAATAAGGTGCTTCTGTACACTAGGCCAAATGACTTTTATGGGCTGGACTTGGGACAAAGCACCACTTCTAGAGGGATATTTCAGGAGTGCAGTAGCACTCATGCTGGAAGAGAACCTGTAAGAAAACTAGGTAAAAACTGCCCCTGCCCATCAAGCATTTCAGAGGAGAGTGCCTGCTGCTGTCTGGGTTGTTGTTTAAGCAAGGGCCCCTGAACCCGTTTGGCTTCCTTGGTAAGAATGCAGAGGGGCACACCTTGCCTCCACAAAACAACCACCTGTACCAGGTGTGGTGATGTGGAAATGCCCAAACTGATACTGGGGAACCCAGGAAGCATTCAACGTGGCTGTGGTCCATCTTGGCCAACCTATTCCTGCTAGGAAAAGCCTAAATGCATGAAGCAGGACTGTAGGCTTGCTCCAGGTTATTATTCTTGGAGGTGCCCTTGACCATACCTGTGATTTCAATAATCAGCAACATTGACCACCACACTCCTTTTTTAAAATCAGCAATTTGAAGACAGGCCTGGCACATTAAAATAGTATTGGCCACCTTGTCTCTTTTAGTGTGTTTCTAAATATGGTAATAATGAAAAGAGAGAAAATGTGGAAAAGCAAGTAGGGCTTATGAGGTGCTCTGTGGTAGAGACCGTACACAGCCCCAGCTCCCTTTTCTGCAGAGGTAGCGGGGAGGGGAAGAGAAAGGAGCATAGCAACTCAGCTCTTAAGAGCTCACCCTTAGCTAGGCATGGTGGCATACGCCTGTGGTTCTAGCTACTCAGGAGGCTGAGGCAGGAGGATCACTTAAGCCCAGGAGTTTTAGGGGCTATAAATTTGAGTGAGCCATAATCATGCCACTGCATCCCAACCTGGACAACAGAGCAAGACCCTGTCTCTAAAAGAAACAATAAGGAGCTCACCAAATAGAAAGCACTGATTTTTTTGTGTGTATTAGCTCATTTAACACTCACAACAACTGATACTGTTATTTATTACTACTTCAACAAATAAGGAAATGGAGGCATAAATAGGTTAAATGATTTGGCCAAGCTTGAGTAGTTTGTTAGTAGTGGCTCACACCTATAATCCCAGCACTTTGGGAGGCCAAGGCAGATGGATCACAAGGTCAGGAGTTTAAGACCAGCATGGCCAACATGGTGAAACCCCATCTCTACTAAAAATACAAAAATTAGCCAGGCGTGGTGGCGGGTGCCTGTAATCCCAGCTACTCAGGAGGCTGAGGCAGAGAATTGCTTGAACTTGGGAGGCGGATGTTGCAGTGAGCCCAGATCATGCTATTGCACTCCAGCCTGAGCAATAGAGTGAGATTCTCTCTCAGAAAACAAACAAAAAATCATTGCATTCCTGTTAAGGGTCAGCATCTCTGATGAGTGCTGCATTTACCCTCATCCTTTATGTGATGTTATTGTTGTGTTTAATTTAAGTATAATGTGTCTGATGATACTTCGTAAGACCTAATATTTCTAAAAGATGTCAGGGACCTTGGAGGGACTCAGCATGCCTGAAATCCCTTTATGTTACTTATTACTCTTTCCCAAAGTAGTATAAAAAGCAATTTGGAGCAGGGCATGGTAGCTTATGCTTCTAATCCCAGCACTTTGGGAGGCTGAGACACACAGATCACTTGAACCCAGGAGTGAAACCCCATCTCTACAAAAATAAAATTAGCTGGGTGCAGTGGCGCATGCCTGTAATCCCAGCTACTTGGGAGGCTGAAGTGGGAGGATTGCTTGAACCCAGGAGGTGGAGGTTGCAGTGAGCTGAGATTGCACTGCTGCACTCCTGCCTAGGAAACAGAGCAAGACCCTGTCTCAAAAAAGAAAAAAAAAGCAATTTGGGGCTGACAGGGTGGCTCACGCCTATAATCCCAACACTTTGGGAGACCCAGTAAGAGGATCACTTGAGGGCAGGAGTTCAAGACCAGCATGGGCAACATAGCAAGACCCTGTCTCTACAAAAAAATTTAAAAATAGCCAAGCGAGGTGGTATGTTCCTGTAGTCCTAGTTGCTCAGGAGGCAGAGGCAAGAGGATCAGTTGAGCCCAGGAGTTTGAGGTTGCATAAGCCATCATCATACCACTGCACAGCTGCCTGGGTGACAGAGCAAGACCCGCCCCTAAAAAGAAAAACAAATGATAAAGGCTTCAAGAAGTCCTGCAATACATAAACCTATTTGATTTGGTTTCACCTAATGTTTTCCAAACTTATCTGTATGTGAAATTCTTTTTTTAAGCAATACTTACTAGTGGACTGCCAACCACACTTTTGAAAATGCTGTTCAAGACATATACCATGCCATTAAATAATAAAGGCAAAAAAGATGGCCATAAACTTCCTGGGCATTGCTCTATATTAGATCTGGCCCCACGATAAAACCTAGGTTTATTTTGATTCTTTAAATAAAACATCTTTAGAATCAGTCAAGAGATACTGACCTGATACCAAACCAGTTATGACCTTTCCTGCTCCAGAATTAGCAGGAGTAGATAACATAACAAACATAACACAATGGAGAAGAAAATGGCTCCATAAGGCTTTAATAGACACCAGGCTCCCTCTCCTTTTCTAATAAGTACTCATGTCTTTGTACTTTAAATAAATGTGGAAAGACAAGTGAGCCAAACATTAGTAATCCAATTAAAAAATAGGGTTATTGCAAGGCTATGCAATCATGTTTATTTTTATCCTCCCTCTTACCCCATTTCTTGACCAAGACCTTATTAGGTGTGTCCTTTCATTAGCAGACTTCGTGAGCATCTCAGCCTATCATCCGAAAATATGCTCTTACCGTATTTAGAGTGATAGAGCTCACTGCACAATGTCCTTGGAATCTTTCTTTGGTTTTTTGAGACGGAGTCTCGCTATGTTGCCCAGGCTAGAGTCAGTGGCTTGATCTCGGCTCCCAGCCTCTGCCTCCCAGGTCCAAGTGATTCTCCTGCCTCAGCCTCCTGAGTAGCTGGGACTACAGGCACATGCCACCACGCCGGGCTAATTTTGTATTTTGAGTAGAGATGGGGTTTCACCATATTGGCCGGGCTGGTCTCCAACTCCTGACCTTGTGATCTGCCTGCTTTGGCCTGAAATTACAGGCATGAGCCACCCCGTCCATCCCTGTCCTTGGAATCTTAATGCCATTTACATTTTGGTGTGTGAACCAAAGTTCTCTTGAAAGCTGATGCAGTTAAGGAAGGCAATTTGGCCATTTCTGTTAAAATTAAGAGTACATCTAAAGGCCAGGCAAGGTACTTTGGGAGACTGAGGGCAGATGGATTGCTTGAGCCCAGGAGTTCAAGACCAGCCTGGGCAACATGGTAAAACCTTGTTCCTACAAACAATAAAAAATAATAATAATAATTAGCCAGGTTGGCTAGGAGCAGTGGCTCATGCCTGTAATCTCAGCACTTTGGGAGGCTGAGGGGGGCGGATCATGAGGTCAGGAGTTCAAGACCAGTCTGGTCAACATAGTGAAACCCCATCTCTACTAAAAATACAAAAAATTATTCAGGTGCGGTGGTGAGTGCCTGTAATCCCAACTACTCAGGAGGCTGAGGCAGGAGAATCTTGTGAACCTGGGAAACAGATGTTGCAGTGAGCCAAGATCGTGCCATTAAACTCCAGCCTGGGCAACAGTGTAAGACTTCGTTTCAAAAACAAAATTAGCCAGGCATGATGGTGCGTGCCTGTAGTCGCAGCTACTGGGGAGGCTGAGGTGGGAGGATTGCTTGAGGCCAGGAGTTCGGGGCCACAGAGACCATGATTGTGCCACTGCACTCCAGCCTGAGCAACACAGCAAGACCCTGTCTGTCTCAAAAAAAAAAATGTGCATCTTGCCATCCAGGACTCTACAAACTGTAGGGATCTATTCCTTAGAAGATTTTATTGAAATATAAAAATATATCTATGAAAACATATTTTACATTATTATTTCTAATACTAGGAAACTGGAAACTGCCCAAATATACATGAATAGGAATTAATTATGTAAATTACAAATCATTCATATGATAGGATGTTGTACAGCCTATCATATGACAATAATAGGCTAGCCCTCCTTAACTTACATGAAAACAGTCTAAATTACATTGTTAAATGTTAAAGAAGGTACAAAACAATGAATACAGTGTGATTGTTTTTAATTTTATTATTTGCTTATGTATATGAAATGTACTCATAGGAAGAAATAGAAAAATATATAGCATAGTATAAATGTTTATTATTTCTGAGAGATTAGAAAAGCTTTTGCTAAGTTATACTTTTCCAATTTTTTAACAGGAAGCTTGAATTAGTTTTAATTAGAAAAATGAAGAAAAAATCAGTATATTCACTAAAATTTACCCCTTCAAAGCTGTATCAAGATAATAAAAATGGCTGGGCATGGTAGATGACACCTGTAATCCTGGCATTTTGGGAGGCTGAGGCAGGTAGATCACTTGAGCCTAGAAGTTCGAGACCAGCCCAAGCAACATAGTGAGACACGATCTCTACAAAAAGTTTAGTAGCTAGCTGGGTATGGTAGTACATGCTTGTGGTCCTAGTTACTTGGCATAGTAAGGCAGGAGGATCGCTTGAACCCAGAGGTCAAGGCTGCAGTGAGCCATGATTGTGCCACTGTACTCCAACCTGGATGACAGAGTGAGACCTTGTCTCAAAAAAAAAAGAAAGACAATAAAAGCATTTTGCTGGCTGGGTGTGGTGGCTCATGCCTGTAATCCCAGCACTTTGGGAGGCTGAGGAGGGCAAATCAAGAGGTCAGGGGATTGAGACCATCCTGGCTAACATGGTGAAACCCTGTCTCTACTGAAAATACAAAAATTAGCTGGGCTTGGTGGCACCTCCTGTAGTCCTAGCTACTTGGGAGGCTCAGGCAGGAGAACTGTTTGAATCCGGGAGGTTGAGGTTGCAGTGAGCCAAGATCATGCCATTGCACTTCAGCCTAGGCAACAGAGTGAGACTCCATCTCAAAAAACAAAAAAAAAATGAAAAAAAACAACACATGTTGCTGATCACTTTTCATCCAGCACAAAAGCACTTGGGCATTTTCGTCACTGGATAAAGCTCAGTGAATGCTGAAAATTTCTAATTGCCTTATCTAGAATAGCAAAAGGTTTGCTACTAAAGACAACTAACGTTTTTTTCCTATTGTAAAGGTAATACTTATTAATTGTAGAAAATTTAGAAAATGCAGAAAAGCACAACAAATCAAAAGGATCCATAATCTCAGTGCTAGAGCATAAATTATATTGTTTTGACATATTTGTTTTGTGCATACATTTTGTTTGGTTAAGATCAATTGCTGGTTGAGATCAGTTTTGTTACACTTTTAGCATTTTATATATTTCAGCTACCTTGACCTCTTGTCTGCTCTTCACCCTCATGCCATATGTTTTTCTGTTTGAAGAATCAGTATGAAGCCTCGGGAAAGAGCACAGAAAGGCCTTGAAAATTCACATTTAGATTTCATTAACTATAAACTAGCACAGTGAGTCTAGGACCAGGTTTCCTTTATGTGGGAATCTCTAGGACCTAGATGTTAGATAAAAGGTTGTTGAATGGGTAAATGAAGGAGTGAATGATTAAAGGATCAACAAATAGGCTGAGCACGGTGACTCACAGCTGTAATCCCAGCACTTTGGGAGGCTAAGGCGGGCAGAAAACTTGAGGCCAGAAGTTCAAGACCAGTCTGGCCAACAGGGTAAAACCATATATCTACTAAAAATGCAAAAATTAGCCAGGTGTGGTGGTATGCACCTGTAGTCCCAGCTGCTTGAGAGGCTGAGGCATGAGAATCACTTGAACTTGGGAGGCAGAGGTTACAATGAGCTGTGATGACGCCACTGCACGCCAGCCTGGGGGACAGAGCAAGACTCCATCTAAAAAAAAAAAAAAAAAAAAAGAATCAACAAATAGATGGTAGAATGGAGGCACTTTAGAATGTGAAATCAACAAGACTTAGTGCCTAGTAATCTCCCTTGCTTAGCATCTTAGCCAGCCCTCTGCAACCCACAGAGGAGCTGCGTAATGGGGTGGTGGAGAGTTTGGCCTTAGCTTTATCCTGGGCTTTATACTTATCTTTTTATGCCTTTGTTTCATCGACTTTAAAGTGGGAATAATAACAGTTTCTACCTCAGTGGATGAGTTAATATATATGCAAAGTGTATGGAAGAGTGTCTGACACAGACTCCGTTTTGCTATTTATAGTTTTGCTATTATTACCACTGCTATTATGTAGCAAGCCCCTTGATAGGACATGCAAGCCCTGGCTTATCACTCTAGGCTCTTCCTACACTCACCCTGTGGTCATACTGAAATAACTCCTTCTTCCCTCATAATGCATCTAGCCTCTATGCCTTTTTGATATACTTATCCTTCTGCTAAAGGCCTTCCTATCTCCCTTCAATTCCATTTGGCAAATTTCCACTCATCCTTTTGAACTCCGCTACAGAATCTCTGCCCCTTAATAAGTTCTTTTTTTTTTTTTTTTTCCCTTGTCTACCCCCACCATTTCCTACTGGGAGTTAAATTCTTCCAACCTCTAAAACATCCTTTAAATTCTTCTTCTAACTCTTCCTATTATGTTGAATTGTTCCTTTATGCATCGGTCAGTGCCCGCAACTGCACTAACTCTTAAGACCAGGGTTCATCTTTATCTCCCAAACACTGGCACAGAACCTGGCATTTACTGGTAGGCCCTCCATAAATATTTGCCAAGTGAGCAAAATAAATGTAGTTTACACTAGCAACTAAATTGATCAAATTTTGCAAAATAGGCTTGTGAAAAGATCGAGCCAAATTAAAATCAATTCTGAGTAACAACCATAAAATTAGACATTTTCAGCTTTCAGTCTTACTCTGTTTTCTCTCCCTAAGATGGAGCTACCATTTCTGAATTCAGTTTTCCAGAGTTGATATTATACTTGTAACCTTGAAATTTAATATACTGAACCTAGAAGAATACAATTTTAGCATTGCATGATCAGATTTTAAAGCACAAGAGTCTCTGCATATCTGTTATAACCTCTGCTGCCATCCTTGCTCTAAGTGTCTTTTTGGAGACATTTAGGAGAAGCACTGTAAAGTCAGCTGCAATGATAGGTTGACATGCTTCTCTGCTCTTAGATTCAAACATTTTTTTCTTAGAGTTCCAAAGAAATAAGTCATCAACTTCTGATTGCCTCCAGGAGAGAGGGACAGTGAGCATATACTACATGGAGGGAATTCAGTTAATCCTGAAACCTCATTCTAGCCAAGTCTTCCAGTACACTCTCTCATCCCAACCATTCAGCCAAACTGCCCTGAATGTAATTGACTTTCCTTTTTTCTTTTTCCTAGAGCTAAAACTACTATGTAGGCAGCGCCAAAGCAGGGATGGAAGAAAAATTGGAAAAATGAATCCCCAAAAGTCAATAATGAGCTCCTGAATAATCAAAATGTGACTGTTTTTGAAAAGGGTTCTCCTAAAACTTAGAAAGATACTTTGATACTTTTGTAGAGTTCTAGCTGCCTATTTATGGCAAAAAGACTTTTTTAAAGTACACATTCATGGAAAGACCCATTACTATCCATATTTATAATGCCTTAAGATAAGAGGATTAGTCTCAGTGCAATTTAACTGAAAAGAACATGAAGCATATTTTTCTGTAACCAGTCCATTACTGTCAGCATCACATTTATGGTTCTTGTCCTGGAATTATTCCATGTAGTTCAGCAACCAACAGTTTGAGTAGTTACCAAGAACTAAAATACATTCAGAATATCTGCTAACCTGGCTGAGTTTTAGCATTTGGGATTTCAGAGTGTTTGCATATGTGAATGTGTGTACGTGCGTACACACGTACAAGTGTGTGTGTTTTAATCCTCAACCCATTTCAAGATTTAGAAATAATTTAAAGGATCAGTAACAGAAATTGAATGTTGTAGGCTGTAAGTTCTGTATTAAGACTTGTGAATGGACCAGGTGCGATGGCTCATGCCTGTAATCCCAGCACTTTGGGAGGCCGAGGCAGGCAGATCACTTGAGGCCAGGAGTTCGAGAACAGCCTGGCCAACGTGGTAAAAAGTAAAAATACAAAATTTAGCCATCTCTACTAAAAATACCAAAATTAGCCAGGAGTGATGGTGCACACCTATAGTCCTAGCTACTCAGGAGGCTGAGACATGAGAATCACTTGAACCCAGGTTGCAGAGGTTGCAGTTAGCTGAGATCATACTACTGCACTCCAGCCTGGGTGACAGAGCAAGACTCTGTCTCAAAAAAAAAAAAAAAAAAAAAAGAAGAAGACTTGTGAATGTATCTTCTTATGATAATCAATCATCAGAAGACTGATATTTACCAAATAAAGTCACTAAACTAAACATCCGAGCTGGTTTGAAGACTAGCCAGTCCACAAGAAAGAGGAAATCTATTACTATATTATTCTATTTTATTTTTTATTTGTTTTGAGATAGAGTCTCATTCTGTCACCCAGGCTGGAGTGCTGTGGCACAATCTCGGCTCACTGCAACCTCCACTTTCCAGGTTCAAGTGATTCTCCTGCCTCAGCCTCCTGAGTTGCTGGGATTACAGGCACCCACCACCAGGCCCAGCTAATTGTTCTGTACTTTTGATAGAGACAGGATTTTACCATGTTGGCCAGGCTCGTCTCGAACTCCTGACCTCAGGTGATCTACCCACCTCCACCTCCCAAAGTGCTGGGATTACAGGCATGAGCCACTGTGCCTGGGCTATTACTATATTTTAAAGGGCTATTGAAAGTTTTATAATGAATATTTCACAAATCTCTATTTCATGTGGTTTTCCACATATGTTTTTCTGACATTTAAATTATGTTTGTCTTACTCCCTTGTGCATTTGTGAGAATCAAAGTTTTCATAATAATAGCTCGTTACATCTGTCATTTTTAATCTCATGGCCTCAGGGCCTTTTCATCATGCTGCGTTCTTTGCCTGTCACCTCCCTGAGAGGGTAAAGGAGAAGATCATTGTTCCTCCTTTTCATAGATAAAAAAACTGAGGCCCAAAGATGTACAAGGACATAGTCATAAAGCAGAGGACAAGGAAAATGCCCTCCAGTTGTCACTAGCCAGGGTAAATTTACAAAGGCTGAATTGTTGGTTCACTGGTACATCGCCAGCACAAGTAGACACTCAAATATTTGTGGAAGACACCAAGACAAGCTACTAAAAATCCACTTGGAAGACCTGTATTTCATAATTGTGTCATTTAATATGAATTATCCTAAAACATTTAAGCCTACTACTGATATTTTTGGTATACCATTGTCTCAGAAATGGGCTACAAGAATTACATTACAGCTAAATTGTGACTCAAAAAAAGTCATATAAAAATACTATGATAAATGCTTGAAAGGAAAATGAGGAGGCAGATGGTCCATTCAGCTGAAGTTATAAAATTTTACAACCTAGGAATTTGGGCACCAGTGAATGAAAATGTTTCATAACTTTTTTTGTTTTGTTTTTTTAAAATAAGTCCAATTTCTTTGTATGTTTCCTGCTTTAGAATATTCTTGGTTCATCTCCTTAAAGACACAAATCTTGCATTTCAAAAGAAATACGGCAAAGAAACTTACAAAACCAAACTTGCCCATACCAGCTATTTCTGTCCATCTATCTACCTGTCCATCTGTCATCTATTTTTTTCACCCACACTAGACGCAGATGTCATTTTCCTTTCCGCAGTGCTTCACAGGCTTAAGAGGCCTAAGGAGGAGGTGTGAAGGGCTATCTTTATATTTTTCTGAAAGAAGAAATTGAATGAATAGGAAGACTTCCATTTCATAATTAAGTTGGCCTCAGATGAATGCTATTTTGGGGAACCTTTGCAAGGTCAATATATCGAGAAATAGACTGAGAGCTGGGTGTGGTGACATGTATCTGTAGTTCTGGGTACTCTGTAGGCCAAGGCAGGAGGATTGCTTGAGCCTGCAGGTTGAGGCTGCAGCGAGCTATGATCATGCCACTGTACTCCAGCCTGAATGACAGAGCAAGAACCCATCTCTAGAAAAAAAAAAAAATGAAAAGAAAAGATAAATAAATAAATAAATATATTCATATATATCCATTTCAGGGAAACTTGTTGAATGAGCCACAAATGGTAACAATTTTTAATTTATAAAGAATACATGAGACCAGGCGCACTGGCTCACGCCTGTAATCCCAGCACTTTGGAAGGCTGAGGCAGGTAGATCACTTGAGGCTTGGAGTTCAAGACCAAGCTGGCCAACATGGCGAAACCCTGTCTCTACTAAAAATACAAAAATTAACCAGGTGTGGTGGTACACGCCTGTAATCCCAGCTGCTTGGGAGGCTGAGGCATGAGAATCACTTGAGCTGAGATCACGCCACTACACTCCAGCCTAAGTGACAGAGTGAGACCCTGTCTTAAAACAAACAAAAAAGAGTACAGTTTACTCTTGGATGAAGTTAAGTCAGTAGTTCATGGGTGTTGGACACCAGCTGAGATTGTTTATACACCCTTTGGAGAGATAGTCCATGGTTTGGCTTGATGCATGACATGGGGAAAGTGGGTATCAGAGGGAGGGGATTCCTAACTGTCCAGCTTTAAATCTCAGCTCCATCACCTACAGTCTGGGTGGCTTTAAACAACAGCCTATTTTATCTTCCTAAGCTTCAGTCTCTCCACATATGAAAGGGGAGGGTGATAACATTACCTTTTCACAGGACTCATGAATTCATATCTATCTAAAGCTCTTGGAACAGATAATAAACACTTAATAAATGTTTCTTGTTTTTGTAGTTATTGATGATATTATTCCAAAGTTCCCAAGAGGACTATGTTATAAAATGTTCTCATCTATAAGTACTTGATCATATATAACCACGATTGTAACATAAAAGAAGAATGTTGGTGAAAATATTTTAAACATGGTATTCCCTATTGGAAAAATAATAATAAATGAGAAGTCCAATCAGATGGATGATATTGTCCTGAAAATAAAGCATCTCTGCATATTTACTCATGCAAAATCAGCCAGATAGGTTACCTACTTTACCAGGGCTTCTTTAGTCAAAGGTTTAATTTTATCATGACTGTAATTTTCTTCCTCCCAATTCATCCTTTCTTCCTCTAAAATCCTTGATTATCTTGTAAGCACCTTGCAGCCTTTCTTTTTTCTAAATAGAAAAAAAATAGTTTTCTATCAGAACACCCTGCTGCTACTAATTCAAATTGTCATCGTAAATTGGTGCCAGGGTGCGTTTAAGCAATTAGGATGCTGTAATTAAAGTCTGCTGTGTATGTAGTCTTATAATGTGGCAGAGTAAGTACAGAAGTTGAGAGCTTGGTTCTAAGTGTTTGTTTAATACTGGTTATTCATCTGTTCTCCAGTTGCCTCCCTGCATGCGTATCAGATGTGGGTACCTTGGAACCTCCATGCCTATTAGCAGAGCTTGACCTACTTAGCCTGCCTGCCTGTCTTGCAATGCCTAACAATTTAGCCATAGATCACCACACCTCTAATTCCAGGGCAGTCTCATCAACACTCACTCCCTTACTTTGAAAATGTGTTGGCACAAAAGTTTACAAGGAGGATTCAGATACTGGCAGAATGGTGGAGCCAGTCTCTTGATATTTGACCTCCTGACAGTCTCATTCTTCCTGGGCTTAGAGGGAATGAAGGAGAGACTTAAGACCTCAGAATAGGAGAGAAGTAAAAATAAGAATTGGGAGAAGGAAAGCTCATAGTACTGATGATATGTTTTGCAGCATATTCTGGTAGAACATTGTCATCAAAAAGTTTAGTTTTTTAAAAGGTATAGATTAAATTATTTAAAAATACATATTAGGCCAAGCACAGGGGCTCATGCCTGTAATCTCAGCCCTTTGGGAGGCCAAGGGAGGAGGATCACTTGAGGCCACAAGTGTGGGACCAGCCTGGCCAACATGGTGAAACCCTGTCTCTACTAAAAGTACAAAAATTAGCCAGGCGTTGTGGTACATGCCAGTAATTCCAGATACTTGGGAGACTGAGACACGAGAATCGCTTGAACCCAGGAGGCAGAAATTGCAGTGAAACAATATCATACCACTGCACTCCCGCCTGGGGGACACAGAGAGACTCTCTCTCTTTCCATATATATACATATCCATACATACACACACACACACACATACATACATATATTAACTATTTGCTATGTGCTAGGCACTATATAGGTTCTGGGTGTGCGGTGGTGAGTTAAAGATATCTCTGCCCATGCGGAGGTTAGAGTTTTATGACCTTAATACCATAATTCACAAATTGTGTTTATCTAATATACACTCTTTATTTAAATTGTTCTGATAGCTAATGTTCTTTCTAGTTTTTCTCACCCTTTTCTGGTCCTAGATACAATTCAGGGTCACACATTGCATTTAGCGGTCATAACTCTGAAGTCTCCTTTATAATCAGGAGCAGGTGGCCAGTCTTCCTTTGGTTTTTATTACATTGGTATTTCTGAAGAGTATAGGGCAGCTGCCTTGCAGAAGACCTCTCAACTTGTGAAATATGGATTTATCTACCTCACTAGTTCCAAACACACATCATGTTGGACATGAATCAGAAACATCTGGCAACTTAGTGAAAACACGGAGACCCAGATCCTGTCCTATGTCTTTCTATCCTATTAATACTTTGATGAGCCTGGGACTCTGTATTCCTTATTAGTTCTCCAGGTATCTGCAATACACCAAAGTTTGAGAATCACTAGTCGTCTAATTTTCTCGTGGCAGGAACACTCTATAGATTATGAAGTGGCCTCAGTTGCATCTCACAAGGAGGAATGCAATGTCAGTCTGTCTTGAGTTAAAGTGGTATCTGCCGGATTATTCTGAAGTCACTTTTTCCCTTGTAATTAAGTTTTCTTGAATTGACACTTTGAGGCTACTTGACCATCCTATTTCTCAACAGTCTTTGACCCAATGATCTCGGCCTCCAGTGGTGATCTTGCCTAAGTCAGTTAGTACTATGGTCATTGCAAAAGGTAAGTTTCTACTTGAATCACCTTCAACATTTTTTAGCATTCATATGTAAAGAATGAATTTTTCCTTCTTCTCCATCTTCATTCTTTAAAAATATTTTTCAGGCCAAGCATGGTCGCTCACACCTGTAATCCCAGCACTTTGGGAGGCCGAGGTGGGTGGATCACCTGAGGTCAGGAGTTCAAGACCAGCTTGGCCAAAGTGGCAAAACCTCATCTCTACTAAAAATGCAACAATTAGCCAAGCATGGTGGTGGGTGCCTGGAATCCCAACTGCTTGGGAGCTGAGGCAGGAGACTCAACTGAACCCAGAAGGCAGAGGTTGCAGTGAGCTGAGATTGTGCCACTGCACTCCAGCTTGGGTGACAGAGCAAGACTCTATCTTTAAAAAAAAAAAAAAAAAAAATCAGTATCAGCATGGACTCATGGATTCCTTTTTATTTGTATAATTCCTTTCTGTCATTCATTTTGATGCTCTAAGGGTTCCCACTTTGCCCAATAGAATTCCCTTTAAGTCAGATCTGGTGTTCTGTGGCTTGTCCCCATCACTTTTGAGCACTTCTTTTCCTTTCTTTTTTTTTTTTTTTTCTTTGAGACAAAGTCTCACTCTGTCACACAGCCTGGAGTGCAGTGATGCAGTCACAGCCCACTGCAGCCTGAACTTCCCAGGCTCAAGTGATTCTCCCACCTCATTGTCCCAAGTAGCTGGGACTACAAGTGCATACCATCATGTCTGGATAATTTTTTAATTTTTTTGTAGTGGGTCTCACTATGTTGCCCAGGCTGTTCTTGAACTCCTGGGCTCAAGCGATCCTCCTGTCTAGGCCTCCCAAAGTGTTGGTATTACAGGCATGAGCCACTATGCCTGGCCTCACTTCTTTATTTTATGATATGATAAGACAGTCCAGGCTCTCTCTAAACTTTTGCTGTCATAGCCTTGGAATCAGTGATTTTTCCTTTTAGTGCAGAATGGTATCTAGAAACCAAGATCTTGTTTCTATTTAAACTACTTGGAACTTCATCTCAAGAACAAATACATGTGCCACCTAACCATCTAAAAATAAAAGTGCTTTGCACAATCCATACCTGGGCTGATACCTGGGGAAAGTATGGTCTGGCTAGTTTTCCCTCCTTTCTCTTTTTCATATCTGTATGTTTGTGTTATCCTCCCACAGCTGAGCATTAATTCACATGTGACAAACTTTCTCTCTCTCTGTTTGTTCCCATCTTCATTGTGATCAAGTTTCTGAGAAGCAGTCTGCCCAGATACTTTGGTCATAATGCCCATGTCCTTGAAACTGTGATACACACCCACAAAAACACCTGTACTTGTTTTTTTGTTTGTTTTTATAATTTTTTCAAAGCATCTTTATGTCTTGTTTTTGTTTGTCCTCAAAACTCCATGAAGTATTACATAGGTATTATTTTCCTGTTATGTTTGTGGAAAATAAAGCCAGAAGAGTAAATGTCATTTTGACATCTAACACCTCTTTGTGTGTTGTGTTTAAATTTGCATATCTAGAATTGCTGTCTAGGTACCGTGCTTACAGTTCTCATAGATGGTGAAGACTGGGCTATGTCCTCATAGTTTAAAAACCTGGGATCCCTTACTCTGAGTTGAAAATCAGGGCAAATCAAATATGTAGTGAATCAAGAAACACAAGAAGCATTTCCTTTTTAAAAAGAAGGATATAAATACCCCCACCAACTTTTTAGTTCATTATTCTTTCCGTTGCTATTCTACAAATATTGAACACCTGCTGTGTGCCAGGGAGTGTTCTAGTTTCTGGAACTACAACTGTGGCAAAAGCAGGTAACAGTTCATGCCCTTAAGAATTTTACTTACTAGGCAGAGGTGACAGCAGGTAGGGAATCAGACAATAAAGAAAATGAATAATGTGTATAATGTATTAAAAGATGTAAACATTCCTATGGAACTGCTTCAAATTATAAACAAAATAAAGCTAAAAAAAGTAATTTAAAAAAAAGATGTAAACAGAGTCACTAAATACAGTTGTGCAGATTGCTCACTCCCCATCTCTGTGTCCATTATTGCCAATGGAAGTCTTGGATCTAAGCAATTAAGAATAGGGTTGCCACTTTGGGAGGCCGAGGTGGGTGGATCACTTGAGGCCAGGAGTTCGAGACCAGCCTGGCTAACAGGGTGAAACCCCATCTCTAAAAATACAAAATTAGCAGGGCAGTGGTGGGTGCCTGTAATCCCAGCTACTCAGGTGGCTGAGATACAAGAATCATTTGAACCCAGGAGGCAGAGGTTGCAGTGAGCCCAGATCACACCACTGCACTCCAGCCTGGGTGACAGAGTAAGACTCTGTCTCAAAAAAAAGAATGAGATTGCCATTCAGTAAGATGGAAAAGGATACGAGTAAGATCAGGATTTGTTTCTTAACTTTGTATTGAAGAATAATAGGCTGGGTGCAGTGGCTCATGTCTGTAATCCTAGCACTTTGGGAGGTCAAGTGGGGTGGATCACTTGAGCCCAGGAGTTCAAGACCAGCCTGGGCAATGTAGCAAGATCCTGTCTCTACAAAATATAAAAATGAAAAGTTAGCCAGGCATGCTAGCACACATCTTTAGGCCCAGCTATTTGTGAGGCTGAGGTGAGAAGAGCACTTGAGCCCAGGAGTTCGAGGCTGCAGTAAGCCATAATAGTACCGCTGCATTCCAGCCTGGGTGACAGAGCAAGAGCCTGTCTCAAAAAAAAAAAAAAAAAAAGTGCATGTAACTAGCATCAACATCAAAGAAACAGAAGATTACTGGCACCTGAGAAGACCCTCTCAGTTTTCTCTTCCAGTCCTTATTCTTTCCACTACCACTGCTTTTAACATCATTTCTTAGTTTTGGCTAACTTTGAACCTTGTATGACAGGAGTCATACAGTACGTATTATTGTATTGTCTGGCTGTTTTTGCTTAAATATATTTTTGAGATTCATCCATATTCTCGTATGTAGCTGTGCCCAGCTTGTTCATTTTCACTGCTGAATAATAGTATATAGTATGAGTATACCAAACTTCATTTACTTATTAATAGGCATTTGTGTAGCTTGCAGTATTTGATTATTACAAATAGCACTGACTTGAAGATCCTAGTCTTTGGAGTGGACATATGCAAACATGTCTGCTGGTATTTACTTAGGAGAAAATTGCTGAGCCATATTGTATATATATGTTAAGTTTTAGTAAGCTTTAGTAGACTCTGCCAAAAAGTTGGTCCAAAACCAACTTACAAGCCAGACATGGTGGCTCCTTCCTGTAATCCTAGCACTTTGGTAGGCCTAGATGGGTGGATCACTTGAGGCCAGGAGTTCGAGACCAGCCTGGCCACAGTGGTGAAACCCCATCTCTACTAAAAATACAAAAATTAACCGAGCATGGTAGTGGGCGCCTGAAATCCTAGCTACTCAGGAGGCTGAGGCATGAGAGTCACTTGAAACCTGGAGGCAGAGGTAGCAGTGAGCTGAGATCATGCCACTGCACTCCAGCCTGGGTGGCAGAGTGAGACTCTTGTCTTAAAAAAATAAAAATAGGCTGGGTGTGGTGGCTCATGCCTGTAATCCCAGCACTTTGGGAACTCAAGTGGGCAGATCATAGGGTCAGGAGTTCAAGACCAGCCTGGCCAGCATAGTGAAACCCTGTCTCTACTAAAAATACAAAAATTAACCAGGCATGGTGGTGCACACCTGTAGTCCCAGCTACTCAGGAGGCTGAAGCAGGAGAATTGCTTGAACCCAGGAGGTGGAGGTTGTGGTGAGCCGAAATCTCACCGCTATACTCCAGCCTGGGCAACAGATTAAGACTCTGTCTCAAAAAATAAATAAACTAATTAATTAATTTAAAAGTCTGCTTTCAAAGAAAACAAAAACAAAACCAACTTATAGTCCACCAGCCTTGTGTGAGAAGTGTGCAGTAAGATATAACATCTGTTTCATACAATGCAACCAGATATACTATGCACATTGCAAAGAACTAGATGAAAATATTATTTGGAGACAGTTTTACTATAAGCCTAGAAAATGGAAACAAATTAGCTAAAAGTTGTTAACATTATTAGCTTTGGTGAGACTTGGTTACAAGTTAAATACACTAAAAGTAGTGATAATCCTCCATGATAACAATCAGGTAAGTAATAGGATGAAAAAATCAGTTCATTTGTATAGCAAAATATAAAATACTGAATATTAATCCTCACGTAGGATGCATGTGATATTTGTAGGAACATCACAAAACTTTATGATCACTATAAAGTGATTTCATTAGCCAGGCATGGTGGCCCAGGCCTGAAGTCCCAGCTACTCAGTAGGCTGAGGCCAGAGGATCTCGTGAGCCCATGAGTTTGATGTTACAGTAAGCAATGATTACACCACTGCACTCCAGCCTGGTTGACCACATTTCTAAAACAAATAAAACTAAAGTGATTTAAATAGAGATGTGCTAGAGTTGCAAAGAGGAAGACAAATTATTGTAACTTTTTTAAACTTGACAAGATTAACATTTCTTTGAAAAGAAGAGAATGTCAAAGATTCATATGGAAAATTAAAGCATTTTTCCTATCAGATATGGACACATATTGTAATGAACAATGATTAAATGTTATAGAACTATATAAAACAGTGACCCAGAGCAAAGGAGATAATCTAAAAATAGATATAATTATATGAATTTAAGAAGCAACACGGCAAATATGTGGAGAGTAACATTAAGAGAGTCTTTGGATGCCAGGCTTTGCAACAAATGCTTTACATTCATCCTTCACTGAATGCTCTTAAACCAAGGGTCCCTAAGCCCCAGGCCCCAGGCTGCTACAGTGCATTGCCTGTTAGGAACTGGACCATGCAGGAGATGAGTAGCGGGTGGGTGAGCAAGCGAAGCCTCATCTGTATTTCAGATGCGCTTCATCTGAAGCCGCTCCCCATCACTGGCATCACTGCCTAAGCTCTGCCTCCTGTCAGATCAGCTGCAGCATTAGATTCTCATAGCAGTGCAAACCCTATTGTGAACAGTGCATGCGAGGGATCTAAGATGCTTTTTATGAGAATCTAATGCCAGATGATCCATCACTGTCTCCCATCACCCACAGGTGGGACCATCTAGTTGTAGGAAAACAAGTCAGGGCCCCCACTGATTCTACACTATGATGAATTATATAATTATTTCATTATATATTACAATGTAATAATAATAGAAATAAAGTGCACAATAAATGTAATACGCAACTGGGCGGGTAGCTTACGCCTGTAATCCCAGCACTTTGGGAGGCTGAGGCAGGCGGATCACCTGAGGTCAGCAGTTCAAGACCAGCCTGGCCAACATGGTGAAACCCCGTCTCTACTAAAAATACAAAAAACTTAGCTGAGCATGTTGGCATGCACCTGTAATCCCAGCTACTCAGGAGGCTGAGGCAGGAGAATCTCTTGAACCCAGGAGGTGGAGGCTGGGGTGAGCCGAGATCGTGCCACTGCACTCCAGCCTGGGGGATAGAGCAAAACTCCGTCTTAAAATATATATATATAAAATACACTTGAATTATCCCAAAACCATTCCCCAACCCTGGTCTGTGGGAAAATTGTCTTCCACAAAACTGGTCCCTGGTGTCAAAAAGGCCGGGGACTGCTACTCCAAACAACTTAGTAAAGTTAATAATGTTATCTTCCATTTTGCAGATGAGGAGCTGAGTTTCAGAAAAAATTACTTGCTCATGGCCCCACAGGTTCTTCCAGTGGGGAGACAGGTCCCAGTCCAATCAGATTTCACAGACTAGGAGAAGGACATATCAAAGGTGAACAGATCGAAGGACACAATTTGTACCTAATAGATAAGACAAAGGGTTAGTGCTAATGTATACACAACTCAAATCAAACAGATTCTCAAATAGGTAAGTAAACAAAGGCTCATTTCACATATGGGTAACAACAAATAACATGCATTTGCAAGAGAAATACTCAAATTGGTTAGTAATTTTTTAATTGCTCAAACCAGTAAAGGTGATATTGAAAAAAAAATTGCAATTTGAAATTGTTTTGCAAGATTATTTTATGCTTTTCTAACTAGCAAAATAATTGTATTGATTTGATATCATTTACAGAAATATATACATTTCTCTAAGATGAAAAAGTTAAGGAAAATGTTTGATTTTGCTATCTTGCTCTGGGTGATGATTACATGAGTAACAAACACATGTCAAAATGTATTAAGCTGTACACTGAGACTTGTGCATTTTACTATATGTACCTCAATTTAATAAATTTTAAATATTATACTGGCTGGGCACAGTGGCTTATGCCTATAACACCAGCACTTTGGGAAACTGAGGCAGGATGATTGTTTGAGCCCAGGAGTTCAAGACCAGCCTGGGCAACATGGCAAAACCCCGTCTCTATAAAAATTACAAAAATGATGGCCAGGCACGGTGGCTTGCAGTGTAATCCGAGCCCTTTGGGAGGCTGAGGCGGGCAGATCACTTGAGGTCAGGAGTTTGAGACCAGCCTGGCCAACGTGGCAAAATCCTGTTTCTACTAAAAATACAAAAATTAGCCAGGTATGGTGGCATGCACCTGTAATCCCAGCTACTAGGGAGGCTGAGGCAGGAGAATTGCTTGAACCCAGGAGGCAGAGGCTGCAGGGAGCCGAGATTGCACCATTGTACTGCAGCCTGGGTGACAGAGTGAGACTCTATCTCAAAAACAAAAATTAGCCAGGCATGGTGACAAACACTCTGTAGTCCCAGCTACTCAGGAGGCTGAGGTGGGAGGATTGCTTGAGCCTGGGAGGTCGAGGCTACAGTGAGCCAAGATGGCACCACTGCATTCCAGCCTGGGCATCAGAGCGAGACTCTGTCTCAAAATAAAATAAAAAGCCAATCCTGAACATATTAAAATATAGCAAGTGGTGAAAATTAGGGTTATTTATTAGTAAGAAAATAAAGGTAGAAATAATTAGATGCTGCCAAGATTAAAGTTACTATAAAACATTTAGCATGGTTAGTATAAAGCATTTATGTCACAAATTTATAATTCAATTTTTCTTAAAGGCCAAAGTAAAGAGGAAGTTACGATCACTTACATAACTCAGAGTGGTCATTAAGGTGAGAAGAGCCATTCAGAAGAGGCACAGTCAATACTGATATGAAAAATCAGAGGCCGGGCGTGGTGGCTCATGCCTGTAATCCAAGCACTTTGGAGGCCAAGATGGGCGGATCACCTAAGGTTGGGAGTTCAAGACCAGCCTGACCAACATGGTGAAACCCTGTCTTTATTTAAAAAAAAAAAAAGAAAGAAAAGAAAAATCAGAAACTTCCCCCCAATGGGGTGTCATGTTGTGTAATAAACAGTGTTCTCAACAACACACTGGAGGTATTAAAATAATGAGTTCTGAGGGTTGTTGCTTACATAGTTTTTCAAAATAAGCCAGTGGAGTAATGCCAAAACACAGTTCCACAAAGGCAATTTCACCTAGATGAGCACTTATGCTTTATGTAGGTTTCGGATTATTCTAGCCTAACTCAAGAATAACACTTAGAGAATCTAGAGAAGTGGTTCTCAACTAGGGACCATTCTGAAAACATCTGGCAATGTCTACAGACATTTTTAGTTGTCACAGCTAAGGGTAGGCTGCTATTGGCACCTAGTGAGTAGAGGTCAGGGATGCTGCTAGCACCTTACAATGCACAGGGCAGCCTCCACAATAAAGAATCCTCTCACTCAAGATATCAGTCGTGCTGAGGTTGCCAAACTCTGATCTAGAAGGGTGAATGGTCATTATATCACTGAGACCATCCCCTATAAAGATTGCCTCTAACAACTAGCTTGGACAAAAAGAGAGAAAATAATGTACCCAAAGGATGTGAGTAGGAGTGGAGTACAAATGTAGTAGCTATGACCTGGCTTCCTAAGGGGCATAGTAACTCCTGGAAAATAAGTATTAGCACAAAGGAATATGTTTCTATGGCTTAGGAAGAATCCCCTCGTAGGGTAGTAGAAGATCTTCAGTGTTGGCATGGCCCCACCACCACCAGAATAGTTGTATAAAAACCCGTGTGAGTTGCCAGGTGCAGTGGCTGGTGCTTGCAATCCCAGCACTTTGGGAGGCCAAGGTAGGTGGATCACTTGAAGTCAGGAGTTTGAGACCAGCCTGGTCAACATGGTGAAACCCCATCTCTACTAAAAATACAAAATTAGCCAGGCATGGTGGCGTGTGCTTGTAATCCCAGCTACTCAAGAGGCTGAGGTGAGAGGATCACTTGAACCCAGGAGGCAGAGGTTGCAGTGAGCTGAGATTGCACAACTACATTCCAGCCTGGGAGACAGAGTGAGACTTTGTCTCAAAAACAAACAAACAAACAAAAACAGTGTGAGTTTTTCTGACCTGGCAGGTTCTTCCCTCCATGTAGATCTGTGCTCAGGAGAAATGAGATGTGAGATAAACTCTAGGCAGCTGTAAATACTCACTCATTTGTGTCCTTGTTACCTCTGTTCTTTGCACTGTTTGTTGGCTTGGCAGTAAACCGAAGTGAAAGCATCCTAAACAGCATCCAAATAGTCTCTTTGCTTGTTTGTTTGCTTGTTTGTTTGTTTGTTTGTTTTAAGGTCAGGGCTTACTCTGTCACCCTGGCTGGAGTGCCATAGTGCAATCACGGTTCACTACAGCCTCGAACTCCTGGGCTCAAGTGATCCTTCCGCCTCAGTCTTCTGCGTAGGTGGGACTACAGGTGTGAGCCAGAGCACCCTGCTTGAGTATCGTTTTTGCCAATTTTTGAATTTTAACCAGGCTTTGAAGTCTGGCCCTGCTCAGCAGTGGATACGGTTGACTACCAATGTCAAGTAGCTCCTTTCCATCTGTGGTCATTGATTTTCTCTAGGTTACATCTTCCCAACTTTGCTCCCAGAGAGAGAGAGAGAAAAAAAAACTTTCTTCCCTTTGTTCTAATTCAGAAAATCCTGGAGTGGCATTCTTGGAGAAGCTTCCATCCTTCCCCCAAAAAATGATGGTGTGTTTCTACTGGAGCCAGTAGGGAAATAAGTAATTATCCAAATGAATGGAGTAGTCTGCTCAGAAAAAGAGGATACTTGCTAGTCAAAACAGGTATCCACCACACCAGAAATATATGTCCATATCCTTCTTTTTGCAAACTTTTTTTTAAGAGATAGGGTCTTTCTCTGTCACCCAAGCTGGAGTGCAGTGGCACAATCACAGCTCACCGAAGGCTTGAACTCCTGGGCTCAAGCGATCCTTCCCACTCCACCTCCTGACTAGCTAGGACTACAGGAACATACCACTCACCAGAGGTAGCTACAAACTTTTATTCTGAGACAATTTCAAACTTATGGAAGAGTTGCAAGAATAGTACCAAAAGATGCCAGTATGTCTACCAAACCAATTTACCGGTTTTTAACATTTGGCCACATTTGCACTTTCTCCTTTCATACGTAAATTTTTTTCTGAGCCACTTGAGAGTAAGTTACAGACATGATACCTGTTATCCCTAAATATTTCATTGTATATTTCCTAAGATCAAGGACATCCCCTATATGACCCTATTACAATGATCACATTCAGAGAATTTAATATTGAACCTGTACTATTTATTATCTAATATACAGTCCAGTTGTCCCAATAATGTCCTTGTAACATTTCCTCCTGATCTGGGATAGCACGCTGAATTTAGTTGTTATGATTCTTCAGTCTCCTTGACATTGGAACCTCTTTTTGGGATTCATCATATTGACATTTTGGAAGAGTGTGAGACAGATTTTTTTTTTTTTTTTTTTTTTGAGATGGAGTTTCACTCTTCTTGCCCCGGCTGCAGTGCAATGATGCTATCCCTGCTTACTGCAACCTCTACCTGCCCTGGGTTCAAGAGATTCTCCCGCCTCAGCCTCTCAAGTAGCTGGGGTTATAGGCACGTGCCACCACACCTGGATAATTTTTGTATTTTTAGTAGAGATGTGGTTTCACCATGTTTGCCAGGCTGGTCTCAAACTCCTGATCTCAGGTGATCTACCCACCTCCGCCTCCCAAAGTGCTAGGATTACAGGTATGAGCCACCGCACCTAGCCAAGCCAGATGTTTTATAGAATATCCCTCAGTTTGGATCTGTCTCGTGGTTCCTCATGAATGGCTCTAGTAATGCATTTTTGACAGGAGTGCTACCCCATGATGTGCTGGAGCCAGCTTGTACCAGCTCATGAGAGCCAATTCTCACATCTCTTTCAACCTCCGTGTTCTGTAATGTTATATTGGTAGCTTGAAATCAGCCATGGTGGGAGTGTTTACACTGCTGACATCAACTAATGCTACAAATCAGACCTTTCCCAGCCCCTAATTTCCAGTTGTGAAACATTTTCATTTCACATGACAGGTGGGTTCTGTCCTTCTCCATGCATACCTTACAATCAGGTTTATGAAGCTGTACTGTCCTGTTATTGGCAATATCTCATCACAGGGTTAAGATGGTATGTGTCAGTTTCCCCTTGGAAGAGTTACTATTTTCCCTTTTGTGATTAATAAATACTCTATGGAGAGATATTTGTGATTATGTAAATATCCTGTCCTGTTCCTCATCCAACTTTCACTCAAAAGTTGTGAGTTTTTTTATTTTTTGTATTTGAGACAGGATCTTGCTCTGTTGCCCAGGTTGAAGTGTAGTGGCGTGATCACCACTCACTGCAGCCTCGACACCCCAGGCTCAAGCCATCCTCCCACCTCAGCCTACCTAGTAGTTGGGAGTATAGACATAAGCCACCACACCCAGCTAATTTTTGATATTTTGTAGAGTAGGGTTTCACTATGCTGCCCAGGCTGATCTCGAACTCCTGAGCTCAAGCAATCCCCCCCACCTCAGCCTCCCAAAGTGCTGGGATTATGGGTGTGAGCCACAGCACCAGACTTGAATAGATAGATTTTATCTATTGAGGATTATTGCCTGAATCAATTAGTACTAGGAGAGGTATGATGGTAATTTTCTTTCTTGAAAAAAAAATTTCTTTCTTCTACATTTAGGTGTTGGTGTTCTACACGTTAATTTTAAAAACTTATCCTTAAAATAGATCATTAGTAGTAGACTTGGAAACAAACTGAGGTGTCCCAGTAGTTTCTCAAGTATGTCTAAATCCTAAGTGTTTGTGACCACAGTATTAATATTCATTGCTATAGTGCAGATAAGTTTCCATGAAGTTCTGTGTCCATATGGGAAGAGCAGAATAGTCTTAAGACATAATTTCCCACTCTACTTTGAGAGTGTATGTTGAATAACATACAGTCCCAGCAACAGTGGAGGTAGCATTTGGATTCATTTTTACATAGCCTCTCCTGTTTCCAGTTTTTACCAAAAACATACCTTTGGAGGACTCCCGATGAGACATTTGCACTGGAGTCATAAAAAGTTAACTAGTGCATGGTAGAGTGGAAAGAGCACCAGACAGGGAGTCCAGAGTTACCGTGTTCAAGGGGATTGGACATTATACTTCATCTTCCTGATCCTCATTGCCTCCCATCATCTGCAAAAAAAAAAAGGGAGTCATATTTTCATTAAGTTCCATTTCCAGCCCCAAAACTGTCTTTGATTCTGTTCTCCTATTTGGCAATCAAAACCTAGAATTTACCTCATTAGCCTGGTGTCTTGGTCAACTGAGCCAAGAAGCCAAGGACAAAAATGAGATGTCCTGTGTGGCACCTGAACCCAGTGACCTACTGGTTAAATTTATAATCCAGCTAAATTAGCCATGAGGATATGGCACCAGGACTGGATACTGTTTCATATTACCTTTGTGCATTCAGCCACAACATCTGACTCACTTCTCTGGTTCTTTTTGTTGATCCATGACAGTCATAGAAACCCACTGAAGGATCCCGTTACCTCTCTCTTTGAGGAGATCCCTCTCTCAAGTGTTGGTTTGCCTGGTACCTATAAGGTTACTTCTGTTGCCATGGTTGGGAGTAAAAGAAATGTTCTGTCCTGGGCAGACTGCACTTCCAAAACAGCTTTTACACTTCAGGCTTGAAATCCTGGAGTTCTTTATAAGTCTTAATTAAATTTCACCAAATGAAATAGCAGAGTACTGGGCAAATAGTGGTACACCTGACTGATGTATTGTTTAGTAAATTCCATGAATGAGTCAAAGAACATTGGCAGTCAGTATTAAAACTCAAAATTTGGCCGGGCGTGGTGGCTCACGCCTGTAATCCAAGCACTTTGGAGGCGAAGGCGGGCGGATCACCTGAGATTGGGAGTTCAAGACCAGCCTGACCAACATAATGAAACCCCGTCTTTTAAATAAATAAATAAATAAAACTCAAAATTTGTTGCCTGGGATTTCTAGAACAGTGGTTGTTAAATGAAAGGCATGGTGAGGGCTGAGACTTTTAAAAGAACATGGCCTTTGCCAAAGCATGTGTTCTCTTCTCTTCCTGGAACAAGGTATTGCGAGACCCCACTCCCTCACCCCCTCTCACCTTCCTCCACCAGAACTGTATTGAGGCCACTTGTGTAGGTGGAAAAGTCCACAGGTGAGTTGGATATTTGCTCCCCACTCTTCTGGAGCTGTCTGAGCCTGGTACTTGTCTTGCTCAGTTCCTCATTTCAGCATTTTTAATACTTAATAACCCTTCTAAAGCAAACAGTTATTTGGCAGCTTCCCTAAGAATATCTGCTATAGGTTTTTCTGTCTGATGAACTTCCATTTACTAAATTGAAAAGTTGTCTGAAATGTTTTTCAGGGGACTAGCCTAAGGTTCTGATGAGGCAAAGCGAGGTCGTGGGGTGTCAGAGGAGTTGGCAGTAATTTTCAATTTACTTTATTCATCTTTAGTGTTTTTGCCATCTTAAGTAATTTTTCTTCTCTAAGATTTTAAGACACATTTGGCTTTGAGTTCCTGCCTAATTTCAAACCCAATGATGTTTTTGAGTTCTCCTGTTAGCCCTCCTCCCTTTGGCATAAGTTTCTTTTTCTTTGAACTAGGGAATGTAGACTTTTTAAAATTTAATCTTGATCAACACCCACCTCACCTGTTGGATGAACCGCCTCATCATTTTTCACCAGATTAGAAAACCACTGTCTCTAGCCTGAAAGGAAGAGGGCAGTTGATTTCTACAATCAACTTGGCTTCCCTTTGATTTTGTAATCTGTTTCTAGTGATTATGGATGAGCTTTGCATTCCAAGACTCTGGGGCTGTCAGCTTTTGAGGCAAAAACTTTGAAGCAGATCCTCTGCCCCAGGTTTCAGAAGGGCGGCCTGTGCGTTAGAGGATGAAATTAATTTGTTTTCCTCTTATTGTAATATAAAGGAAATATGAATAATTATCACTGCTGGCATTGTAACACCCTGGGGCTTTTCTTTGCTCACTTTATTCTATGGGTTTTAAAATAATTATTGTTTGTTTTTGAGAACCCTCATCAAATCACGTGGAAACCTGAGACAGAGGCACAATCCTTTCAGAAATCCTCACTGAGCATAACAATCTCTGGAACCTGTCTATTGTATATTTACTTTAAAATGACTTAATCTTCCTATTGATGCACTTGGTATAACTAGGAAACACTAGCTCAGATTCAAGAGGTGGAAGGGAGGAAGAAAGAATGCAGGGCAATTTCCAGGAATTCCATGTTCTTAAACACTATGCACGTTCAAGTACTAATTATACAGGACTTAGGCAAGAAGCGGGTTACGTGGAATTGTTTCTGCATATGTTAAAACTTACAAGCTAACATTACCACTGAAATCTTTTTTTAAAATAAAGATCTCTCATGGCCAGGCACGGTGACTCACACCTGTAATCCCAGAACTTTGTGGGGGTCAAGGCTGGTGGATCACCTGAGGTCAGAATTCGAGACCAGCCTGACCAACATGGAGAAACCCCGTCTCTACTAAAAATACAAAATTAGCCAGGTGTGGTGGCATATGCCTGTAATCCCAGCTCCTCAGGAGACTGAGGCAGGAGAATCGCTTGAACCCGGGAGGCGGAGATTGCAGTGAGCTGATATCATGCCATCGCACTCCAACTTGGGCGACAAGAGCGAAACTCCCTCTCAAAAAATAAATAAATAAAATAATAATAATAAAGATCCCTCTATACCATTCAATGTTGTAATATTATATGGTTCAGTAATATTTATATGTATCGCCACAATTTAAAAAATATAAAGTGCACGAGTATTATTGATAGAACCTATACTCTTTCCACACGTACCTAGTATCCCTACTGCGCTACTGAAAAACTGTTTTTTTTTTTGGGTAGAGATGAGGTCTCTGTTACCCAAGCTGGTCTCAAACTCCTGTCCTCAAGTGATCCTCCGTCCTCAGCCTCCCAAAGTACTGGGATTATAGGCATGAGCCACTGTACCTGGCCCTGAAAAAGCATTCTTTATCAAGGCCCAGAACTCCAATTTTTCTTTGGGGTTTTGAAGGATGAAAAAAAAAAGATGGAAAAATGATAAATTAGAGTTCCTCAAACTTCAACATAAATCAACAGAATTTTAGTCTTCAAAGTATTTGCTGTAACTGATTTTTAAAGCCTCATGTTTTTATCTGTAATAGTACAAATATGAACTCAACAATGTGTCATTAACACAGAAGTGAATTTATATTTGTAATAATATTTGCACTGTGTTTATACTGAGGTAACCATACTACAACACAGAGAAAACAAAATTATTCCAGGAAAACACTCAACAAATCAATCTAGGAAAATCTGCAGAGTGCTTAAAAATGAACTTGCAGAGATAAAAATTGTTCATTTAGTTGTCTGAATGTTTAACCTCAAAGTCATTCCCGTTTCTTCCTGAATACTGCTCTCTAAACAAAATCCCTCACCACAGCTAGCTATTTAAAACACACACACACACACACACACACACACACACACACACACACACACACACACACTGTGGTTTCCCCTTAATCTTCAGTGAGTCTCTCCACACCCCCCACTTTCCCCGGCAATGGTATGATCTGCATTTCATCGTAAACTGGAGGTGCCAAGCTGTGACAGCTTCCTCAACTTCAGAGCCGTTTGCTACAACCTAGGACAGTCCCATGGTCAATGATGCTTTCCTTTTCCACCAACAGGGGCAAATCGAAGTAGACAGTGAAACCATCTTCAAGTTAGCAGCGTTTATTTTACAGGTAAGACTGGACAAACTGCCTCTTAGCAGCTCCCTTGTGTTTGTTCGTTTTCGTTAACTGCCTGCAACTCTGAAACTTTTTGCATGGGCCAGTATCTGCTGGATTTTTAAACCAGTTAGTTGTTTGCCAATGAAAAAATGTGAGCCATCGTCTTCTGCTTTTAGAATAGTTCGCATGAGCTACAATGTGATATTGTGTGTCTCAAAGAAAAATGAAACTTAGACTGCTTTGAAGGAAAAGAGTTAAAACCGTATTTCTGGAAGAGCACTCTGGGATACTTGAATTTGGGAGACAGCAGTTGTTACAACAGCTGTAATTTTCATGTAAATTTAGTAACTTTTATATACATTTTCTTGGGGTCCAGTAAAAGAGTCTTTTAGTTCTTAGAGGTGTTCGACTGTTTCCATGCTGGTTTAAAAAGTAAAAAGAAAACAAATAGTATGTGTTGGTTTACCTGTATTGTGGTTTAAAAGGTCTTCCTCCAGTCTAAAAAGTGTGCCACTTGAATGAAAAGCATTTATCATGTGCTCTTAAAAACGTACAGCAGGAAATAATTATCTGCACTTTTTCGCATATATATATTTGCTTCTTTTGTTAAGAATAAGGAATATTCCCAACAGGACACTCAGTGTTTTCCTGCCAATGCCTAATTCTTCTTATGGCTACAGGGAGAGTGTTCTTGAGAAACACTCTTCAAAACAAAACTCAGGGACTTTAAGAGGGGAAAGTAATCAAGATAAAACTCATTTAGCTTAACAAAAACACATATCAACTCTATTTGTTTTTGTTTGTTTTTTTTTTAGGAAGCCAAGGGAGATTATACCAGGTAATGATTTTCTTTTCTAATATTACTATGCAAAATAACCCTGCGGTTCTATGCTGTTATTTTAAATAACAATGGATACAAAATCAAAGGGAAGTAGATCTCTGAGGCAGGAGACTAAGATCTCTTCGCTCTTCAAATAGAGACCTATTCTTTTTGTGAATGAATCAGGGAATTACGCTTTCTTACAGTTTTTCAAGCCAGAATGACAGCAAATTGTAACCAGAAGCTCTCCAAAGTTCTGTTTTCTGTCATCTGTTAATTAGTGAGATGAAGAAATCTATAAAAAGCTTTGATAGCTTCTGCTGATTAAAAAAAAAAACTTACAATAATCTTGTGTTTGAAGAGTTATAACGTATGCACAAAAAGATTAAATCCATCAGCTGCTTAGTTAAGGCATTAATAGGGGCTTTCTTTCACAGCTGCCCCGAAGGGGCCTCACCCTTCATACACTTGACCTAACAGTTGTATTGTTGCTGCGGAGACACTTGCTGGTTCTAACTGCCTCACTGGCCACATGCACAGAGAGTGTTTATATTTGAATTCACCCTCTACCTGCTCCATTCTGTCCTTTTAATGCAATCGTTGGAGTTGTAGAGACGGTTAAAGGGTGGAGGCAGTGCTTCCCTCTGTAGGCCTATGACCCTTTTGAAAGTCCTGCTTCTACGACGTTAATGTTCGACTCGGGATAGACGTTACTCGTAGATTATTTACAGATCACCTAGCACTTGTTCCCAGCCAAGTCTTTGAATAATGTGCCGCTTAATGGACTAACAAAATAATGCCTTCCAATCTTGACAACTTCCAGTTACGGAGTTATACGTCACTTCAGAAACTCCCAACACTCTCCTCATCTGCCCATTCGGTTTGGTAGAATGTTCAAGGATTCCACTTAAAACACCATGATTCCTCACCACAATCTCTCATCAGTTCTGTTTTGTGCTGTCTGTGTGTGTGTGTGTGTGTGTGTGTATTTACATTTTTCTAGGTTAAGAAATTTGAAGAAATTATGAAAATCAAACACCAATTGTTTTTAATGGAAAGAAAAGGGCAGGAGATTAAAAATGAGGATGAAGTAGTTTCTAGATCATTAGTATCACTAAAGGCTCACGCCCATAATCCCAGCACTTTGAGAGGCCGAGGAGGGAAGATTACTTGAGGCCAGGAGTTCCAGACCAGCCTGGCCAACATGGTGAAACCCTTTCTCTATTAAAAATATAAAAATTAGCTGGACATCGTGGCAAGCACCTGTAATCCCAGCTACTCAGGAGGCTGAGGCAGGAGAGGCTTGAACCCGGGAGGCAAAGTTTGCAGTGAGCCGAGATCATGCCACAGCACTCCACCCTGGGTGATGGACGAAGTGAGACTCTGTCTCGGAAAAAAAAAAAAAAAAAAAAAAGCTACTGTGTTTGTATTGTTGTCTTTCCCAGAGAAGCCGCCACATTTCCTTGGAATATCAGATATGTAAGGAACACAGTCACTTATGGGGGTGATTTTTAAAAAACAACCCTGGATAAAAAAAAATCATATGGAGGTGATTCTGAAGTCAATTTGTAAATGAGGAGTTCAGGGCCCAAAAACTCGCACTTGGTGGTCTGTGGATTGCTGCTAATCCACCTTCCCCTACTTAGCCCCAGTCAAGCCTCTGACTGACGCCCTCTGAGCCTCAGTCTCCTGATCAGTAAAACTGTCCTGAGAATTAAATGTATGTAAACATTGCCCAGAGCACATCTGGCATATAGCAAGCGCTCTACACCCTTTGGCTATTATTATTAATTTAGTCATTATTATCCTCATTATTATGATCCTGGTCTCTTAGCTACCTCTGATGAGACTTTAGACAAAGGTTGGTCTGAAGAAGCTGTACTTACTAACCTACAGTTGTGGGGGAGGTGGAGAATAGAAAAAGAAAGGTTAATTTCACAAACCTCTTAGGGAAGATCCCTTGCCTGAGGCAAAGGAAGGCTTAAAAGGGACAGTCTTTCAGTTGTTCAAGCATTTTAGCCCTAGGACATCAACGTTGGAGAGTTAATTCTGGACAAGCCCAGTCCAGACCTCTGCCTTCACTTGAGCTTCTTCCTGGTAGTTTTCCTGAGTGATCACAGGGCTGAAGTGGCATATACTGTTTTGAAATTGTCCAAACTACACTAAGTGGTGGAGAAAGCATGGGACTGGAAATCTCGCAGACTGGCAGCATTCCTGAGTGGACACTTACCCTTTCTGAGCCTTGGGGTTAATGAAAACAATAGCTTTGCAGGTTGATTTTGAGGAGATATGGGAGCACTTTGTAAATTACCATGTTCTTCCTATCTGATCTTCTTCTCCCCTGAATAGAGAGGATATGTTTTTCCTCCAAAGTTTTACTCTAAAACTTCTCTTTGCTTTTGTTTTTGTTTACTTTTGAGACAGAGCCTTGCTCTGTCACCCAGGCTGGTGTGCAGCCGCGCGATCTCAGCTCACTATAACCTTCACCTCCGGGCTCAATCAATTCTCTCATCGCAGCCTCCTGAGTGGCTGGGACTACAGGTACACACCATCACACCTGGCTAATTTTTGTATTTTTTGTAGAAACGGTTTCACCATGTTACCCAGGCTGGTCTCAAATTCCTGGTCTCGGCTGATCTTCCTGTGTTGGCCTCCCAAAGTGCCAGGATTATAAGTGCAAGCCACCGCACCCTGCTTTGTTATAAAACTCTTTTAAAAAATTCAAGTGCTGGGCATGGTGGCTCAAGCCTGTAATTCCAGCGCTTTGGGAGGCTGAGGCGGGTGGATCACCCGAGGTCAGGAGTTCGAGATATGCCTGGCCAACATGGTGAAACCTGGTCTCTGCTAAAAATAGAAAAATTAGCTGGGCATAGTGGCACATGCCTGTTGTCACAGCTACTTGGAAGGCTGAGGCAAGAGAATTGCTTGAACCCAGGATGCGGAGGTTGCAGTGAGCCGAGGGGGTGCCACTGCATTCCATCCTGGATGACAGAGCGAGACTCTGTCTCAAAAAAAAAAAGAAAGAAAGAAAATCAGGCAAGGCCAGGTGCAACCTGTAATCCCAGCATTTTAGGAGTCCGAGATGTGTGGATCACTTGACGCCAGTAGTTTGAGACCAACCTGGGCAACATGGCAAAACCCCGTCTCTACTAAAATTAAAAAGTTAGCTGTGCATGGTGGCACACACCTTTAACACCAGCTACTGGGGAGGCTACAACACGAGAATCGCTTGAACCCAGAGGTGGAAGTTGCAGTGAGCTGGAGAGCATGCCCCTGCACTCTAGCCTGGGCAACAGAGCAAGATTGTTAAAAAAAAATGAAAGAAAGAAAGAAAAGAAAAGAAAGAAAGTCAGGCAAAATAAAATACCAAGAAAGGAAGGAAGGAAAGAAGGAAGGAAGGAAGGAAGGAAGGAAGGAAGGAAGGAAGGAGGGAGGGAGGGAGGGAGGGAAGGAGGGAAGGAGGGAAGGAAGGCAGGAAGGCAGGAAGGCAGACAGACAGG